>JAQISU010000005.1:9512500-9951766 GCA_029339505.1 Unio delphinus
CATGCATACATATATTACATACACAGTTACAATAATGGCGGCTGTTACAGTTGGTAAAGACGACTGAGAAAAAGTTTAACAGACACGTTCTAAGAAAACAACCAATGCATGACGAACACATATCAGATGAAGACAGTCGACGAAAATGTATGCTAAAAACACGATATAAAATTGGCTGCAACTTGCTCAAGCCTGGTAAGCGGTAGCGGCCATTAGTTTACTCTTTTAGAAAGCAGACAAGCATCGGGGTCGAGGTTTGTTAGAACTCTTCCATTGGAGGAAACTGTATCTTGAACATCTTCTCATGCAAAATAGAAAATGACCAGTAAAATATTATGAATATACCGTTCTTATTGAAAACTGAACATAAAAAGTGACTCTTAAATTAGTATGATAAACACCGTTCTTATGGAAAATAGAAAATAGGAAATGACCATTAAATCATTATGATTGACACTGTTTTTATGGAAAATAGGAAATATAAAATGACTAGTAATATATGTGGACAAACATCGTTCTAATTGACGATATATACAGACTAGTACCATGTGAGGACAAACATCGTTCTAATTGACAATATATACAGACTAGTACCATGTGAGGACAAACATCGTTCTAATTGACGATATATACAGACTAGTACCATGTGAGGACGAACATTGTTTGTATAAATAAAGAGCAGTAATATACAAGTAAAAACATGATATTAAGGAACAGAAAAAGGCAGGTAAATATATATGACATGAAAATTAGATATTTTAAATTATGTTTGTGCTTTACAATAATTCAATCAATCTATTTTATTTTTGGCTACCATCTACATTATTTACAACAGTTAGATTACTGACGAAGAGAAAACCGCTCAGGTAGCCTAGTGGTTAGAGCGTATGCCGCGTAAGAGGAAGGTCGTGGGTTAAATCAAAGATTTACAAAAATGATACTAACAACTGCCTTGCTTGGCGCTCAGCATATAGAGGTTAGTGTTAGGACTGGTCGTTCTGGTGTCAGGATAATGTGACTAGGTGGGACATCATACTATATGTCTACAGCATGATGCCCAAGTGCTAGACATCACTATAAACTGCCTCACTGCAGACATCGTAGCGATATGACTGAAAAACTGTTAAAGTAACGTTAAAAAACCTACACATACATACACATACATACACACGCTAAGAGACGAAGTGATAATTGATATAAAACGTCAAATGTAAATGATTCCAATTTTTCTTAGATGTTTGCATTGTCCTGTGCATTTTTTTCTCGATCGTATTTCCATTTAAGTTTCATTTCCGGCGATACTTGTCCCACTTGCTCTTTTATGTTACGTGTTTTCCTTGAAAGTTTTGCATGTCGTCTATTGGTGATGATGTATGGGATAGGTGACGACAATCTTCATTCTGCAAATGTTGTATGACAACTCATGGAGATGTAAAGCTCTCTGACTCGTAGTATTACCATTACCCACAGATTGTCGCATCTTGTACTCTTTTTCCATTCAGGGATTGTTTGTTTCCTATTATTCCACGGATATATATATATATATATATATATATATATATATATATATATATATATATATATATATATATATATATATATATATATGAACGCTGTATAAATCATATACCATGAGATGTGTAAATGTTTAATTAAAAGAGAGAGAGAGAGAGAGAGAGAGAGAGAGAGAGAGAGAGAGAGAGAGAGAGAGAGAGAGAGAGAGAGAGAGAGAGAGAGAGAGAGAGAGAGTTTTGGACGTTGTCATACTTAGTTAATAATAATAATCAAGTTTTAAAACATATAGTCTGTTTTAGAAACAGCAACAGAAGAACATTAGATACTTCACAGAATGTGTACCACATAATAAAAAATGACAACATTAATTTGCAACTTTGTAAAATGAATACACACTGTCATTCGAGATCGAGTATAGTGCACACTTGTTACGACGAACCATATTCTAGTAGTTTACAAGGTGTCATTTTAATTTCAAGGTTTCAATCGTTTTCACTTCCACGCCATATGTTTTAGCAGTTTGTGTGTTATGTCTAAATGGGTAAAGGATCAGAAAGCAGAAAGAATTGTGAATAAAATGTACCATATTACATTTATTTAGAGAATTGGGATTAATAATAGCATTTATCGTTATTTTCATACATCACTAATGATTAATGTGTGTAACTTGAGTGATCAATCATCTAGAATCAACTGCAGACGTTTGCAAGAATGTTTATATGTACCTAATATTTCGCCATGGTCGGATCACAATTAGATATACCAATTGTATCAAATTGCTCTATACAAACACTATAAATGCAATGTTATTTGTAATGTCCGTGGTACATGTATGTATGCATGTATGTATGTATGTATGTATGTATGTATGTATGTATGTATGTATGTATGTATGTATGTATGTATGTATGTATGTATGTATGTATGTATGTATAATAATAATAATAATAATAATAATAATAATAATAATAAGGATGTTTTATTGTGCCTAATCTTTAGAATCTCAAAGCGTTTGACAACATATATAATAATATGACTATAAACAACAATAAACAAAACAGTCACCATTATATTACAAAACAAAAAACAAATACTGAAAATATTTACAGTAGGAAACATTATTAAGTCTTTAAGTTTGTTCTTGCAGTCGAGAAAGGTGAGTTTTAAGAGCACTCTTGACAGGGATCACTGTATCTTTGTGTTTAATTTCATGGGCATTCGTTCCACGATGCTTGGCTCTGGTATGCAAAAGAACGTTGTCCATATGAATTCGTTTTCATAGTGGGAATAATGAGTATACTATTGTCAAAAGAGAAGCGTAAGTATCTTGCTGGTGTGTGCACATGGGTAAGGCCAGATAAGTATGCTAAACTGGAGTGTGTTAACAAGTTGCAAAGGGAACACATTTTGTATTTGATTCTGGATCAAATTGATAGCCATTGTAGGGTATAGAGCAGCAGACAGACAGGTGTGCTCTGAACGTATTACTCTAAGGATGATCCGAGCAGCTGTATTTTGAACTCTTTGAAGTTTTCGGATGGATGGGTTGGAGCCATAGTATGCCAGATGTCCAGATGTCCTAGAGAGTATTATACGATTGTATGCATTATATATTTCATAAAATAATTTCGTTAGCTGACAGTATATTTCTCTTTTTGGCGTTCTCAGTTCTATGTTATTTCTCATAATCTTGTCATATATATATATATATATATATATATATATATATATATATATATATATATATATATATATATATATATATATATATATATATATATATATATATATATATGTGTTTATTAACCTGATGTAGAAATGAATTCATTTATTCAGTCAGTCATAGAGATAGTGAGAGTGACCACTATGGAGACAATGGAAATGTCCCTACAATAACCCCCCACCCCACCCCGGCCATTATAGCAAAAACATTTATAGCGACAATGGGAATTAGCATCACAAGACCCCCTTGGCCACTATATCGATAATGGGAATGTCCATACACCCTCACAGGCTACCAAATGAAAAAATATATAGCGACGATTGGAATTTGCGTTACAAATTTCACGGCTCCATTATAGTGAGAAGACGAACGGTTGGGGTTTGTATGGTGAGCATAGGATTGGAAATGGTCGGTGACGTCACAGTACTGGACATTGGTAACACTTAATACGCGCTACTCTAGGTCGAGACAAATACTGTACAGACATAAGCGTTTATAATACATATATAGATTGATGAATAAGCATCAATCTACCAGAACTAAAAATATCAAATCGACTTAAAATAGTTATAGGCCAGAAAGTAAAGGTTTTCGAGGCCAACATTAAATATAAAATCGACTAAAACGTGTTTTGTGCAAGAGAGAATATGACTCTTGTCGAGCTTGTAGAGTGGCCCTGAAAAGAGCCTTTGTTTCTTTTGTTACCATCATTCCGCTAACATAGAGGACATCGCATAGGGCTTCATCTCTTTATCAAACTGCTTCGGACTTCTGGCCCGTAGATGATGACTCTCTTCAGACAGCCTTACCTCTCCACATATATCCTGCTTTCCAAAAAGCTCATATGTGTGATTTTGATGTAAGTGTGGAACAGCATCAACATTTCAAGGGTAGACGAATCAACGTTAGTCCATATCTTGTGATGAGAACAGGTGAAGGGAATGAAGTGAACTGCGTGTGAAACTTCAGTTTGCAAAAGCTCTGCCACACACTGTGAATGCATTCTTGAATGCCAAATTCGACAGTACAATAGAAAGCAACAGTTTGAGAGAAGTCATTCTAGATTATCAGAAGCTATGGAATACTTTATTCTTCTTTAAATGGTAGCGAATCTATGGAGATGTAAAGAGAGGATACCGTGGAAGCAGAATCCTCAAGACAAAGACGAAGATGACGTGTCGGTCATGTTCAAATGTCAAGAACAAGAATGACAATTTAGTCTCCTGTTTTGCCAATACCTGGCGGGTAAAATTACGGAATTATTCACGAAAAATTGCTATGGATGTCAAAATGATCATTCCAGTCAAATTTTACACAATAAATATATAATTCAAGAAAAATAATTGGAAGACGCTTGGGGTCTGATCTCAGTAGAAGTAGTGTTGCAACCGTGGAATAAAGTCTTGTGTGATTATTCCTGCTCAGACTGATTGCTTTAGAGATCAATGACATCGAAGTTCTCTTGGCTAATAGTGGAGAGAAGAGGCGAAGAAACGGTTACTTTTCAGAGATTTTCAAGCGAAAAGTCAGGATTGAATAGCTGACATATTACTTCTAAAAAACAAAAGGTGAATACCTGGAAACTTTATTACCTTTTCAATAACAGTTTGTATACCGTTTTTGCAATCCCGTGGTGTGTCATGACGATTAACTGCATCATCGCAAACCTCAAGACCATCAAGTTTATGTCATCAACACGGACGACAGTCATCACCCAGGAAACCACTCGATAGCCGCATACTTGACTAAAAAGGATTGCGTGGAGTATTTAGATTCGTAAGAATTACCACCTTTGAAAGACGACATCATCGACCCTAATATACATCTCATATTTAGACCGGTTTGATATTTCATTAATTGAAATAGAACTCATTATGTTTCAAGTATTGATTAACCCTATAGGTATTCCATTCATGTAAGTTTAGCTTGGCTTCACAACGTTGTGAGCCTTATCCAAACTAGTTAAATGTTTTATGGTTAGTTAACGGTTTGTTGGATACAAATGTTGTGTTTGAAACAAATGTGTCTGTGGTTTCTGTTCAAAACATATGTGACTTATTCCTTTTCCTACTGATAAGCTCTGTAGCGTTTCGACCCTACAAAACTGTATAGATGTTTTCTTTTGCGTCTGCGCTAGAGTCATGTAAAGCGGGGTAGTCTCTAGTGCCACCATCCGTTTGTCGACTCGTCAACCTATGAACATATCTTCTAATTTAGCCAACTAAATTACGCCAACGTGCATTAACATCGTGTCAGGCAGAGCCTGATACCCACGCCTGAAGAGATATAGAATGTCATGATCCTGAAAATGGTAAAAAAATATGATGGAAGAAGTCTTCCGAAATAAAATAAAGAAGGAGCAAGAAGATAGGACAGATAAACAACACATACTTTAGAAGCAGAAAGCGCAGAGAGAGAGAGAGAGAGAGAGAGAGAGAGAGAGAGAGAGAGAGAGAGAGAGAGAGAGAGAGCGCAGGAACTTGACAGAGGTTTCGTCTACTGCCGTGTGGGCACAAAAGAGTTCACCTTCTCTTTTCGCAGTAGCAGACCTTATCCTGTGGAAAAACCTGCCGCTAGATGGGGACGCAATCTTAGACAAGAAAAGATTGACATATTCCCCGTCTACAAAACAGCCTTTTTCAGGGATAGCCAATGCTTTAGAAAAGAGATACTAATCAAATTGCCAAGAAATGTGTGTATTTGTGTTTGTGTGTATGTTTAAAAGGAAGTGTTTCTATAGGCACTTCCTTTTCCCAGCTCGTCAAATACTGACTGACTGACTAATTGGATTTAAGACGTGTTCGCCCAGCGGGCATTTACGTCTGGTTAATGCCCCAAAAGGGGCTATTTAATTGTTTCGGGGGACGGAATAGTGCCACGTCCCCACGCTTTATTGCACAATTTTGTGCTAATTAATTGATATCAACTGTCAGGAGCGGAAGAGGCAAAGGCGGAACGAGACTGTATTGGAAGGGATGTGATATACCCAATAATTTAATCCCCCGGTTATAATTTAAAAGATTTGTCGTCTGGCATTAAATATTTTTGAATAAAACATTATTGTGCTGTTTTGAGTAAAAGTGAAGATAAGAAAAGAAAAGTAAAATGGCATATTTAATTCTACTTATTATTATTGCCACATTGTGTAGCTGGTCCTGATAGCTCTGGGTTTTAAGCTACCTTATAGAATTAACTGGGGTCTTAGTTATCTTAACGATTAATTAGTTTGCTACCTTGTGTAGCTGGAGTTGATGGCTTTGGACTTTTAGCCACCTTATAGAAATTATTTGGGGTCCTATTATAAATAAAATTTCTTAATTTAAGCTTGCTACCTTGTGCAGCGGGACCTGATGGTTTCTGGGTTTAAACCACCTTATATTTCTATTTGAGGTCATTACTTATCCTACCCAGTATTTATTTTGCTACTTTGTGTAGCCGGAGCTGATGGCTATGGGTTTTAGCCACCTTATACATCTATTGAGGGCCATATTGTAATATATGCCAGAGTAGAGGAGTTAGAGTAAGAAAGTAAGTAAGTATAGAGATATAGAGTCCTATAGTTACATTATAATTAAAAGGTAAATTATTGGGTACGTGAGATTGTTTGCCTAATTATCGATTGGGGGCATTGATGGGGTATTTTAGATTTCTTGGGTTATTCAGGCTTATCGATGTTTGGATCGATACCTTCTGCATTGCTATACCAGTTGAAGCAAGAGGGTTGATATAAACTCCTTTTGGACACAGTCATTGTGACTGATTAGTATACCCATCCTCCTGCTTCCCCTCGATAGCTTACAGCAGGAGTGTCCATTTAATCGATGCCTGATTATATGGTGTAAATGGTTCAAGTTATTCGTCGACGTGTGGTATATACTGTCTATGGTGCTGTACCGGGTCGCACAGGAAGGTTGTGATAATTTGCATACAGTCATTGTGACAGTTTATTAACACCCTCCTCGTGTACTTCCTTGACAGCATACAGACCGCATATCCATTAAATCGACTTTAGGTGCTGAACCTATTTGGGTAAAAAAGGGTGGGTAGGTGTGGGGGTGGGTGGGGTAAATTGGGTTGGAATGTTAAATTAAATACTGTCAGCCTTGTCTATTTCCCGAAGGAATATTAAGACTAGTTCTGCAGTTAGGTTAGGATTAGGGTTTGTGGGACTAAGAAATGATGGGTAGGTTGTGCTCGAGCCTATTTTTATAAGGGAGCTTGCAAGTTTATTTCTTGCTACTCTATATGCTGGGCACACATTAAAAACATGTGATAGATCTTCTAATTGATTGCAAGATTGGCAAGAAGTATTTCTGCCAGGGTTGGATTTACTGTATTTGCCCATACTTCCGGCTAGTAGAGTTTTTCCTGTTTTGATACGATTGATGACTCTTTCGAGATGAGTATGTTTAATCTCTGCTCCAATAATATTCCTGGATACTTGGTTTTGGATAGAGTATAGTTTACGTCCTTTATGGCTGGAGTCCATTTGTTTTTGCCACTTAGACATGATTTTTTGGTAATGACGTTATATAGTTCAGTTACCGAATACTCTATATGTACAATTTCAATGTTGTTGAGGCTATTTGTTTGCAGCATGGTCGGCTTGATCGTTACCAAACAGGTCTATATGGGATGGGACCCACATAAATTCAATTGTTTGGTTAAGGTTAGCAAGGTCATTGATAATCAGTCTAGCTTGCTTTTGATAGTTGCTTCGCCCCTTTGAACATCCAGATTCAAGTGTTTTGAGGACACTTAGAGAATCACTAATGATGAGTGATTTCGGATATTTATTAATTTTGATCGGATTCAATGCCTCTATGATTACCCAAAATTCTGTAGTGTAGATGGAGCATAAGTCAGGAAGCCGACTGCCTATTGTTATATTTAATTCAGGGATGGTGACTGCTGCAGCTGTTCTATCTGGATCTGTTGATTTGGATCCGTCGGTGTATAACTTGATATAGTCCTTGTAGTTGACGTCTAAGTTATGGAGGATTTTGGATCTTATCACGTTCGCCATTGTTTCTTTGGGTCCAAATGTTGTGGCTTCAAAGTTAATGTTAATTGGTATGGTATATTCATCCAAGGAGTATTGTCCGGATAGGCGATTTGAACAGCTTGAAGGTTGTTAATGCTTAGCTCTTTGCATAAGGTATGAATCCTTTTCCCGGATGGATGGGATGGTACTAGCTTCTTGCTAAAGGCTTTATTGCATTTTTGAATTGTTGTTTTGGTGGGGTGATTTGCGTTGTGAATTGAGATTCTGACCGCATATCTAAGAGTTAGCTCATCTCTTCTAAGTTATAATGGCATTTCTCTAGTGATGATTTGCAATTCTTCTTTTGAGGTGCTTCTCAAGGTACCTGTGCAAATACGTAGTGCTGTGGTTTGTATTTGATCTAGCTTTCCCAGGAGACTATGTTTAGCAGATGCATATAATTGACATCCATAGTCCAGCTTAGATCTAATTAGGGCTCTGTAGATTATCAGAAGAGTTTTTCGGTTAGATCCCCATTTTAAACCTTTAATGTTTTTCATGAGTGAGAGGTCGTTTTTGCATCTGCGAATCAGATCTTGGATGTGGTACCTCCATGTTAGGTATTGATCGAATGTCATACCCAGGAATTTGATCGAGGTTTCAAATTTAATTAACTCCCCTTGAATGTATAGCTTTGGTGCTTCTACTGTTTTTTTCTGATTTGGAGAAAAAATTATACCCCTTGTTTTGCCCTTAGAGAGTTTAAACCCCCATTTGTCAGCCCAGGTTCCAATTTTGTTGAGGCTGTTTTGGAGGTTATTAATGACTTTTTGACTTGTTGGATCGCCCTCTTTCCATAGCCCGCTATCGTCTGCAAATTGCGAGAGGTCTACTTCTTTGGGATCAACGTTGATTTCCAGATCATTAATCATAATGTTGAACAGCGTAGGGCTAATGACACTACCCTGAGGTGTGCCGTTTTCCAATAGGAATTCCTCAGAGAGTGTATCTCCTATTCTAACTCTGATGCGCCTATTAGACAGGAATTGCTTTATCCAGGCATGCATTTCACCATTTATACCGTAGTGGTTAAGTTTGGCTATAAGGCCATTGGTCCAAACCAAGTCGAATGCCTTTTCAAGGTCTAGAAAAATTGCAGTCAAGTGTCGATTTTTTTTCCTTTTATTGTGGAATGCTAGTTTTATTTGGGATTCAAGTCGGACTAGCTGATCTATTGTTGATCTATTATTCCGGAAGCCGCTCTGGTTGTTTGATAAAAGGTTTTTACTCTCTAAATGATGTTTCAATCTGTTGTTAACCATAGTTTCCATTACTTTACATATGGTGTCCGTAAGGGAGATGGGTCTGTATGATGAAACTTCGGTTGGGTCCTTGTCTGCTTTTGGGATTGGTACTACTATTGCTTGTTTCCATTTCTCAGGGATTTGTCCCGTGGTCCATGATTGGTTAATTAAAGCAATTAGAGCTATTTCCATGTTGGTTGGGATGTTTTTATATATTTCGTATCCCATGTTGTCTTCTCCTGGTGAAGTTGACTTTTTTGGTTTGATTGCAATTGTCCATTCCTCTCTAGTAAAGGGTTCGTTGAGAGAAGGGTTTCTGGGTTCTCTATCCATAAAGAGATGTGACTGCTGTTCCTCCACTTTTGCTCTATATGCTTGGAATTTTGCAGTGTGGTTTTTGTTGCTGCTCATTCCTGCAAAGTGAGATGCTATCGCTGAAGCTTTTTCCATGTTTGTTATTGCTCCTTTGATATTTGGTATAGTCGTGCTAATTCCTTTTTTCATGGAGTTAATTTTATTCCAAATCTGTTTGGAATTGGACTGTTTGATTATTAAAGTGGAGCTGCAGTAGTTTTGCCACGATGTCTCTTTAGATGTTTTGATTATCTGTTTTGCTAATTTTTCCTTGTTTTTGTAGTCATTGAAGTCCGTTGACTTGCCAGTGTGCCTAAATCTGTTGAGGGCTTTCTTCTTATCCTTGATCGCCATCTTGCAGTTGTCGTTCCACCAAGGTATGGGCTGTTTATTTGTAATCTTTGTTCCCGTGGAAGAATGCTATTATTGGCTGCTTCCTTGATACACTGGATTATGTTGTTATTAAACTGGTCGATGTTGTCGTCTTGTAGATCCTGTATTGTCTTCTTTCCCAGTAGGGTCCGGAATTTTGTCCAGTTTGCCTTGTTTAAAATCCATTAGGAAGTTTTTTTTATTGGGGTCGATTGGCTTTGACAAGTGTATGTCAATAACTATTGGGTAGTGGTCACTACCTAGTGTAGATTCTCTGTCTACTTCCCAGTTGGTGATTGCAGCCAATCTGGGTGTACAAATAATGAGATCTAATGAACACAGGGAGCCATTCGTTGGTGATAGACGGGTTTTTGTTCTGTCGTTTAGTATGACAAGGTTTCTTTTGAGTGCCCATTGTTCAATCAGTGAGCCTCGCTTGTCAGTATGATCACCGCCCCATGACTTATTGTGGGCGTTAAAATCTCCACAAATCATGTATTCTTTTATGCAGCTGATTAACTGCAAATAGTTTTGTAAGAGCGCTCCACCAGGGTTATACACGTTAAGAAGTTCAAATGAAAAAGAACCAACGTGTATATGTACTGCTTGATATTCTACAGCGTTTGTTGTAGAATTATCTTGTTTTTGGCTAGTGTTAGTACAAAAATAAGTATTGGGTAGTAGGTCGCTGATAAATATTCCTAACCCACCTCCCTTTAATCCGTTAGCCCTTGTTAGGTATTTATATTTGGAATATCCCTTAATTTTTGGTTGGAATTTTGATGAACTGTGGGTGTGGGTTTCCTGAATACAAATGATGTAAGGTTTTTTAGTGGAATTTTGAATTTTAATTAATAATTCAGGTTTATTTATGTTTAAACCCCTGCTATTCCATTGCCAGATAGTTAATTTATTTTTCCCTTTTTTGTCCATCTAAATTATGATATTTATTTCCTTATAGCTATTTCCTATTTAAATATGCAAATGTTTTTCAAGGAGATCATTTAGTAGTTTAAAGTACGGTACACTAGGTACCCCCTGGTAATTTGAGATTTGAACAATCCCTAACAAAAGATCACTAAGGTATTGAAAAATTTTTATGTGGGGAAAGGAATCGATCCCGCTATTAATGTTAATGTTTATATTGTTTATATTGTCCCCCTTGTTATTAACAGTACTAGTTAATAAATCCTTAGTTTTTAGCACGTTAGGATTTGTAGTACTGGTTTCTCTATTTCTATTATTTTGAACGAAATTTTTTATCTCCGACAAAGTCGGTTTATTTTGTTTTAGGTTTTTTGAGGGCATAGATGAGGGCTGGGGTAATAGTGAATTCTTACCCTTTTGAGTAAGATTTTTAGTTTTGGATAAAGCAGTGATGCTTGGGGCTGTAACATTTTGGAGGTCTTAACTGGATTTGGCCAACTTATACGGGATTTTTTCTCTGTTCATTATGGAAACTATTGTCATTTCCTTAATGGTATATGGACAATCTTCGGCCGTTGGTCCGTGTGGTCCTTTACAATTGGGGCATTTGGGTCCATCATGTTTACAGGGATCACTGTGATTACCACCACAGTTTCCACATCTTGGCTTGTTTCTACAACTAAAAGTGTAGTGGCCCCATGATTTGCATTTATTGCAAAATCTTGGTTTATTGATGTAGTCTTCTAGTAGATAATTGGTTCCATAAAAATAAACAAGTATTGGAGCTATTGTGTAAAATTCCAGCAATATTTTCCTTGATATATGATCTTTTGTAGATCGAAGTCTGGTAACTTGTTTGAGGTCGGATCCCTGTAGTGTAAGCTCTTGCCCAATTTCTTCATCTGTCAAATGGAGATACCTCTTTGGAAGCTCAAACACTTTTTGATATCCTTTGGAATACATTTTGTTGTTTGGTTCCAATATGGATGTAGTAACCAAAGTAGTTTTCTTTTCCTTCTGTATGATTACTTGAGGTCCTTTATTGCTGTTTTTTTCCACTTCAGGTGGTGGTAATTCAACGGAGGTATGTTTCTTGGGAGTAGTTTTGTTAGTGGAAGCTGTACTTTTGATATTTTTGGTTACCGTCTTATGTCTGGATACTTGAATTTTCATTGTTCCAATTGATTCCATTTCCATATATTTGGCAACTTGTGACAATGTGCTGCAGCGCACTATGATATAATTTGTTCGTGGCCTTATTATTTCGAACGTTCCGCTATGTTTTTGTGTTAGTGCTGCAGCTATACTTTTTCCACTGAGATTGAAGGTTTTCGAGTTACCGCTTGTAATGAATACGGTATGTTCAGGGCTGTGGTACTTGGTACCTGTTATCTTCTGATAGGCTGGAACCCTCTTTGTTTGATTTGTGACTTTTGTATCTGGACCTTTCTTGTTGTCACTTTTTGTATGTGGTGGTTCTTTTGCCATTCTTTGGGGTTTTCCCTTTACTCTTAACGCTTGAAGGCGATGTTGGCGCTTCTCTTCTGTGCTTGATTCGTTTTTGCTTGTCAGTATTTGTTGAGAGCATTTTGATGTATTCTTCAGTGTCTAGGTCCTCTTCCGTTGTTGATATTAAGTCTTCAATGGTGATTTCATTTGAGGGTCCCAATGGTTGGCTGTTGTGATAAAATGGTTTTTTCCCATTTGTTTCTGTAAGAGGGGCCAGTGTATTCAAAGGAGATGTTGATGTTTGGGATTGGGTTGTATTTGGAGAAATAATATGAGCAGTGAGTGGGTCAAAGAATGAGGGAGTTGGAGGGGGCATTTGGGTTAGTAGGTCAAAGAGCAAGGGTGATAAGGGGGACATCTGGGTTTTAGTGGATGGGGTGGGGTTACATTTATTGATCTGGGATACGGGAGGGATTACGAGAGGGGATACAGGAGGGGATACGGGGTGAATCGATAAGTTTTGAGTGAGGGGGATTGTACTGACTAGATTTTCATCATGGTCAGTGTTAGGATTGGGAGTATTTGTTGCAACTAAATTTGAACCAATTTCTTGGTTCCCATTCATGTTGTTTACATGTTTGTTGCATTTATTTATGCAACGTACCATGGTGTTTAAGAGTCCTGGCGAGTAACACTCGTCGTCCTCATCCACGAGTACAGGTTGAATTTCCTGTATCCATGTTACTGTTGGTTGCAGTGGGAGGGTGTGATTTGGGGGTAAGTTTAATTCTACCAGTGCACTAGTACCACTGTTTGGTAATTGTTTGTCAGTCACTATTCTCTTGTTTAATTCAGGAGAAGCCATGACCGTGGAAGGAGTGATAAATGTTTTGATAATTGGGGATGTTTGGTTGCGATCCAATACTTCTGATTGAAGCTTTTGGTTCATTGGAGTGACTTCTGGGGTGTGAGATGAGATGTGAGATGTCACTTTTAAGTCTCTTGAAATTACATTTCTTGTTGTTATGCTAGGGCTAAAGTAGCCCACAGCTTTCGCATATGTAATTGGTTTGTTAACCGGGGAAACGTTACCAATTGTGTTACCACTCCCATTGTTGGGAAGAATTGGGGTAGTGGTAGTGTTTGGGCTGTTGTTGGTATTGGTAGGGGTAGGGGTGGGAGTACCGTCTATTTCTTTGGCCATTTTGAGAAGGTTATTAACCTTTCTGGTCATATAGCGGTTAGTATTCATCTTGACCTTCGACCTTGTTTCACGAGACATGGTGAAGTAAGTGAATATTGATCACAATATTTATATACTACTGTGTAACTAGTAACAAGATGTAAACAATTATGTAGATTGCCCAATGGACTTAACCTAACTACAATTATAAAGGTTGAATGTGTTGATTCTAAATGAAAAGAATTGTAAAGGAGAAATAGATATAGAGTAGATGAGTTGAATGATTATACAGCACAATAATGTATATATGAGACCCGAAGGCTTATGTTAATAAATGATACCCTACTTTTTTTGGTTTCCCAGTCCTAATAATTAGCAGAGGTGGTGGAGACGTTTATTCCTCTGCTTGGCGGGCTGCTGGGCCACTTCTGTAGAGAAATCTGCTTGGCGGGCTGCTAGGCGGGCTGCTGGGCCACTTCTCTTGAAAAACAGCTTGGCGGGCTGCACCGCGGGCTGCTAGTCCACTTCTGCAGGTCGGGAAATCTGCTTGGCGGGCTGCTAATGAAGAACGTAAATTTGTGCGATGTGTAGACAGTAGATTATAGATTGTAGATTGTTGGCGGTTAAATCTCTTTGGTACAACTCCTATTTGTTATCCGGGCCCACTTCTTTCGAGCGGTAACCCAGTTGGCTTTATAATCGCTGTACCCGTATACGTCTTGACAGGAAGAGTGCCTGCTATCGAATGAACGCTTGTCAAATAGTTGGTATATGTGTGTTTATAGTCGGTGTTTGTAAGTAAAAAAGACCCCACACCTTGGAGAAATAACCAACTTAACATCAACCTAACAGCACTCCAACTGGTACATAAGCGCGACAACCCCAATATCACATTAACACAAGTACAAAGCCTCATCAACAACAACTATGATGGACATGTAAAAATCTATACTGACGGCTCAAAATCTAAAGAACTACATAGAACGGCTGCAGCGGTAGTGATCCCAGAACATCAGATCACATTTACGACAAGACTACCGGATGACTGTTCCATATATACCGCGGAATTCCGGGCCATCAACCGAGCCCTAAAATGGATAGTAACACAAAATCAAAAACAGTACGTAATCATAACAGACTCACTTAGTGTACTTGAAAGTATTGAGACAGGTAATTCCAAAAGTAGACAAAATCTTCTAGAGGACACTATGCTGACCATCAGGGAAGCAGATAAATCACACCAAACCATACACTTCTTGTGGGTGCCATCTCACATCAATTTGCTTGGAAATGAAAAAGCAGACAAAGCAGCAAAAAGCAGTCTGATGAAAGACCAAATTGAACCCGTACAGTACAACACTCATGAACTATATAGTCAAGTCAGGGACAGAATTAATAATAAATGGCAACAACAATGGGAAAACTCCACAAAGGGTAGACATCTATACCAACTACAAAAAGAAGTCACTAGAACCCAACGTTTACCAAAAAGCCTTGCAGCCATTGATATTAAAATAATCAACAGAATCAGAACAGGTAAAACACTACTAAATGGCAGCTTTATGAAACATATAAGTACAGGACCCACGCCGGATAAATGTCCACACTGTCCAGAAACTGAAACATTGGAACATGTATTCAACATATGTCACAAATACCATCGACAACGTACCGTCTTCCAACTACAACAAAGAAAACTTGACTCAGTTACATCATTCCCCCAAATTCTAGATAAAAGGTATAACAAAAACGTAAATGCTACCTATATAAATATACTTAATTACCTAAAATAAATAGATATAAAACATAAAATATAAATATCAAAACCATCAAATAAGTAAATAAACATAAACATAGCCAAAGAGTTAATATTTATCAATCAAGGGGCCAGAGCAGATAATAACATCGCTAGCTCAAAAAACAGACCCACGTAACAATGCCTTAAATAAACGGACAAAAAAAAATTATAACTATCAAATAGATAAATAATTAACGAGGCCATATCGGTTAACGCTAGCTTAAAAAAAGCAGAACAACTTAACATTACCCTAAAAAAAATATATAAAATAAAATAGAAAAGGGGAAAGGAAGGGAAAGGGGGGATAATATAAACATTGTAATGCGAGGAAAAAGGAAGAAACGGGAGAAAGGGAAGAAGGAGAAGGGGGGGGGGGGGGGGAAAGAGAACATTACACTAAGTAGTGGCACAATGTAGGTACAGTAAAACCAGTCAACCGGCAAGTGGCAAGATAAGTGTGATGAGAACACCGGGATCAAATAGTGATAGCTCAAGGAAACATAACACCAACAAACCGACAAGAAAAAGTAAAAGGAAAGGGAAAAGAAGGATGGAAGAAGGAAAAAGAAAGAAAGAGGGAAGAAGGTAGTAGGAAGAAAGTGGGAAAGAGAAAAGGGAAAAGAAGAGAAAAAGAAGGAAGAAATGAAATAACACCAAACTCTTTTTTTTTTTAATTTTTAATTTTTTTTTTTTTTTTTAATTTTTTTTTTTTTTTATAATTATTTTTATATATATATTTTTTAAATATTTTTCATTTTTAATTTGTTTTAATTTTTTTAAATTTTATTTTATTTTATTTTATTTTTCTCCCTAGGGTTCTAATTTGGTACGAGAACCCTTTTCAAACAATCTCTTTCTCGAAATCTAACTTGATCAATTTTGACCACCGCTCAAAATTGACAAGCTAAAATACCTAACAGTGACTACACTTATTTATGTCGCTAAGACATTTTAGCAATTAAATTTGTTAAGGACCTACAACATGTACACTATGTACTAGAAATATTTATTGTTAGGAAAGATGAAAAATTCTATGACTATATGGATTTGATATAATTGCACAGGTGGCTTACACAATATTGGTATTTGTTCTGCCTTCCTGCTTTGCCGTGACCCGACATTTTACTCTAAGGCGAGACTGTCATTTAACGCGGGTGCCGGGGAGACTGCGACAACACAGCCTAGTGTAGTCAAAGTTACCTTTGGTCCCGACCAATCAAATAGCCCGACCCTCGGGCATTAACTGGTCGCGAAAGCACATAGTTGCGCATGCGACCTTAATTCATATTAAAATAAAAAGTAAAAAAGTGAATACGTGCTTCTTTTACGTCCGCCCGTTTCATAGTTTATTGATAATATGGGTCTTGCGAGTTTTGGTATCAAGGAATGTTTTTCTTCATGGAGAAAAAGAAAAGATTGGAAGACAAAGAAAAAGTATAAAACCAAAGGCCATTTTCAAGACCACTCAACTATCTCAAAAAGGTCATTCTCATCATGCTCCGATTCAGGCGGTGAACAGCTGGCTAAGGTGAAGCCAGGCTAACAGCAGATAACTATTACCATTTAGGAGTGCATATCAAAAATGAAGAATGCACCCATAGAATAATAAGGTGCTCGGCTAGTGTAGGAGAACACCACTGCGGAGCCGAGCCACTAAAGGGCCAGTGAGCGGTAACATTCTTTCGACATACTTACAAAGGATAATGGCGGCGGCCACGTGGAAAACAAGATGGACGTCCAAGCACGAGGTCAATTGACTTCACTAGCGGCGTGGACTGAAATGGAGGGACCCCCGTGGATCAAAATACCGGTACCCGGAAAACTTCAGGGCCTCAGAAGATATAATTTAACCAGCAGAAAGAAAACCGGCAGCAGCATGAGAAACTCTGTAGCTGCTAACCTACTGCAACCCGAAGAATACTGGCTGCGGAGCAAGATGTGAATCATTTTCACCTTTGCCTTTCATTTGCCTGAATAATAGGGTTCTCATTTGGTTACGAGTAACCCTCTTTGAACAATGTCTATCACTAAACCAGACCTGATCAATTTTTAACACCGCTCAAAATTAACAAACTTTATTACCAAACACTTTTATATGTCGTATAGACAAATTAGTTAAACAATTTTTTTAGGGACTTACAATGCGTACACTTTTTTACTAGAAAATTGGTATACTTTGTATGCTTTAACGCCCGTGGGGATGTGGCACTATTCCTTTCCCACGGGAATAATTAAATAGCAAACTGTGTTTGCATTAAACAGTGCTAAATGTTCCTTCGTGAACGAAGCACTATAATTAAACTTCTCTCTCTCGTCTCAAAAAGGTTTGCTCTCTTGCCTAAACATTTGTATTCGATATGTTATGTTATGCTTATTAGCAAATAATTTACTCTCTTCCCTAAAAATATTTTTGGTCAGTTTCTATTTCATGTGTGATATATTTGTGTTCATAAATATATGAATGTGTTCTATGTATATGTCCCGACAGTTTCGTCCCGCAAGCGTTATATTTATATATAGTGAACTGACCCGCCACCTGCTACCCGCCTTTTCTCCCGCTGAAACTTTGCTGTTTGGCCCAATTGAAGTCGGCCAGTGCAGCATTGTTGCCGATGTCCAGTACTGTGACCTCATCCAGTTGTTCCCTATACAAAACCCAACCATATTTTTGGTCGTTGTAGTGGACAAGGGGGTCTTGTAAAGCTAATTCCCATTGTCGCCACGCGTGTTGTCACTTTATTGACCCGGGTGTATAGGTTTTTATGGACATTCCCATTGTAGATATAGTGACACCTAACACTACTCATATATTAAAGCACGCACGCATGCATAGATGTATACAAACATAAATACATACTCTTGCATACAAGTTATCCATTTTTTTAATACTATTTCTAAGGTAATGTTAAGCACATAACACACATTATTAAAGCATTATCATCACCAAGCAAACGAACAAAGATCAGTGCAATGTTTAGCTAAATGTTAGTTAGCTTTGACTGCATATTATATGATTCTGCGTATTGAGATATTTCACTTTGTTAATACGGTACCTGACACAGTCCTACTATTGTATTTGTCATTTTTTTATTATTCTGAATTTGATTAATGTCATGCAATCTCTGTTGAAGAGGAAATAAATTTATACATATAGGTATAGACACATGCATAGATACATACATACATACATACATACATACATACATACATACATACATACATACATACATACATACATACATACATACATACATACATACATACATACTTGCTTCCTTACTCTATTGAGAAATGTACATTATCTTGAAATCGAAGACAGAACTGAAAACGTGTGTGTATTTAATGCTTAGCAAAAATAAATTGTAGAGTATTTAAGGAGTGAACAACTTACAAGAATTTTAAAAGTGAGCAGTTCGCTTTTCAAGTTTTTTCCCCCCTCTATATTCTTATTAAATATCTTAAAACAAAAGTTATATAAGGCAAAGGTTTTATATACTTCGTCATAAAATGGAGTTATGGAGTTTATGGGTAAATTTAAAAAAAAAATAGTTTCGAACACTTGTATCAAATCTAGTCTGTAACTCATTTGCAAACTTTTTGTTTCTAAATGAACAATAAATACTATCAAGTACTCACCTGTTTAAAATGATCAGTATTAAATAGAAACTACTCTTGTTTGTAATACAAATGCCGTTATTTATTTATTTTTATAGAATCTTGCGTATGATGGAGAGCTTGGCATGCCTGACTCCAAGCGTTTGGGAGTTTCCATCGAGATGGGCATAATGGGCGAGAAGAAGGAAGCGACTAATGACGATAAGACTGCTGAGTTTGAGCAGACGTCACCTTTACTGTACAGAGTCAGCGATAGTCCCCCAATCTTACTGACTCTGTTTTTTGGCTTTCAGGTGTGCATGATCGATGTCATAATGGTCCGATTTGTTCATCAACATCGCGTATGATAAAGAAAATACTAAACAAGAAATTAAAAAAAGTACGTTGTGTTTCTGCCTATTTAAGCTTGCCTGCCAATAATGTCCACATCGAGATTACTGAAACCATATATTAGAGTCGTGCTGTAAAATACTCATTAAGTGATGAAGAATTCGTACTGTCGATTGCTCTGCTAGATTCAGTCAAATTTAAGCATGGCGCACACAAATAGCAAAATGGTTACAAACAATGTTATGTGTTTTATATGTGTCCTTAGTTAGATTCAGTCAAATACAGGTATGGCACGTAACAAATTGTCCCTGTCATCCCCAATTTGGTTGGGTCAGGATCCATTTGAACAGTCATGGAAGTCTGATGAAAGATCCAGCTCTAGGAATAGGGCATTAATTTATTAAATTCAAACATTTCGTTTGAAACTTCTAATTGATTTACCAAGATGGAAAAGTACATGTACTATGTAGGTACGAACTTAACCTTACCTGTCAGAATAATTGACTGAATGGAATAAGATGTATTGTATTGTAATCAATTAATGAGCATTTGGTTATAGTGCTCCGTTTAAAGGAATTTCTCTGATTTTTTTTATTACTGGAGGGAATACGGTACTGTGGAAATTTTCATCAGCCTGAAATAATTAACCAAATACAATGAGCAAACATCACGGAGTGAAGTGCTAGCGAGTTTCCATGATGCCATAGTTTACTTTTGGTGAATGCAGGTCAGAGACTCTTGAGTGTTCAGTAGTCCCTGTTAAAATCTTATTGTGTGAATTGATGTGTGACTCTAGGCACATTATTTGACATTGGAGTCTGGTAAATTTTACAATATAATAAACAAGAAGGGACTGCTCCGTCATCGGCAGATACCGTTTATGTCGCTATGGTGGCAAATGTGATGCAATTGTACAGGCGAAATGTGCCGCAAACCATGCTTTGACTGGGCTAATGTGGTGTAGCAAAATACTTCCCTGTGTTTGGGACGTTGTATAGTTTTACGGCGTGAAACGCTAATGGTACGGAAAGTTGATGAAGAGAAAACATGCAGATAGGAAGTTGTGATATATGTGGTCGTTGGGTTTTCTAATTTACAATAGAATTTGTATCGCTCCAGCGTTTGACATCTTTGTAACAATATGATGTCCTTGTTCGGAAGAACTCTTCAATAACTTTGTTTACTATTTATTTACTCATGTTTTGTTGAAATTAGGTGATTTAGTACGACATAATGTATTTTTACTCAGTCATGGAAATACGAAGTCTATTGACATCTCCGGTGGCCTACTGGTTAAAGCATCCGTCTCGGATGCGAGAAGTCATGGGTTCGATCCCCGGCCGATTTATTCCAAAACCTTTTTTAAAAATGGTACTAACAGCTGCCTTGCTTGGCGCTCATCATTAAGAGGTTAGTGTTAGAACTGGTAAACTACTGTCAGGATAATGTCTGCGGCATGATGCCCCAGTGATAGACATCATTATAAACTGCCACACTGCATACATCGTAGCAATATGACTGAATAATTGTTAAAGCTATGTTAGGGACCCCGAGTGGCTTTAAATCCTAATACAACAATAATACAAAGCTACGTTAAAATTCCAAATCACACACACACACACACACACACACACACACGCACGCACACACGAAGTCTACTGAGCGTAATTAGTAGGCGTAGCTTTGGTTGCAGAATTTCCAATTTTTGGTCGGTACTAAATTACTTATTCGTTAACATGATACAGAATGATATGAAATTTTCAACATGTAATTATCACGTTTTTAAGAAAAGGTTTTTGCTAGGTTTATTGCACGTTTTTATATCATTTTATTTCGTTATAATTGAGAATCCTCGTTTTTCTGTTTATATTACTTAAAGTTAGGTTTTCTGTTCTTTTAATTATTTCAGAATTATAGTACATGACACTAATCTTTTTACCTATGTATCTCCTGATAACAGTCTAGAAGAAAAAAGTTTAATTGAATGTTAGGTTGCTATTACGTTTTACAAAAGAATCCTATCTCTCTCCACATAGCTATATTTTCATGATGCTGGTGAATAGCTAGAGGTTGTAAATATTGTTTGCCTGTAGGCTAAGAACGCCTGTCGTGACAATAACAAGACAACACGAAATCGCTAAGAAATATTCCATTTTATAACATATATTTACGTTTTCGAATAGCAGACGTTTATATATTTCAGCAAACGCTTATATCATTGTCGGGATCTATGATAGTTCCCCTTCTAGTGGCCAAGGCTGTGTGTGCGGAGAAGGATGGACAATTTCTGACAAAACTAGTTTCCTCCACTCTGGTTATGAATGGTATTACAAGCCTCATGCAAACTGTTCTAGGAATAAGGTAAATGATACGACGCACGGATGTCTCATGCAAACTGTTATAGGAATAAGGTAAATGATACGACGTACGGATCTCTCATGCAAACGGTTGTAGGAACAAGGTAAATGATACGACGTACGGATCTCTCATGCCAACGGCTCTAGGAATAAGATAAATGATACGACGCACGGATCTCTTATGTTACATACACATATAATTTCCTTTTCTTCATGTCAGCATTTATCCTTGTCTCTTAATTCATTTTTATCGACACACATTTTAGGTTGTCCTTGCACAGTATCATTGCCATTTTAAAATATGAGAGAGAGAGAGAGAGAGAGAGAGAGAGAGAGAGAGAGAGAGAGAGAGAGAGAGAGAGAGAGAGAGAGAGAGAGAGAGAGAAGAGAGAGAGAGAGAGAGAGAGAGAGAGAGAGAGAGAGAGAGAGAGAGAATGCACGAAAATTTATATTATAGTCGGTATCCATTCTATAAATGTCAATGCAAATTTTAAGAAAGACAGGGGTGGGAGCACAAATAAAGATTAAACGCTGTGGCCTAGTTCTTGCTAATTATATATGCGCATTACAATAGTACTTAATTATACAGGTTGCCCCTGTTTCAAGGACCTACGGCAACGTACATCGTACCGCTGTTATCGCTCAGAAAGATGGACCCAAGTCGATGTGAAATTTCACAGCTATGTAGGTATACTACTGCCACGTTTATTACACTTATGTTTACATTAATGATGTACGAATGTATACTACACTCGTGTTTACATTAATATGAATTAACCTGACTATATACTACACTCGTGTTTACATTAATACGAATGTATACTACACTCGTGTTTACATTAATATGAATGTATACTACACTCGTGTTTACATTAATATGAATGTATACTACACTCGTGTTTACATTAATATGAGTGTATACTACAATCATGCTTTCATTAATATGTATTAACCTGACTATTTACTACACTCATGTTTACACTAAGATGAATGTATACTACACTGATGTTTAAATTAACATGTCTATATTCTACAGTCGTATTTATATGAATATGAAATGTATAATGGAGTCATGTTCTCATTAATATGTATTGTTAAGAGGCTATGTACTTAAAATAAGTAACAGAAAAGAGTGCAGACAACAAGCAATGTAAAATTAAACAAATAATTTATTTCCCCTGAATACAAAGTGAACAAATGAGAAAATATTTTTACTTACGATTTTACAAATTAAATCCAAACATAATCCAAGAATTAAAAAACACAATGCCTATCAAGTTCTAAGAAAATATCAGTTCAAATCCCGATGACGTTCAAGATGGAAGGCGATGACGTATGTAATACTCAGTGTTGTACTGATGTGTCAACAGTCTCTTGTTAAATCACATCAAATATTATTCCAGTTTTGAATTCCATATAAGTTCCGTTTAATGTCTTTATTCAATAATTAATCAATTAATAATAAATAATAATCAGCGTACTTTTGTATTTCCAGAGGAAAAAAAATCACTTTAATTCAGTAATTTGAAGAATATAAAAATTTAGTCCAAACCGGTCACAGCATAACAAAACTTAAAGTGTTAGGTGCTATAGCTCAAGTGACATTGACATTCTAACAGTCTCAAAATAATTTAGTTCTCTGTTCGACCTCAGGTGACAAATTAATATTTTCTAAAAACAACCATTACTTAATGGAAAATAACTTTCTTGTATAATGAGTATAAAATAGCCTATAAAATTCCTTTTGGAATCTTCAAAACCCTGACCCAAATCAACATGTTTACATATCTGAAAGAAAATTGTCCAACTGCACAAACAGAACCGAGATCAGTTTTGGCCAAGGTCATGTCCAGTAAACAGTTTTACTTTACAAAAGCATGTAATGGATTAAAAAAGTAATTTAGAACAAAAATACAAACAAATAATTAAAAATGCTATGAGAGAGAGAGAGAGAGAGAGAGAGAGAGGAGAGAGAGAGAGAGAGAGAGAGAGAGAGAGAGAGAGATTTAAAAACAAACTGTATTGAGCGTACTATGCCAGAACATTTTTAAAAATATTTTGTCCTTTTGTTTTTAGTAGACGAAGTACGTTTTATTTACAGCATAGAAAGACTAATGGATTTTTTTTTCAACAACGAAGAATAAAACAGAAATGAAAAAGAGAGGCAAACTGTGATACTAATATAAGAGTGGGGTGGGTGTGGTAGGGTGGGCGAAGGTACGCTATGAAAATACCCAACCAAGTCGGTGTCTTCTATTGCTTTCTCATAAGATATTGTCTATCAAAACAGACCCCAGAGATTTCAACAGCACCGTGAATAATGGCAGCATCACTGAGTTAGAAGATCAGTTAGTTGATACAAGGGTAAAAGAGGTAAGGTATACCTTGCATTTTCTAAACTCATCTGCCATTAAGGGACAGTCAGGTTGTGGTATATTTTCTCAACTCATCTGACCTTAAGAGTCAGCCAGCTTGTGGTACAGTGTGACCTTAAGGCCCAGTCAGTTTGTGGTATAGTGTGACCTTAAGGGTCAGCCAGCTTGTGGTATAGTGTGACCTTAAGCGGTCAGCCAGATTGTGGTTTAGTGTGACCTTTAGGGTCAGTCAGCTTGTGGTATAGTGTGACCTTAAGGGTCAGTCAGGTTGTGGTATAGTGTGACCTTAAGGATCAGTCAGCTTGTGCTATAGTATGACCTTAAGGGTCAGTCAGCTTGTGGTATAGTGTGACCTTAAGGGTCAGTCAGCTTGTTGTATAGTGTGACCTTAAGGGTCAGTCAGCTTGTGGTACAGTGTGACCTTAAGGGTCAGACAGGTTGTGGTATAGTGTGACCTTAAGGCCCAGTCAGCTTGTGGTATAGTGTGACCTTAAGGGTCAATCAGTTTGTGGTATAGAATGACCCTAAGAGTCAGTCACCTTGTGGTATAGTGTGACCTTAAGGGTCAGTCAGGTTGTGGTATAGTGTGACCTTAAGGCCAAGCCAGATTGTGGTATAGTCTCACGTGTGTTTTGAATATATTAGTCTTCTGTCATCGATCACTAATTGCTATTTTCAGAATCCACATAGCTATATATTATCAAAGTTTAATATGTTGCTTTATTGCAGCCACAGTTGTTGCAATGGGAAACTGCAAAGCAAAGCTACTATTAAGAACCCGATTGATATAAATTAATAAACTTTCAATAAATGTATCATGTTATCAAAGTCTTTCAAGTGTGTTGAAATGATGTCAAACCAGATTCAATATCTCGTTTTAGGTCTTTTAGGTAAATCAAGATGATGCAAGACAAATTTAAAAAATCTATTTAGTTACCAATTATACTACAATACTTGAGAAACTCGTATAAAATATAATTCAACATAATGTGATCAAATTCAGCTGAAGGTACCTTCTTAATAATGTCTTCAAACATATTCAAATAACGTCCAGCTGCAATCATATATATTCAAATGATGTCCAATTTCCATGTAATGTTTTCAAACTATGTCCAGCTGTCATCCAGCACGTTCCAACGATGTCTAGCTGCCATCAAATGTATTCAAACGATGTCTGGCTGTCATTGAATATGTTCAAGTAATATCTAGCTGCCGTTCGGACAATGCCCAGTTGGCATGACCAGTGGTTATGGGCATCATACTAAGCTTCAAAATAATTAACAATTTCTCAGTAATGGTTAATCATAAATGGACCAAGTTTGACAGAAAAAGCGGCATTACATTGAGGCTTTTATTTATTAATTTGTAAATGATATTTAAACGTCATAATGAACATCTTAGATCTAGATCTTTTGACTAAATGCCCTAACATTTGACATTTGGCAATGCGAGCTAAGTGAGCGATCAAATATCCTCTTGGATCGTTTAATCTTTAATTTACTTTTATTACAATTTTAATCATAGTTGTTTAGTGTTTTAACTGAGTTATCTACATTACGTAATACAAATCTCTCCTTGATGGAAAACATTTTATCAAATTCGTTTATGTAAAAAAAGCTAACCAATATGTTTGCTTTGGAGTGAAAAATATTTTGTTTACTTTATTCTGTCTCGGATTTTATGTAAATATTAACCCATATATATATATATATATATATATATATATATATATATATATATATATATATATATATATATATATATATATATATATATATATATATATATATATATATAAGGAAATGGAGCATAATCGTATTAGTTCTTCATTGTCCAGGAGAATGTAACCTATGTAAGTAAATGTGAAAATCTGCTACAAACGTCTCTGTTTGTCCGATATGAATAGGTTCTTAAAGTCAGGAAGAACACAGGAAAAATAAACAAAAATATACTGTAAATTTTGTAATGGAATTTATCGTTTTGCTAAAAATGTAAAATCTGTGTGTGATGTACATAATTCACTAACAATTGAACAGAACAGAATAAATCTTTATTTAAATAAAAATAATTCCCATGCCAAACAATATTTCTTTTCCCAGTTAATGGGGCCACTAATCCTTGCTGGAGCGTTTCATTGCCTAATCGGTGCCACTGGACTGGTCGGACTACTGCTGCGCTTTATCGGTCCGATCACCATTGTACCAACAATATTCCTAATAGGGATCTACATAGTAAAGCCAGTACTCGAGTACACTGAAGTGCATTGGGGAATATCGACTCTGTAAGGATCTATCTTTAGAATTAGCACAGTATGCTGCATACTATGGGCATCATAGAGTGTTTGCAATATGTTGAATATGTATGAATAAGTGTGCGACTATACCTGATTATGTGCATGCTTTTGTATTTTGTTTTCTATCTTTAACATAGCCAATTACAAAAATTGAGGACCACACGTCATATGAGTCAGACACGAACAAATGTGTTGTCCTCGTTAAATAACGCTTATTATTATTATTATTATTATTATTATTATTATTATTATTATTATTATTATACGAAAGCTTGTCAGAGCACTAGGACAGTGTTTGAACCAGTTCACAGTCTTACCATAGCGCGTCAGTAAAAGTTTCAAAACAGCAAATAGTATATGACTTTTACGTCATCCTTTACTTTATTTAAGCATCTGATATGAAGTACCTAGCTCAAGCGGAGATAATGAAGAAAACGGAAAGGAAAACAATAATACACTGATGATGGTATTATACATAGTTATAGTAAATACACTGATGATGGTATTATACATAGTTATAGTAAATACACTGATGATGGTATTATACATAGTGATAGTAAATACACTGATGATGGTATTATACATAGTTATAGTAAATACACTGATGATGGTATTATACATAGTTATAGTAAATACACTGATGATGGTATTATACATAGTTATAGTAAATACACTGATGATGGTATTATACATAGTTATAGTAAATACACTGATGATGGTATTATTCATAGTTATAGTAAATACACTGATGATGGTATTATACATAGTTATAGTAAATACACTGATGATGGTATTATACATAGTTATAGTAAATACACTGATGATGGTATTATACATAGTTGTAGTAAATACACTGATGATGGTATTATACATAGTTGTAGTAAATACACTGATGATGGTATTATACATAGTTATAGTAAATACACTGATGATGGTATTATACATAGTTGTAGTAAATACACTGATGATGGTATTATACATAGTTGTAGTAAATACACTGATGATGGTATTATACATAGTTATAGTAAATACACTGATGATGGTATTATACATAGTTATAGTAAATACACTGATGATGGTATTATACATAGTTATAGTAAATACACTGATGATGGTATTATACATAGTTGTAGTAAATACACTGACGATGGTATTATACATAGTTATAGTAAATACACTGATGATGGTATTATACATAGTTGTAGTAAATACACTGATGATGGTATTATACATAGTTGTAGTAAATGTTTTTGTATTGTATTTGCAGGGTGTAACAAAGCAGGAGAAATGCATTTATCTCCATTTACCAATCTTAAACACATAATTTCGTATAACACGTACTGGAATTATATTGTATATTATGTGAATAGAAGGCAAGTGCTGTAAAATTTGTATCTAAGACTAAAGTGTTTCCCCTGAAACTATTTCGCTACATACATTGAAACATACTAAGAACTCGTGGCATGTGTGCTCATCGAAAGCTGTCAAGATCGGACTTTCTGGCACTTTCTGAAACGAAATGTTTGGATTATTTTGATCTTGAAGAGAAGTTATCCATATATTACTTTGTCCTCATAGAACCCTCCAATTACACCCCTACGCTTTGCAGCATTAAAGTAGATCTTCGAAAATCAAAAGTATGTACTATGGCGATGGGTACAAAATGCAGTATGACGCCATGTTTATTCAGTATCGTTGCTAAAACGCATTAATGTGTTAGGGATATAATTGGCTCAATATTTGTTGCGAGATGTGTTAGTTACTCAACCACACCAACCTAGATGACAATGATATATGAACTACGTAAAATAGTACAGATTTATTAAATGTCATTTGTATTCTTGTTGAGTCTTGCTGATAAATTATTACTTCTGACCATTAGTGATTTTTCTTGCATATAATCACAAACAGCCCATGTGCTGTAATAAAATATCAAATGATTTTAATATAATCACAAACAGTCCATGTGCTGTAATACAATATCAAATGAGTTTAATATGATCACAAACACCCCATGAGCTGTAAAAATATCAAATGAGTTTAATATAATCACAAACAGCCCATGTGCTGTAATAAAATATCAAATGATTTTAATATAATCACAAACAGCCCATGTGCTGTAATAAAATATCAAATGAGTTTAATATAATCACAAACACCCCATGAGCTGTAAAAAAAATATCAAATGAGTTTAATATAATCACAAACAGCCCATGTGCTGTAATAAAATATCAAATGATTTTAATATAATCACAAACAGCCCATGTGCTGTAATAAAATATCAAATGAGTTTAATATAATCACAAGCAGCCTATGTGCTGTAATTAAATATCAAATGAGTTTATTTACTTTCCCTACTCTTAAAGAATTGCTTTATAAATAATTTTCCAGGACATTTGGAGTATCAGTTATATTATCTATGTATCTGGGCTCAAGACCAATGCTAATACCCGTGTACACGAGAAAGAAGGGATTCCATTGTATTCGCTATCCACTGCACCGAGTGTTTGCGGTAAGTCTTGGACCTTTAAACATAGTATGCGATTTTATTTGTATTTATCTGAAAATATCTTATATGAAAAACTCAGTTCTACTGTATCTTTATGGAGTTTTCAAAGGCATTTGATAATATTGATCACGAGACATATCGAAAGTGTAATAAAGAATGGGGTTGGTGGAACATTTGAGAGTTACTTTAGTTTCTAACCCTAAAACTTTTGTCCATTCTGACAAAGTATATACATCTTTTATTTTATATGTAACATTGAAACAGACAGGAATAAATTCTGATTACAGCTGTATTTAAAGTTTCAGTAATACGGTAAGAATTAGAGTAGAAACATGTCTTACATCTTTTAACAAAACCAGTTTTATTGTTGTTTTTTTAATTACAAGATACACAATTTTTTACAAAAAGAAAAGTATTATATGCGTAGCAAGTGGTGATATAAATACTGTTTTTGAGATTTGTGAAGTCAATTTAGAGCGCATAATACATCAGTCCACATATTTGCTCCTACATATATATTTTATGTTTGAATCGGTTCCATCAATATCACGATCTGAAACGATCTGAAGCAAATACTGCCTTTGGGTTTGATGAACGAAAATATTCCGTGACCTATTTCATTACATTATAGGCATTTTTAACTGTACTACAGAAGCTAAATAGTGACAGTGAATAAATATCGATTGCCAAAGTTAGGAAAATGTTGCTATTACTGATTTAAGATGGCTACGTCGGGTTTCCTTTATATGGATAATAATTGCACTTGCACGTTCTAAATCGTGGCTTTCAAAACGTTCCAATTATCTCTATATTCTTATATATTACTACAGAAGTAATTGCATATCGAAAGAATGTTGATGAGAGTTTTGGGCAAGTCAAACTTGTATATCAGGGTTCTTTTACATATTTTTCTGCCACAAGTAGCTACAGCCCATGAACATAACAAATCCACAAATAATACATTTCAAAACAAAGATTTAAATGATTGATTGGATCTACGTTACAGCTTTTCTAATAGTAATTTAATTAATTGCTGGTCCGAACACCTCAACTGTTTTTTGGAAACTAAAATCACCTTTCTGTGCTCTTTTTGTTACTGCTGCATAACAATAAAACAACCAACATGTTCTTGCAAGTACTTCTCAAATTGAGCCAGATGCAAGGAATACCAGTGTATTAATTCTTTAAGTTTACGTTTTCTAACTTGAATGTTTTTCTAATGTTCACTGAATGCATAGTGAGTTCTGAAAACTGCTGCCTTTAGTCGGCCCATATACGCTGTATCACAACACCTCGCAGAATAAAGCTGGGCAAATCGATTACAGTTAAATATTAGATTTATTGATACATCAGCTAATGCAACTTTATCTCTTACATCAACAATGATCTGTTTTGCTCTTTCTTTTCTCTCTCTCCCTCTCTCTCTCTCTCTCTCTCTCTCTCTCTCTCTCTCTCTCTCTCTCTCTCTCTCTCTCTCTCATGATGTAGTCATCAAAAAGGAAATTCCATTTCTGTATTTGTCATTCATCAACTAAACAATTGCTAATTGGGGTAATTATTATTATCCCGGAGAGAAATGTTTACCATTTCTGTATTTGTCATTCATCAATTAATAAATTGCTCATGGGGTGATTATATTATACCGGAGACAAATGCTTACCATTCCGTATTCATGAGTATGTCCTTTTATTACTTAAGCCATGAATTTAATGTTAAATGTGTAGCCATAGGAAATAGCAGACGGATACAGTGGATAATGACCAGTTAATATTTGGGAACCAACTTCTTTCCTTACATTAAAATCTATGTCTTCTGTACTGGTGTTTTGCACGTAATGAGCCCGTGGTTATAATTCCTTATGTTTTCACGTAATGATGCCTTACTCAAAATTAGTTGTCATAGATGTAATGCTTGTGACAAGGAAAATGCTGTCATTTAGTTTGAGGATATTATTCCCTCCGTATGACATGATATTTCGTTCGCGAGTATATTACTCAAATTGTTCATTACTGTTTGGGTGGACGTTTTTTATTTTTCGAACATGCAATGTTTGCCAGGTTTAGTGATACTGGTTGTAAGTGTGAGCAAAATGATGTTTAACTCTCTCAGGTCAATGGTTAGGAGACATATAATGTCGCAAATCTCCGACATTAACTATACTGAAAACCCTTTCAAAGAAACCATAAAACATACACGCTAACATCTATCAAAATTGTTACACAAATGTATTTGTAATGGGCCCGTTCATCCGAAGGTTTGCATACATCATTCACATACGTTGACCTTTTTTTCTTAGTTTTGACATATCATTGAAACCATGTGTTTTATCGTCATCATGATGAGCGAATGCGTATATGCTGAAATCACCCAAGGCATTTATGTACCATACTGAAGTCTTGTTTGCTGTCATTGATTCACGTAGTCTGGCATCAAAGTCCTGTATTAGAACGAAAAAATTCAGGTTTAATTAAACTCTAATTCGTTCATCATTATTCATATGAGGGTCATGCAACTTGAACATATATATGCTCCTTGTAACTGCCAAAGCGCCAGTTTAACTCCTCCAGTCATAACTGTACTATGTAAGTTGTTACCAGCATAACGTGACAGTACATAGCTTAAATGACTTATGTTTGTTTGTTTCATTAGGATATTTAACGTGGCTTTAACAATTTGTCAGCCATATCGCTACGATGTCTGCAGTGAGGCGTTTATAGTGATGTGTAGCATAATGTCCAAAGGCGTAGCTGGGGGGGGGGGGGGCAGGGGGTACATATGTCCCCGGGCGCCATACTAGTGGGGGCGCCAAAATGGGCTTTGAAATAGGTTGTAACGGGTAATGGTGATTTTATTGATGAAAATAATGGGTTTCAGATTTGAGGGGGGGGGGGGGAATAAATATTGTCCCCTGGCGCCAAACACTCTAGCTACGCCTCTGATAATGTCCCACCCAGTCCCACCAGGTCGACCAGTCCTAACACTAACCTCTTAATGCTGAGCGCCAAGCGAGGCAGCTGTTAGTACCATTTTTGTAATTCTTTGGTATGACTCGGCCGGGATCGAAACTACGACCTTCCGCTTCCGTGGCGGACGCTCTAACCACTATGCCACAGGAGCGGTTTAGCTTAAATGACATTCAAAAACCAAATTTAACATTAATTCAAGACCAGATCCGCGAATACTTTATGTCTTGGACTATTGTCGCTACTGCCTCTTTATATAAGTAAGTTTTGATTTGCATCTATAACTAATGTAAACTCCCAAATCATTACAATCGTGTTCCTTTAGTTCATATATTTCACCAATACCACCTGCACTATGTCTATATGACATGCCATCTGTAGATCAACATTGTATTTTGTAGTTGGTGCTGCTTGTTCAACCACAGTATTAATTTGTTGTACAATTTGGTGGATATTGATAGTCTTTTCTCATTTTTATAACATCATCCAAAGCCTAAAATGACTACATTTATAGCGTTTTTCACTGATATGATCATTCTATCATTCGCATTCAGTTTAGTTTTGACTTGATATTTCTTCTTTGGATATTGCTGTTTTATTATTCTTTTTCTGTGCTCTTACATTGTTGTGGTGTTTGCTATGATCGTGTGTGTGTGCGTGTGCGTGTGCGTGTATGTGTGTGATTAGGATTTTGTGTGTGTGTGTGTGTGTGTGTGTGTGTGATTAGGATTTTTAACGTAGCTTTAACAATTTTTCCGTCATATCGCTACGATGTCTGCAGTGAGGCAGTGTTAGAGTGACTAGCAGTGGGGCATCATGCCGCAGACATGTAGCATGATGTCCCAACCAGTCACATTATCCAGGCCGACCAGTCCTAACACTTACCTCTGAATGCTGAGTGCCAAGCGAGGCAGCTGCTAGTACCATTTTTGTAAATCTTTAATATGACTCGGCAGGGATCAAACCCACGACCTCCCGCTTCCGCAGCGGGCTCTCTAACCACTAGGGCACTGGAGCGGTTTTGTGTCATTGTTAACAAAGCAGCATGCTAAAATTAGAGCCAGATTTGTTAAAGAAAGAACACAATTATGTTCACTGACCATTAAGCCATGTGAGATTGTAGTATGGTCTTGCATCTGTCATCCATCCATCCATCAACAATTACCCTTTTCAACATTGTCTCCAAACCTATGTGACGAATGTTGATCAAAGTTGACAAGAAGCATGCTGGCATTGAGGTCACTGATGTTCCTTCTTACAAAAATGATGCTATCTGCCATCAAAGATGGCTGCCATACTAAACATAGTACAGTCTATAAATAACTTGAAAAACTTTTGACCAAATTTGACAGAAAATATTCCGATATAATGACAGTTTTATACAAATGATGAAACATGTTTAAGTTTGACTGTCAATACAGAACGAAATAGAAAAGCCTTTTAATGGATATTTCTCAAAAACTGCTGAAAAGAATTTCATAAATTTAAAATAATACATCCATGCATAGAAGCCTTTTCCATTGATATCAACATGTGAACTACCCAGCTGGTATATTTTCCTTCCTAGACGATGGGTTCTCCTATTGCATCACATCATTCATTGAAATCACCCACAGGTTCAAAATTATTATTTACAAATATTTCACACCTTGCTTCTAGTGTAATATATTTGTGGTAATGTTATTGTGATCGGTAGTTGGAGTATAGGCTTGGATAATTGTGATGATAAAAGAAGATGCTTTCAAACTAATGGAGATGATTCTGCTAGATATGGGGAGGCATTCAAGCACAGATCCCTTGATTGCTTTGTTTAGAAGGAAGCCTACTGCATTTATGGACTTGTCCAACTCAGCACTAAAGTTTAATATATGCCCATCTTCAGTTTGGTGTTCTCCTAGGGCTTTCGATCTGACTTCACTGAGTCCCAGAATGTACCAGCTGTAGTGTTCCAGCTCATGTGTCAACTCTTGGAGTTTTCCAATTTGCGCCAGAGTTCTAATGTTCCAGGTGGAGATGGCGATGCTGTTTCTCGCTCTGATTTTATGCAAAGTACTAGTAGTACACTTGTAACCTCCGTCCTGGTGGACAATGGCAGGAGTAGACAACATCCCAGCTGAACGTATCAATAATATAAATTGGGTGGGTGAATCAGTGATAGAGCTACAAACAAAACAACCTGTATATAGATCTGGCCGACAGGTGAATGGCCAACACAGTGGACATAGTTATTTAAACACTCCCCCCAAAAGGCAATCTCCAGCCAAAATTACAGAACTACCATTTTGATCAGTCATGCTAGTAAGGTGATACTGAAGGGTTCTATGTGAAAAGTACTCATAATATCAGCAATACATCTATAATGTATTCATATATTTCAAACGGATTTTTATAGAGTGTGACATGAGGCATTGTGGGCCACAATGAAGAAGTACAACATGGGTTTAAAGGTGACCAATAACATCAAGCAGCTGTACGCCAAGGCTACCAGTGCAGTAATTGCTCAGGGTTCTGTAAGGGACTGGTTCCAGACAACAGTTGGTGTATGTCAAGGCTGTCCCCTGTCACTTATGCGTTTCAACCTCCAGTTAGAGCGCATCATGAGCGAAGCTCAGGAAACCCACTGTTGGACAGTCAGCATTGGAAGGCGCAATATCACCAACCTCCGCCTTGCAGAAGAGATTTATGGGATGGCAGACATTGAAGACGAGCTTGACACCTTAGTGACACACCTGATAAAACATTTTCCAGATTTGACATGGAGATAAGGGCTGAAAAGACAAAGCTCTTCACAAACAGTGGCAAACAAATCTCAGCTAAGATTAATATCATAGGACAGGAACTGGAAACAGAAGGCTAGTTCAAACATCTTGGTTCCATAATCACCGAAGAGTGACCAAGAGCAGAAAGTTTGTCAAGAGCAGGACAAACAACGGCAATTATGTCAAAGCCAAGACAAGAATATATGTCTGAAAATAAATATCAGACTATTGAGATCACTAGTCATCTAAATCGTTTTGTATTCATGTGAAGCCTGGACCCAAACAACAGACTTACAACGAAGAATCCAGGCACTTGAAATGAGATGCTACAGAACATCCTTGGTATTTCTTACATGGACCACATCCCAAATGACGAAGTGCATAACACCATCAGGCACAATGTAGACCAATACGAAAACCTCCTCACCACTGTCAAAAAGAGAAAGCAGAAATGGTGTGGCCATGTCACTAGAGCAACCGGTTTATCCACAATAGTACTACAGAGCAGAGGCCAGGGTAGCAGAAGGACAGGTAGACAGAGAAGAAAGTGGACTGACAATATCACATAATCGACCAGGAAATGTTTTGCGGAGACACAGGCATTGGCACACGATCGAGACAAGTGGATGAAACTTGTCAGATTTTAAGCAGCACAATGCCTCGACGACCACAATAGGTCAAGAGATTGATGATGATGAAGTCTTTGTGTACAGGGATATGTTTTGCTATATTCCTTCTTCAGGAGTCATTCTAAGCTTTTTGATCATTTTGTTTGATTTTGTTATTCAGATCGCTCTGTAACTTTACAAACTGAGATTTTAGGGTAGCATAGTTTTGTAAAAAGTATGTTAATATACTCAATATCACTTATAAAATAATTTTTCTTTGCTCGGGCATTTTGGAAGTGTATAGTAATAACGACGACTCTTCTCTGTTCAAATCATTTATTTGAGGCATCGGTTTATTTGTCAGGTTACGTTAATTGACAAACGGTCACTGCTGTAATCTAGGTAACTGTCAATCATTTGACCTTGTGTTGCTCAGTTTCCATCTAATTTTGTCTCAACTTGTAAAGGTTTACTTGAACATCGAAGTGGTATAGTTCTAAACATTATGTGCGAAGTCATTTGTTGTTGTTTATAAAACTACACTTGACAGTCATAACATGATAATCATTTACGTATCTTTTTTTCAACTCTGATGCCGATACTCAGTCTATTAATTGAGCCTCTCTGCATTTGTTTACATATGCCATGAATATAATGTCAATGTCTTCCTCAAACACATTGCTAAGTGTTCAAGTTTGTTAACAACTACAGCTTCATGTTAACATTGTCTCTTGTGATAGATTCGAATTCGTAATTCAAAGTATTTAGGGTAATATCAATACGCGTTATATAATAGTCCGGCTTTAGACCGATGTTGAAACAAAGAAACTACCTCTCCATGAATTAGCCATTGCGTTACGGTTTAACATGTGGTTACGTCCTTTGAAGAACCTTGGTTGCAATTAGCTGTGATGTCAACGTTTGGTTTAGGATTAGAGATCTAAAACCCGAGATTATAACATCTCAGTGATACTACTAGACTGTTTCCAAAGAGACAGGCGGTATACAATCAGACCAAAAGTAGTCAGATTTTGGGCGGGTTTCTTACGCGGGCAGATCTGTTACTTTCCGTGCGAAAGGAACCTTCTGAGAAAGCTTTTTGGGTGAGAGAGGCCGCCAAGCAAAGATTAGAAAGAAGACGTTAAGAGCGTGTGTGAGATAGTTGTGCGAGGAATGATGGTCGGGAGAACGGAAACGAGGGTACCGGAAGTACTGAATGAATACAAGCCGGAAGTTGCAGATGTGTAACATAGAAGGGACACGGGAAGGAAACCCTCAAACATTTAATTTTGCGGGATGAAATAATTGGCGATTCGGATAGGTCGTGTATTGATTAAAAACAATTGCATTGAAATTTTTTATATTTTATTAAATTATTATACCTTACTCCTTATTATTGTTTTATTTTGACACCTAGCCCATCGGCATTGCTGATTGAAGACACGGAGCTATTTAACCTTTAAAGTGTCCGTCCTCCTCAGAGTTTAGTAATAATTCCGATGTGGGCATTTGACTCTGCCTTAATGATATGATTTTTCGAATATATATGGAGGTTTGGAGATCGTAGACCTGCAAACACTTACACTCATTTGATTACTTTTTCAAGGACATTGAGTTGCTAGGAAAGTCTCACAATGTGTTGTTGTATCTTGATATAGTTTAGTCCGAGTGATTATATCTTTGAGTCGTATTTCAAACACTTTACATTAATACATTCTTGCCACCCATTGCATTAATTCCTGCATTGACTTTTATTTCCGAATCGTGGTTGTAATACTATTTATAACTTTGAAACAATCTTCCTTTTGTTCAAGCTAATAGCTGCAGTACAATTATTATTTTTGAGTGTAATGCTATAATACTGAACAACACAATACACTCTCTGAAACGCAATTCATAACAGAGAAATAGATTTCGTTATAAGGTATGGAATCTGTTATTAAAACTTTTCTTTTGAACGTTTTGTTGTCCAACTATTTATTAAATTTATTCCTGTCAATGTTTTGTGATTGAGTGTTTTGCCTCATTGTAATCGTTGATAATGTAAGTTCCTCGGATCTTGTTTGTATTAATCAGCAATTTGCGTTTGTTCATCGATAATATTCGATCTTTTGATATCTGATATTGTTATGTCATCTTTCCAGAATGTTACAAATCTCTTGTTCATTCCAAACCTTTAACTCAATTATTGTGACAACTCTCCTAAGTCGTTTGGGGGGTTAGTAAAACAACTATGCCAGTGGCTATTCGAGATAAATGAGATCCATACCTTTAAAGTCGTACACATGGGGAAACGTTTTCTAACTTCTCTCTAACCATTTCAAAGCTCTATATATCGCTCTGTATTTTTGTCATGACGTGGTAGTGCTTCTGTGTGTGATTTGGATTTTTAACATAAGCCTTTTCGCCGTATCACTACGATTTCTGCAGTGTGCTAGTTTATAGTGGTGTCTAGTACTGCGACATCATGCCGCATACATGTTGCATTATGTCCCAGCAAGTCACGTTATCCTGCTACCAGGCCGTCCACTCTTAACGCTAAACTCTTAATGCTGAGCGCAAGCGATGCAGTTGTTAGTACCATTTTTGTACTTCTTTGGTATGACCGGGAATCGAACGTTATTGACCTTACAACAAAACGCACCTAGTATATAAAACGTTTGAGACAAAAGTCCACTGACTATCAGGAATTTTATGTTGCATCGTGCAAATAAACTGCAATAATAAGCTTGGAAACATTTTTAAAATGTTTATGCTGATGAACAACGAAATGTCAACTTCAATAGCTTCTTCGAAAGCTTGTATATGAAAACGTAATCTCACTGAATAATTGTGTTGATAATGATTCCTTTTTCGCTCCACATGCTGCTCTTTATAAAGCAAAATGTTGATGATCTGGAGAACATAATTTAAGTTCTTCAGCGGTATAATGATTGATAAAATGTTAAAAAGCAGGTTTGTCCATGGTCATTCAGACAATCATTATTGAGCTAACTGGGTGTAAATGGCATGGTTAACTGAACTAATTTAAGAAATTTGGGCGCAAAATTACATTTTATTTTCTGCTTCCTATCTCTTGTTTCCCACATCTCCCATCCTCCATGCATCAATGTCGAATTGTAGAGTAATTTTAAGAAATCTTCATTGCTTGTATGTGAGTTTGAGTGTTGTACGTTTTTGTGCAGCTAAATGCATTTGCAATGTCATGTTTGTTACGGAGAATTTACCGCGTTTGATGCATCTGCTCAGTTGTAAAACAATGGTAACTTGCGATACTGTTTAGTTCTTATTAAAAATCTGAATTCACATTTAACATCAAGAAATTGGTGAGAATTAGGTTTTCTTATATTATTTTACGCCAATACATAGATTGGCTATTTACTGTTGTCCCAAACGCACTTGTTTGTTTTGGTATTTTGTTTCCTCCTCCTTATTACCATATTGATCTGGTTTGTAAAATGCATTTTGCTTTTCCATCGCCTCCAGCAGCTCTACATTAAGGTAATATGTAATACCTTAAAACCTATGTTACATATAATTATCTTGCTAAATACATCAGTTTCAAAGAATACGGCATGTCTTTGCATACATAGTCTATCAATTCAGTAAATTTACATATTGTTAAAGGTAAACTAGCTGTTATTTCATGGCATGACATACTTCGCAAATGAACTGACTTTAGATAATCATTTGTGATAGGTCTTTGTTGTCGAAGGTTTGATGAATGTTCAAAAATTATTAATGCTGAATAAATATGCATCAGGAAAAATGTAAATGTGTTACAGCTATAATAAGTTTAGAATTTATAGTAAGGGACGTGCAATGACCATGTGATGTATCAGCGTCAATTCCATTTTTATTGCCTTTTCTCTTGTTCAAATTATCGTAGATCTACTTGCAGGTTTCTTCGTTTTACATGTTCGAGCGTTTTTCTTTTACATTTTCGTTATTAATTGTCATTCATTACCTTGACAGGACATGCAATGTGCGATGGCCGTATTATTTTGTTCTTGCTAAATTGCGTTTTCTTTAAATTAGTGTTCTTCATCTTGTGCTATTGTGAATACTGCCGATGTGGTTATCGTTCATTCCATTAATTCCCCTGTTTTTATGCCCTGCTTTTACCGTGTCTATCACATTTAAAGAATGGCGTTATCATTAGAAACGTTTCATACTTCTTGATCATTCTTAGTATTGCGTTTCTACATTATATATTATTCAGTGTTGCTTATATTAGTTCAGTGTTGCTTATATTAATTCAGTGTTGCTTATATTAATTCAGTGTTGCTTATATTAATTCAGTGTTGCTTATATTAGTTCAGTGTTGCTTATGTTAATTCAGTGTTGCTTATATTAATTCAGTCTTGCTTATATTAGTTCAATGTTGCTTATATTAGTTCAGTGTTGCTTCTATTAATTCAGTGTTGCTTATATTGCTTATATTAATTCAGTGTTGCTTATATTAGTTCAGTGTTGCTTATATTAGTTCAGTGTTGCTTATATTAATTCACTGTTGCTTATATTGCTTATATTAATTCAGTGTTGCTTATATTAATTCAATGTTGCTTATATTAATTCAGTCCTGCTTATATTAATTCACTGTTGCTTATATTAATTCAGTCCTGTTTATATTAATTCAGTGTTGCTTATTTTAATTCAGTGTTTCGACTGTTAAACGATTTATTAAATACGTTAGGTTTCGTTAATCCCTTTTGTTTTTAAAATTTCTCCGTCTTTAAATATTATATATCGTTTGTCGTAAACGGTACATCTTGCAGAGAGAATACTTTAAATATCCCCTCCCTTAAAGTCTTTAAGTTTGCAAACAACCAGATAATCTAACATTACTTGCCTTGCATTCAATATTTTCTCGGTGAACATTGGATGGTAGTCTTTAGCAAGCATTATTTTGCATTTAGAAATTTAGATTTAATAATTGTGAAGTTTGGAATTCCATATATATTAGATTTCTAATAACAATATAGATGTATCGAATTTATTCAGATATGTGTTACTTGTTCTCGTCAACTGGATATATGTATATTGAGTTACCTTATATATATATATATATATATATATATATATATATATATATATATATATATATATATATATATATATATATATATATATAAATATATATATATATATAAATATATATATATATATAATATATATATATATATATATATATATATATATATATATACACCGTATATATATATATATATATATATATATATATATATATATATATATATATATATATAACGTTTCTTTTTTTTTCTTCATTTAATTGTTTGTCAGTTTTAATTTTTTTGTTTATTTTTCATTGTTCTACAGTACATTAATTTACTAATTTACTAGAGATATTATTCAGAAAATCTGTCAACTTGAATTATTCTTTGGCTATGCAATGTTGACCTAGATCCCTACCTTTATTTTATTTTAATTTTAAAATGATTGGTTGTTGTCAAGGTCAAGATGGGATTATTGAATTAAGAAGTAAACAACTTTTTATTTTTAAAATAAAATGATTGGTTCTCGTCAGGGTAATGTTAGGATTACGTGATATAAACACAGCCACTCTTTTCCTCGATTTCGCAATTTGGGCATTTTTTTCAAACCTGCGTAGTAGAATGCGATAGAATCATTGTTTTAGTGAAATATTCTGAGTTTTGGGCTTTTACACCTGAATTTAAATTATTATCTTTGTTGTAGTCAGTTTTTGAAAACATGTTAACTCTTGTTCAGTTCATTTTGGATTTTAAAGGATTAATTCCAATCTCTGGAAAAATTTGGTGTGCTCATACAGATACCTTGGACAAAATTTCTCAAAATGTTATTCGGATTTCCATCACCGGAGTGTTAATTCTTGTGATTCTACAAGGTACTATAGATAACCACAGTACATATTACAAGATAGGGCATCGTCTTCTATCTTCTGTTACTAGGATTATTCTTCTCCAGGTAAAAACATTATTTGTTGAATTTTACAAAGCTTTTTGTTTTTACTTTTTCTGTTTTACTGGTTATTAGAGCCGAAACACGTAACAATTAATTGCAATAACTTTTGTTGTATCCCCAGATTAGTTTTCGTTGAAACATTAACCCTTTCTTCTGCTTTTTATTCTAGTAAAATCAATCAATATTATATTCTTAAGAAATCTGTGGAAGAGCTGATTATTTTCTGTCCGAGTAGAATGAAAAGTATTTTATGTTTTTCCTTTTCCATCACATTATTGAGTCTTTTGTTATAATCCTCCGTTCCTTTCATTACATTTTGTCACTTAAGAGTGTATTATTTAAAGGTAAAAATATGAAGGTGTTCTATTTTCCATTCCATTCGATCACAACTATATATATATATATATATATATATATATATATATATATATATATATTTCCAGATTTTAATTGCTATCGTTATTGGTTGGGCTGTATGCGGTATCATGACGGCAGCCGGGGCTTTTACAAATGATCTAAATTCTCTCCAGTTTAATGCAAGAACGGATGCCAGGGCTGACGTTTTCCAAAATTCACCGTGGTTCTATTTTCCTTATCCAGGTAAATCTATCGAGTAACTCTTTATCCATGCAAAATCGGACTATACAGCTATGGCTTTGTTTTTCTGTCTCTTCTTACCTATATATATGTCCGTAAACATGTTCGTTTCCGGTGCATACATCTCAAACCGTTCAAGGTATTTTGAGCCAAACTTGATGTATGCCAAGCGAATTGCATATAATTGTCGTTTGATACTTAAAATGTTTCTAACCATTTTTGTACGCTAACACGGGAAGAAAAAAATCTAGCAAAATAGTATGTAAATTTAGCATACTTGAACTCGGAATTATAGCATAAATATTGTTATTATTGTTGAGATTTGGACGATTTTACATTCATTAGGGGTATTTACATAAGCTAGGGCGGTAGTGAGGAGGATGCAGGAAAGGGGAGATGTCATCTCCTTATGACTCCTGTTTCCTTTCGATAATTAAAGGATGTTCAGATATTTGACCGAAATAAACAGTATCATTATCTTTCAATCAAAGAACCGGTACAGAAATTTGTGAGTTTTAAAAAAAAAATAATTTCATTTTCGTTGATCGTGTTATAATCATGTTAAAATGTTAAGCAGCACATGTCTGAATTACTAATGATTCTAAAGATGAAGGGCGAAATTGTTTACAAAAGAAACCTTGCCCTTTTTATATTGAATAATATACGCTTGTGGCAAGTTTAACGTTGAGATTTTAAAACGACTGATGCGAGAGAAAAACAATTCAAGCACATTTTAATGCTCACAAAGGTTTTCTTTTTAGTTTCTTAATCTCTTGACATTTTACCATTAGGTAATGGTAACTATAGTTTAGGGAATGCGTGTTATGTAGCCACTATTTGACCGCATATATAAATCTTTAACTTTAAATATTTTATATATACATTTTATATAATTTCAACGTCTTTGTCAAGTATCATGTAATACTTCATGTTAACATTTATTTTTGGCAGGTATTTAACTTTTCAATTTAGTTTCCTAATAATTTATGTTTACATTTTTAATCTATTATGGATTATGTCAATGTCATGTTTATTTCCATATGGAAGGGTTTCTCGTCCCATATATTGTTTCGGGGAATTGGTTTTATTTACATTTTTAGGATTTTACATTTAGCCTGAACCATGTGACAGTTTTTATGCTGGTGTAGCATTAGATACATGTGCATCTATGCAAACGACTCTCTCAATTGTTATATTAGATGTCTGAATAGTGCTCAAACATTTGACTGCATAGTTTTTATTCGCACTAGACCTGATTCACGTCAGATTCTTTTCTTTGTCTTTTGGAATGTGTAGGGAGTTAGTACAATTTAGGAGTTTGAATGGAACTATATTTAGTCAGTTCACGTAATTTGGAATATATATATATATATATATATATATATATATATATATATATATATATATATATATATATATATATATAATCAAAGCTCTTGTGTTATAAAAATTGTTGTCACGGTTTAAATTTCACTTCGTTCATGTTATGATAACAAGTTAGATAAGCATGTGTATATGACACTACGAGAGAGTACTTTCATATGTGTAAAAACATACATGCTACGATTATATATGGGTTGACACGATAGGTTACTCTCATATCTGTAAAAACGTTTAGTTTATAGTTTATGACAATACGTGTTAAAACGAAATAGTGTTCTCCTATAAGCTTGTTGAAATGTGATACATTACTTAAAAACGAAGCGTGGCGAGGATGGAATATATGCATTACACGTAAATTGTGTTAACAATATATTTTGTGTTTGTGTTGATTAACTTAGAGAAAGATGAATTATGAGCCTGTTTTTAAGTCATAATGCTGCTAGATAGGCCATCTTGGACACAAACGTGACATGAAGTGTTGTCAAGATTTTTCTACTGAGTTTGTTTGAATGCTTCTCAAACGTTTCGAGAAATGAAAAGGCTTTCACTGATTTGCTAAAGAAGTCACCAAAAACCAATTATTGCTCTTGAGCACCTGAACCCTATAATGTATGATAGTCTGCAAGGACATGGTCATGTCATACGTTGCATACGATTGCCGAGATTCCGATATATTAACTGTGTTACTGACCTTTGTCATGATGCTATAACTCGTGTTAGCGAGGACGAGGTTGTATAAACGCCTTTTTCTTTTTCGTTTCCAACGGATATGGATGTAAAACCTGATTTATTAATCCCCTTACTTCTGCGGATCGAGTTCACATTTACATGACCCAAGGTCGGAAATGTACCGATTCCATTCTGGCAAAAGGAAAATTACAGAATACTTGTCAAGCAATATTAAGATTTGGGAAATAATAGTTATAAAGGGCCAAAAAAAATAAGAAGTGCGTCGCAAAGTATTTCTCTACTAAAATGTAATCAAACTAATTCAGTAAAGAAGAACGAAAGAAAGAAAATAAAAAAAACATACGAAAATTCTGCCAACAAACGAGTTACCAAGTAATGAAAAATGGAATAAACTCATTTGCAAAATTAAGAAAAAAGGTTTGTTACAAAAGTGATTGATAATCCAATATGTTTAAAGAAAGCAGCATAAAGAAGTTTTCTTCAGCTAAAGTTTAACATTCACATTTAAGTATGCATTTATCTTATTTTATCAAATTTTATGCCAACAGTGTAATTCTCCAGGTTATTTATTATACCTCCCCCCCCCCAAAAAAAAAAAAATCAAATACTGTTTTATGGCTGTTGACCATCTCTATGTGCATTCTGCTTTCTCGTTCATACCTCCAATTCCTTGCTTGAAATGTTAGAAAAGCAGATAGAAAAGGTTTTTAAATCATAAATAAACAAGCCATCATGCGGAGGCAACGGTCGTTACGCAATGTCCACAATTAAATGCATTCTACATAGAAATGTCTCGAGCCATATTCATGTCAACTACTGTAACAAATTATATGGTTATTGTCACCCGGACGCAGGGACTCGCGCATGTGCAAATATTAGCACGGGAATGAATGTTCAATATAAATACAGTCTCTAATCTTTGTACGGTTTAAATAGATGTGCGCTTAGATGATTCAATTGTAAATGAAACTTTACACCAATACAATTTATCCTATTTGATACCTTCCGGTCATTTTAGAAACAAATCAGAGATAGAAATATTCTTCTTAACTAAGTCAGCCACCAAACTATACCATATATCAATGTAACGCATTTTAACGCAAGCAATGTAAATAAACAATGAACAGACGTTAAAGAATATTATGAGGAAAATTTGAAGTCAAGAGAGATTGATGGTGAAATTACGTTTCATTTTTGTCTTTAGCTCAGTTTGGAGTACCTGCATTTAGTCTCCCTGCCTTTATTGGATTCATGCTTGCAACGCTTACGTCAATTCTGGATTCTATCGGGGACTACTACGCATGTGCGGGCATGTGTCGGGTGCCTCCTCCTCCAGCACACGCAGTTAACAGAGGCATAGCGATAGAAGGGTTCTGTAGCATTTTGTCCGGCTTGGTGGGAACTGGTCATGCTACTACCACCTACGGGGGTAATATAGGCGCCATAGGAATGACAAAGGTAAGTCGATCATTCACCTGAAGAAACACGTGCAAATGATTAAAAGTCGTTTTGCAAGGTAAAATCACTTGCCTGACAGTAGGTGAATGGAGAGAGGTGAATCTTCGATCACTTTGTATCGAAAAAATTGAACGTTGAAAGACCTTGTTTTCGTACAAAGTCTGAAAAGAGGTGATTTAAACTGTCCGCACTTTAAAGAAAAGAAATCACCAAATGTAACCTGTCTGATAGTTTGATGGAATCATGGGATGCCATAGCTAGTCTGATAGTTTGATGGAATCATGGGATGCCACAGCCAGTCTGATAGTTTGATCGAATCATGGGATGCCACAGCCAAACTGATAATTTGATGGAATCATGGGATGCCACAACCAGTCTGATAGTTTGATGGAATCATGGGATGCTATAACCAGTCCGATAGTTTGATGGAATCATGGGATGCCACAACCAGTGTGATAGCTTGATGGAAACACGGAAGACTCAATATGCTTGACCTATATCTCATGTTAGGCTTAGTTTATATGCCGTCCCGTTCACAAGTAACCAATTACTGATCAAAATGCAACATTCCTTATAATGCCTTTGATGTCCAACAGCCATGTTAAGTCCTAGGTCTGTCTAAATAAACACATGTATCTTCGTGGATAATTCACTATGAAATTCAAACAGCAAGGTTAAGTACTATTGCTGTCCAATACATACATGTACCAAGGCCAGGCCTTACGATGTGCGGGGTGCAAGTCAGCAAAAAGCGATAAGAGGGGCTCCAAGAAAGATAATTGCATTGTGAAGTTGATTTCTTGAAATAATGAAGCCCAATGCAGTTGTCTCGTTCACATTGCCCTAGGGCCAGGCCTGCATGTATATTCGTGCTTAATTCATTATATAATTAAAAATAATAAAGACAGCGATCTGCAGACGGAATTTGTAATGAGAAAATGATCTAGAAACATTGTTAAAAAACATGATATCATTGTACTTGTTAGAGATTTTAAATGTTGTTATCTTGTAATAAACACATATGTATGTAATGCCATTAATTTATATACATATGAATTTAATCTGCTGTTTTTTTGCAGCTTATAAAACCCAAACGTACGTGGTAATTCAGAAATTGATTAAAGGTAAACGTTTAGCTGGAACATATCATCTGTTGCTTATGATTCAAAGGAAATGTAAACTAAATGACATTAATTTAAATAGTACGATGCCTAATTAATATTTATATACACAATTACTATTAATTAACTTATTTGTGGTGCCTAATAACAATCAGCTTTTAGCTAATCTTAAAATATGTGGAAAAATGAGAACATCATTGAATGCCTTATCACTTGATCTATTATGCTATATATATGAATTTTTTAATACATGTCTTTCCACTCTTTTTTGATATTATGGTATTAATCTGCAAGGTGATTCATCTATTTCCATAGGACTGGTGTTATTTCCAAGGCTTTTGACTCATTTCCATAAAGCGTGTGTTATTCCCAAGGTTTTCGCCTCATTTCCATAGGACGTGTTGTTTCCAAGGTATCGACTCATTCGCATATAACTAGTGTTATGTCCCAGGTTTTCGACTTATTTCTATTTTACTGGTGTTATTTCCAAAGCTTTCGACTCATTTTCAATGGACTGATTATCTCCTTGGATATCCGCTAACTTTCATAGAAGTGATGTTATCTCCACGGCATTCAGCTCTTTTCGATGGAACGGTTCTTATCTGGTGTTATCCGCATATCTCTATAGGAATGTTGTTATGTCCAAGGTTTTCCACAACTTCCATAGGACTGTTGTTATCTCCAAGGCTTTGCGCTTACTGCCATAAGACGACTTATCTGCAAGGTTTTTCACGCAGTTCTATAATGCGTTTGTTATCCCCAAGGCTTTCCACTCATTTGCATAAGACTGTTGTTATATCCAAGGATTTTCACTTATTTCGATAGGACTTATAATCTCCAAAGTACTTCGCTCATTTCCTTAGAACTGATTGTATCTATATGGATTTCCGCATATTTGTTATCCCCAGGGCATTCCGCTCTTTTCCATAGGACCATTTGTGTCCCTAAGGGGTTTCTCTCATTTCCAAAGGACTGTTATTCTCTCCAAGGGTTTCCACTCATTTCCATAGGATTGCTATTACTTCAATGGTTTTCCAATCATTCAAATAAGACTGTTATTATCTTCATGGGATTTCGCTCATTTCCTTAGAACATTCCACTGATTTCCACGGGACTAATGTTATCTTCATGGCTATTTCCGCTCATTTAAAAATACTGTTTTTTCCATGTCTTTTACTCATTTCCATAGGACTGTTGCTATCTTCAAGGCTTTTCGCTCTTTCACAAGACTGTTTCTATCTACTTTGTATTTGGCATCATTTCCATAGAATTTCCTTAAGTATTCCACTCATTTCCACAGAACTCTCTTATGCTTTCCGCTTATTTCCATAGAGCTCCCTTAAGCTTTCCACTCATTTCTATAGAACACTCTTAAGCTTTCCACTCATTTCTATAGAACACTCTTAAGCTTTCCACTCATTTCTATAGAACACTCTTAAGCTTTCCACTCATTTCTATAGAACACTCTTAAGCTTTCCACTCATTTCTATAGAACACTCTTAAGCTTTCCACTCATTTCTATAGAACACTCTTAAGCTTTCCACTCATTTCTATAGAACACTCTTAAAGTTTCCGCTCATTTCCATTGGACTGTTCTTATATCAAGGGATTTCCGCTCACTTATAAAGGATTATCGTTACGTCAAAGGATTTCCTCTCATTGTAATAGAACTGTTGTTATCTCCAAGTCTTGTCACTCATTTCCATAGGAATATATTATGTCCATGACCTACCTCTCATTTCAATATGTATCTTGTGATATCCATGACTTTCCAATAATTACCATATGACTTATTTCCAAGATTTGCACTCATTACCTTAGTACCTATTATTATCCCCAAGAATTTCCTCGAATTATATAATACATCTTTTTTTTTCTCAGGTGGCAAGTCGCAAAGTTTTTGTTGCCATGTCATTCATTTATATAATGTTTGGCGCTTTTACAAAGATTTCGGCCATTTTTGTCAGCATCCCGTATCCAGTACTAGGTGGAGCGACAGTGACAATCATAGGGGTCTTTGTTGGAGTCAATTTATCGAATCTGAGTGTAATTGACATGTCATCCACAAGAAACTTGTCAATCATTGGAATCGGCATATTTGTGGGTTTACTGGTGCCAACATGGATGGAGAAGAACCCGAAATGTATAAAAACAGGTAATTCAAACCAGGTGCTCTAAATGTATGTATGTATGTATGTATGTATGTATGTATGTATGTATGTATGTATGTATGTATGTATGTATGTATGTATGTATGTATGTATGTATGTATGGATGGATGGATGGATGGATGGATGGATGGATGGATGGATGGATGCATGCATGCATATTATCACCTCATTCAATCCAAGCCATAGTTAGTGTAGGTATCTCAGAAATGACAAGCTAAAGAAAGACAAAGACACAAAGGGGGACATTACCTAGAATTAAGTATCCGAATTTTTTTTAACTACAACGCACTCTTTTCAAAACTCCAAGACGTTCTCAGCCGGAACATCATCAAATGACGCATCGCAGGACAAGAAAGACTAGTTCCCTCTTTGGAATGTAGAACGTATCGGGTTGTTTTCAATAACCCAAACCGACAGATGAATCAAATACAAAGTATAAAAAATATGTAAAAGCAATATGAGAAAAAACACATTTAAACAAGAAAGAAAATATGTGAAACATTTGCACGGTGATTTAATTTAGGTATAACATAACTCGTTCATTTTGCAAAATTGTTATAATGTAACTACTGCAATATAAAGAAGCCCTATTTTTGTTTTGAAAGGAAACGACGACTTTGACCAGTTTCTCACGATCTTGCTCTCGAGTCCGAATTTCTTAGGTGGAGTTCTTGCCTGTTTTTTGGACAACACAATTCCAGGTAATCAGAATTATATTGTTAATGGACATGACTCCACCAAACAACAAATGGTCATGTGGAACTGCGGTTTCTTATTTGAAACTTTTTTTTATGAATCATATTTCAACCACTCTAGAAATCACATACAACACTTAAGCCGTCTGACGACAGACAAAAATAACGGTTGATGTCCCTTGGAAATGCATGTAAATAACCTTTCTGACGACAGACATAATTTATTTGGATCTCATTCGGAAATAAATGTACAGTCTAATTAAGATCTATGTGACATATCTGCGTGACGTATTGGCGTACAGTCCATGTATGTTTTACGTCTAGTCCCAATTTAACAGCTCGGTTTTCGCTATTGTAAACGCAAGATAAATTGCAAGTGACCTTGCCTTATCAAATCATAAAGAAACCTCATCGACTTAGCAGCAGAGAGGGTGAACAGACTAATTCGAAACGTCACCCTTTTTTGATTACCAACTCGACTAATGGTGACTAACATTGAAGTCAGTTCAATGACTACACCTAGATTGACCTAAACCAATGTTGTAGTCGACCCCTCTCTGCTGCTCTCTCCATGTGTTAAATTGTCAATCTGAGGATACAAAAGATCTTGTACATAGATCAAACAAAATGAATAATCGGAAAAACGATCAATCTGAAACTTTTTTGAACTTTAAGTAATATTCTTCCTCGGTGCTGTTACAAATTGACCAAATATTTTATCGATACGTGTAATTAAATCATTATATATATCAATAAAAATATGACAAATATCGGAGAAGCATATACTATTAGATTAGCTCGAGAACGCCAGGAAGCAATACATTTTTTTTTATTCCTTTGAGAGATTCTCTTCGAAGAAAATTGCAAGACCGCCAGGAGTCACAGGTTAATTACGTAGAACGTACAGAAAGATTATTTAAACCTATTACTGCAACAGCTGAGAAAGTTGTATGGGGAGATATCACTGATCTAGAAAAAAGGAAACCTCTTCTTGGGACGATACAAGAAACCGCTAGGGCAACGCAAGAGATTTCACAAGATCCTCCAGCTAGAATAGCTGCCGCACAACCTCAACAAGATATTGATACATTTTACACTGAAATAGCTGATGTGAAAGAAAAACTTGCATCTAAACATAAAGCAAAAAGAAATGTTAAATTGATTAGTAAATTTAAAGAAGGTGTTATTGAAGATCTTAAGAAAAAAGTTAAAAAGAAGGATTGTTATCGTGTTGCATATGATAGTTTTTCTCGAAAGTCTGAAATTTTAAAACCCGAGTATGTTAAAATAAATACTGATAACTATTTTAAATGGCTATATCGTGTGTACTACAATAGAATTCAGGCTAGAAGTGATGACCCAGTATATAATGAATATATTAACGATATAAAAAGATTTTATTCAGAAGAAACTCAACAGCAAATAGAACAACAACCTCCCCAGTATCACCTACCTCTACTTCTGCAACAAATAGAACAAGGGATGATGTTGGAAGCTAAAAAAAATTAGAAGTGATCAAATAAAAGAAAAGGCGTAACAAATAAAAGGAAGATGTGGAATAAGCAATAGAAATGGTGAAACAAATGGACAAGAGAGAGGAAACAAAAAGAAACTAAACGACAGGAGAGATTACACCCTTCACCAGGTACGAAAAAAGATCCTGGTGATGATTCTTTTGGCGCTACTACAGGAAGTGGTCTAGGAAATAATCTTATCACTTGCCCTGACAACGTCATCGCTGACGTGGATAAACTAGAAATTCTCAGAGGAGGAAAACGCGCTGGAAATACTTCTCATGAAATTATCAACGAAATATCTGATATCTGTCGACGATTATTACCGGTGGTATCATGGACATCAATACCTATCGGGAATTTATCGATGAAATTACAGATGACTAAATCCCTTGACATATAATTTAGATCATGGTGAATAATTCAATAAAATGATTGTACACAATACGTATCGTAGACCAAGAATGATCAGAGTAGTAAACTCACGATTGCCAGTTTATGAAATAACCTACGGAGATGGACTTAGTGTTGTTGTTCGGGGTTTATTTACCAGGATAGCCCCAAAAGCAATGTCAATTGCAAAACAGTTATCAATGAAAGCTATCGATGTTATTCGCGACAAAGCTCCTAGCGCAATCGGTGATCTTGCCAGTAAAGCGTTTTCTGCGGTCAAGGACAGAATTTTACGGTTATTACGACAAAAAAAAATGAAATTACCATCTACTCAAGTTATGCCTGCAAATGAAAGTAAAATAATAAACCAGGCCGCAAACCAAAGATTAATGGATCTGGCTGATGGATCATTAAAAGAAAAGGAAGATAACATAACCGCTAGTCTGATAGCAGGAAATGGTCTTCGTAGATAATTACAATTTAGATCATAGTACTTACAATAAAATGTTTAAGCGTGAAATTGATACAGCGTTAGACATGGGTGAACCAGTTCGTAAAAATGATTCCCTGCGCGATTATCAATATTAATCTTATGATGCAGTAGAACCAAATCAGCGTGGAAGAATAGAATTACAAGTACAAGATACAAGACGGTATTTCTTACCCGCTGAGGCATTTATCGAAGTCGAGGGGCGACTTATAAAAGTAGACGATACAAATTTTGAAGCTGCTACTAAAATTGCTTTTGTCAATAATGGCATTATGGCATTATTCAGTAGTGCCACATACACCATCGATGGAAAACATATCGAATCATGTCTGCAACATGGTGATGTTGCTACGATGATACTTGGTCTAGCAAGATATGCTAATGACTATTCAAGAACAGCTGGTCCATCGATGATGTTTGCAAAGGATACGACCGATCATGCAGATCACGCAGATTTAACTACTGGTAATGTAAGAGCCGCAGGTGGACTCGCAGACGTAAATGCGGTATTATCAAGAAATAACAATTTCAACCTTGGATTTGCAGCACGTAAGTCAATGTTGAATGCTAATGGAGAATTTTCGTGTGTACTTCCGTTATCTTATATTTTGGGATTTTGCAGAGATGTTAGAAAGTTTACATTTGGTGCTAAACACACTATAGTACTGGTCAGAAAGAACTCGGACAATGATGCAGTCTGGCGAGTCGATGGGGTTGTTGATAAAGCTAAAGTAACGATAGCAAAATTATCATTGTGGATGCCGGCAATGGTTCCATCTATCACAGAAGAAAATAAATTACTTTATTTCATGAATCAAGGTGTTAAATCACTGATATCGTGGAAAACAATGACTACAGATAGTACTCAAGGTAATGGTGCTGGTCAATTTACATGGCATATATCAGCACAATAAGGGGTTTCAGCACCGCAAGATATTTTTATCACACTTCAGGCAAATGCACAAGTAAATAATCAGAAAAAAGTACGATGATATTTGACACAGTCGATGTTGCCGAGGTTAGTTTGAGAATAAATGGACATCAAGAACCTGCCGAGGATAGAAAGTTGAATTTTGTACACAATACTGTTTCACGTGCATATCATCGTTTAATGTCATTTATGGGGCGTGATCTAAATGTAGATACCGGTTTGCAAATATCACAAAAAAATTTACGACATTAGATCCGATCTATTACTTTTCACTGGAATATTTAGATTTATACGGACAATCTGTTGTTGATATATATTTTCGAGCTAATGTAGGTATCTTTCCTCCTGGTGCTGTAGGTCCACCTGTTGTTCCTGCTGGTTTCAGAGCGATCGTTGTTATACTTAGCGACAGAGCAGTATTACTCGAGGGTGTTGGTGGACGAATGCGAGTCGTTGATGAACCCGTAGAGAACATGTAATTAAATCAATCAAGTAAATATAAAAATGTCGTATAGTCATGCTAATGCAACTCTGACTCAAGGTCAGATACAAAAAATTACAATCAAAAAGCGCAAATCAATGTGGGGCAAAAAATAACGTTAAAGAAAAAACAAATGAGTGGTGGTCCAAACAAATTATCGTTAACCGGAAATCAGCTTAAACGTTTCAATAAAGCTCTGGTATCAAAAACTGGAGTTCAACTTGAATTTTATCCAAGTGCCATCAAAGATATGATTAAATCAAGAGGTATATTTCCACTTCTTGCAGCAATACTAGCATTAATTGCTTCGTCCGCACCTGCAGTTGCAAAAGCGGCTGCGTTAGGTGCTGTTGGAACCGCCGATGGAATGGCATTAAAGAAAGCAACAGGAAAAGGGTATAAAAAAGGGACGCGGTCTCAGACTTCCGGGAACTTATCTAGGAAAATGACTGAGACTTCCAGGAATATAATACCGATGTCAAATTTTGATCTCATAAATGCTGATAAAAGATTAAAAAGATAACATTTTAGAGGAGTGTTTATGCGCGATCAATTACCGAAAAAACCACATCACGTTGAAACCGGTATCATCAATCTCGATTCGAATTCCGGTCCAGGGTTGAATATGCGATTGATCCACGCGGAATTGTTTATTTTATTCGTACGGACTATCACCACCAGTTGAGTTTTTAAATTATATTAATGAATTGCCTGCCAGAATTTAGTATTCAACGTTACTGACACAGACAATGACAGATCCACCGATATGTGGTCGTGAATCCATCGCTGTACTTGATGCGATATCAAAATCAACTAAACCATCTCACAAGGTTGTACATGAATACACAAGTAATCGTTGGACAGGTATTTAAAATTGTACACATATATAATGGTCTAAATTTACGGAAGATCTTTGATCAGAAAAACCGAGAAAGGAACCGATAAGGATTTCGACGCTTCAAAATATGCAACACGAGATGACCTTGCTGATATTATCAACCTAGCTGGGGTTGACCGAGATGAGGTTGTTATTTTTCAGGACAAACACGGTGTTTTGAAAACAAGTAATATTTAGTGGAATGATATAGTTCGTAGGGATCTTGACGCTGCTATGGATAATATTCCGGTTTTTACCGACAGCGGAAAATACGAGATTCGGGTATATCGTTAGAATATATCAGAAGTGAGATTATAAAACATGTTCAAAAACGATTATCAACGTCAGGTGGTGTATTAACGGGGGAACTTTCCATGAACGGAAATAAAATAACCGTCCTAAGAGATCCAACATCAGATGAAGATGCGGCAACAAAATGATACGTTGACACTGTTGATGGTAAATTATCTACGTTAAAAACCGAACATGATGCCGTTAGTTGTACGTTATCCACGTTAAAATCCGAATACGAAATTTACATAAACAATCACAATGCCGTAGACGGAAAATTATATACGCTGTGAGCCAAGTATGACGTTCACGTAGGTGCGTTTACAAATCTCCGCAGAAATTTCAGAACGATCGATGAAATTGCAGAAGGGTTCTTCGGAAAACCATTAATCGTTAATACAAAACTTTCTGATATTAAAACATCAATCGATACGATTAAACAAACACAAGAAGATATTGGAAGTGATGCCCGTGATATTATTAATAAAACTGATCTCCTTGAAAAATATCAGGTAAAATTCTCCATACGCGGATTAACAACGTCGTATACACAATATCATCAGGATCAACAACATGGACTCAACAAAATAATAATATCAAACATACCGCGGAAGTTACTGGCGTGTATAGATTGTATGTGTTTAGTAGTGCAAAATTCGAGATATTTACCACATATCCATGGCGTCACTCAACAGATAACTTCTCTGGAACCGTATCTGTTATATTAAACCGTGGAGATGAGGAAACATTTATCCTGGTTGCATCCGACAAAACATTAACTGCAGCAACAATCTGGTGGTGTCTGGAATTTGTTGCCGAAACACCTCAATTGATTACAGCGTAAATAATATGGACTACAGATACAATCAAGCGCGTGAGTGGCAAGATAAATTAAAATCTGTCGTTGATACTTACACGATAAAAGTAAAAGAATATCACAGACGTGTAATTGTCATTGATATAATTGTATAAGCAATCTCTGCGGTTGTTGCTGGAGCCGGTCTTTTATTGTCCGCGGTAACAATGACATCACCTGCGGTCATAACGATCTGTGTTTCAGCGTCAACTACGATCGCTAAAGTTTTTAATATAATCGCAAAAAAGATATCGACGTGCACGAATAAAAAATTATCCGATTATGCGGTGAAGTTACACGCGGCAACGGCGACGTATTCTAAACTGTCTCAGTTAATATCTGAAAGCCTCAACGATTCTTCAATATCCGATTCTGAGTTCGCATTAATGACTAAAATATTCTGCGAAGCAATGACAGTGATAGAATCTACACCCATTAAAGTTACAGATAAAAAGATAAATGTCAGCAAAGGAACTATTGCAACAGATTGCCACGAACACAGCACCGATAAAAACCACTATGATATTAGTGAGCACAACCAATCCCGAATTCAGTATTAATTTTCCAACTGCAATTTTAGCAAGGGAGATTGCACTTGCACAACTGTGAGTATATCATAGCTGGCCAAATATCAGATCTGAACCATTTGGTGGATTACCTAAAAATAATTCACTTGTACTTGCCAACAAAAATAAACCAGATGGAACCCCAGATTTCTTTGTTGTTTCTATCCCCACAGGTAGCTATCAGATTGAACAGATCAACAATGAATAGCAGCGCAGAATAAAATCAACAACAAAAAAGAAAAAAAAATAATTATTAATTGTTCACGAACCAACATTATCATCTGTGATTGAAGTAAAATCTGCCGAATACGTCGTAGATATTTATGGATCATCGATAAAAACTGTTCTAGGATGGCCTGATAAAACTCCACCATATCCTGATGATGTTCTCAGATTTAACAATAATCCAGATGCTGAAGGTAGGCATATCTCACCAGAGATTGTAAATATAACCTCAACGATTGCAGTCAATCTTGTATGTGATGTAATTGATCGTAGTTATCAAACAGATCTTGGGATATCGAATCAAGCTCAACAGGGATACGTTCTTTACACATTTACTCCAATGGTTCCTCCTGGATCCTTGGTCGTGCATGAACCAGTCAATCCTAATTATCTACGCACGCATAATCAATACGTGTCAAGAATAAATTTTAAACTCACCGACCAGAGTGGACACATGATTGATTTACGTGGCGAAGTTTTACTGATAAACCTCAATGTGAAATCTTAAGATTTTGATTGTAAACGATTTTTTGATCTTGATTCACGAATTAATCGGATAAATATTACATATGTACCAGCACGTTAAGGTTTTTATATACGACAAGGGATCACTTGAAAAGGCAATCAAATTAATATTTAGACAGTCTTCATTCAACATCGTTGATATAGTCATTGATGAGTTCGGTGACGAAGATTTTTTACTGACGCAAGAACAGTTAGATAGATTGCGGCTAGAACATATTTCTGTACTCACGTGTGACCGAGATCAGATTATAAACTACGCGCATTCCTACATTAAACTTGATGAACTTAAAAAAAATATTATATAGTTTTGAATAAAATCTTATTTCAGTAAAACAGAATATTTCTTTACAGATTTGATGAAATTTAATCTTTTTTTAAACCCATTTTAGTCAATTTTATCGCATAAAATCTGTCACATTTCTGATTTTCGTAGGGTGAAACCCCGAACCATTCTTTAAATGATTTATCGATAAATCGGTAATTTCATCTTTTTTTGGTCTGTTTTTTTGGTATATTATCGTAAAAATATATCCGATTTTAGTTGATTTATGAGCAAAACACGGCAAATTTACCGATTTATCGATAAACCATTGAGAGAATGGCTCGGGGTTTTACCCTTCAAATATTACAATTTTGACAGATTTTTCTATGATATTTCGACTAATATGGGTAAAAAAGATGAAATGCATCAAAAATTACAAATCTAAATAAAAAAGGATATTATAACAAAATAAAAAAGATATAACAGAATATAAATAAATATAACAGAATAAAAAAGGATATAACATAATAAAACAACAGAACTGTACAGGAATTAATCCAAGCTGCCATCGGTAACAGCGTTTTCATTTATAATCTTTCTTAGTTGTCTCACGCGTGTGTTGATAATTTTGTTTGTTTCATATTCGTGAGACAGTTTCGATTTAATATTTTCTACTGCGATAGAAAGTGGTACAAACTTATCTACATCTATATATGTTACCATTGATAAGAACTGTAACATTATAGACTGTATGTTCTTTATCAATCTATACTCCGTTGAAAGTGTATAACCACCTTCAAGATTTCGTTGTTGGATTGACTCAAAATCACAAATTATTTTTTCTGGATCGAGTTGTATATTTATATTTTAATTTTTTAATTTTTTTACTGCAGATATTATAGCATTAATGTTCTCGATGTTCATATATATATATATATATATAACATATATATTTAAATTGAAAACAATATGACCTTTAACCTATAGGTTTGAGTGTTCTAGCAGGCTCAAGGCATATGAAACATAATCTTAATTAAGGACAGTACAACCTTTTAACCTCCAGTTTCGAGTGTTTTAGCAGGCTCAAGGCATATGAAACATATAATCTTAATTAAGGACAGTACAACCTTTTAACCTCTAGTTTCGAGTGTTTTAGCAGGCTCAAGGCATATGAAACATATAATCTTAATTAAGGACAATACAACCTTTTAACCTCTTGTTTCGAGTCTTATAGCAGGTTCAAGGCACATGAAACATATAATCTTAATAAAGGACAGAACAACATGAAAAATATAACATTAATATAATACGAATTACGTATTACAATGACCTCTGTACAGATTATGTACACCACCCGCCCCGGATATCAAACCCGGGGTGAGTAAAACGATCTCCCACCATGATTCGAATCATGGTAAGATGTGTGTACATAATTCTGTTGAATTTCGATTTTTGAAATTCGATTTTTTTGAATTTCGATTTTCGATTCTTCGATTTTTGATTTCGAATTTTCGAACTTCGAGGTCTGTTCGTGAAATTGGTTATTGTAAGTTGTTATCTGAAATTTGGACACACACACGACTATATTTCACAGACATTATATATTTTTACAGACAGAACGTGGGTTTTTCCGATGTTCAGGTCCGAGTACATGTACGTGGTACGAATCTAAAAATAACCTTTTGCATTATACGCTACGTGATGCTATTTCTGCTTCGGTTCTGTTTGTAAGCGAGAAACAATACATTTCTTCTACTAATTTGAAACTATTATCTGATTATGTTGCTTCACTGATATTAATTAGGACGTAGCTGGTTGATTACTTAAAAACAGCGACAAAAGAGGTTACGATCAACGGAGAAATAAGTCATATGGAGTTATCTCCCATTTTTCAGTGCATTTACAATTCAGTAGTATATGAACTGAGAGAGATGGCACCTTTTTGTAATACTGAACATCATAATATATTTTACTGAAAATATCCACAAAAATAGATATATTAAATAAATAGTAAAGTAATATAAGTAACATAACTACGGAGAGACAGTCTCTTCCTTCAATGGTACTGAAATGTAATTTGTGTTTATATTTTTTTGAGAGAGTAGATTTGGTAATACTTTCTGCGACATATTGTACTGAACGCATCTGAAAATCGAAATATTTGGCAGCTATATTCATTATTTCTTCGTCTGTCTCTGTATTTACAGATTTTATCATCCGTTTTCCTATTGTTTTACATCTACCAGTATTACCGTATATGGAATTCTGACTCTACGTAATAGCTCTCGATTATCCAGGGAATTGTTTTTCTTATCTGAATTGATATGGTCAATGACAAAACCATCTTCGATCACCCCACGGAGACACTCAAAGACGAACCTATGACAGAGATATATTCTTTGTTTTATTTATTTCATTAATGCTGAACATGAGATAACCAGTATTAATCATATAACCGACTGGTTTTTTTCGTATACAGTATCTGATAACACCATCACGATTTGCTTCGTAGTTTGTTATGATAGGATGTCTCATAAGTTCCTTTGCTCCATTATATATAAATATCTTTTGTTTAAATCGTTATTTGCCTTGATCTTTATTTGAAATCTAATCAGATAATCTTCCGGGGGTTTTATAATCCTCTCGTTATCATTATTTTTTTATATCATAATATCGTTTCAGTTCTCTGTATCTTTTACCACCACATTGCACACACAAGCGTGTTTCACCTCGTACTCCAACACTACATTGTAAATAGGGTTTTGGTCCTAGACTTCCATCTCGGACACGTTGCGAGTGGATTCCGCAGAATTCGTTTATGCATGATCTATTACAAGGAGTAACAGAGACGATCATCAACTACTTACAGAGATTTCTTGTTTAAATCATTATATATATGTAATATTTTTAATTTAAATACTTCTTTTAATTATATTGATGGGGGAGTTTGAGAGATTATCCAAGATCGAGCTTTCTAAAATTAAAGATTTAATCTTGACAGAATATTCCCTGTGCCGATGCGAGATCTGGTTGATCCGACAGATAAAATCTTGATCAATAAAATACATGACGCCAAAAAAGAATTTCAGAAAAATGAAGCATCTTATGTGTGGTTGACGTTTAAGATTATAAGTGACACTAAAATATAGATGCTACGATGAACGACAAACGAGCGGCGATGATCATTAACTACCTTGACGATAGAAAATATATTTTAAAAATCAAATTTATCGTACTATCAGATACAGACAACAATTTGATTATTCGTGATAAACTTGATCCTGTCCTTCATAACGAAAAAACTGCCATACTGAGTAAAGGTTCCAAACCAGGGATGTTCACCGGTATTGATAAACTATATTACGAAAGATCTTATCCTGTAACAGCGGTTATTTATGGGATATATCCGCTTGAGAAACCTAATATTGATCATCTAAAGCCGATGAAATTCTCGAAGATATATTTTGTGGCCGAACGAATAACAGAACATTTCACTGTTTCGACTCGTGGGGAAATTTTAACGGATAACCGAAGTAATATAATAAATTCGCGGGCAGAAATAGTCAAAAATACCGGAGCATCTATTAAAGATGTTGCTGAACTAGGAAAGAAATTAAAATTCTCTATAACAGTAAAAATGATAACAGGAGAGATCTTAAATAAATCAAACTTTAAATCAAAGGGAGCTTCAATCGAAATTGTTGATCATGCGTGGGCTAATGCAGTAACAGTATTTCCACGCACGAGGACTGTTAAATTCTATAACGGAGATATGTTCGACTTTAATAACGAAATAAGTAAAAAGGATCCTATATCCGTGTAGTTGTTTAGTTCTGAAGATGAATCCGAACCGTTTGTAAGACCAAATGGTGATATTTATCGAACAGAATCCCTTCACGAGAAAATGAGAGAATATACGCCTGACGAAAAATTACTCGGTGAATGTTTTACTGTTCCATCGGTTGCAGCTCATTTTGCTAGAGAGAAAAAATCCTGGAAACCAACTCGGTTTGATCTTATTGATGATATAATATTAGGTTGTATTGAATATGATCACGGTGGACTGTGGAACTGTAAATACTCGCGTATAGATGTTATTTCGGTTGATATGGTTGCATGTTATCCGGGAAGTTTTCTGGGATACGGAGAGTGTTCTGAGTATTTTAAAAGATTCGGTCACCCCACACATGAGATGACGCGAGTATCAGTAAATGGACCATTACCTGATTTTGACATTACTGGGTTCGCTTGTATTGAATCATTCGAGTTTACAGAAAACCTTCATTCGATCTGTTATATTTGGTTCGGTAGACATTTTTCAGAAAAGAAGTGGGCTCCAATAGTGCTGTTACGATATATGCTCGATTGTTTAATGTTGACGTCGTTGATTGTTAGTGAAGCGATTATATCATACCGAATAAAGAAAGAAATATTCTGATGAAGAAAATCCTGATAAAACCGACTTTGAAAATAAAATTGCAAGGGATCTTGGCAGGAAAATAATAGGTAAATTTAACCAAGAAGGATCATACGATCATAAACGACATTGTACAAGACTGATCATGGACGATGTTGAATTAAATTTTATAATCGCTAATACAACGAAAAGAAATACATTTAGAAGTGGGGATACAGCTTTCTTATCAAATGGAACTAAGTTAGGTAAAATGGTGAGTTATATTGACGGTGAATCACCGCAGTATACCCATTTAAGATTTTCGATGCTCGCGTACGTTTCGATTAATCTGTTATCCATGATAAATAAAATTCCAGATTTTGCTGTCAGAGTAGCTATCGATTCATTTTATATCAGTAAAAAATTTTCAAGATTACTAGACCAGCTAAATATCATCGATCATGCACCATGGGGTGAATGGAGAATAAAAAAAGAGAATATACTAAATTATTCTGAATCAGCAGATGTTCTAATCAAATATATTTACCTTAAAAATAATCGGATATTAAAACCATCGTCTGCACCATCAATATACGATCCCGTAGCTAGACTAAAAACGATTTATCTCAATGGACCTGGAGGATCAGGAAAGACGACACGTGCGATTGAACTATTTCAGAGTTCAGATATGATCGTTTTGACACCTACACAGACTTGAGCGAGAAATGACCCAACGAAGAACACGGTCATGTACTTATCACAGCTTTTTTCCGATGGAGCGGAGACGCATGGAATCCCGATCGAATGGGAGATAAATATATTCCGAAGATCATAGTTTGGGATGAAATATGTACGGTATCGCTGGAAAATCTAAAAATATTTGTTGATTGGTTGTTGACGAAAAACACTGCTGTAATAATGTGTGGCGATCATGGTCAACCACCACCCTTTGTTGGACCGTCTTCACACGAATGGCTAAAGAGACTAGCTGACTATTACAAAGAAATAGTTGACGATCATAGAGCATTTGATTCAACATTGAGGGAGTTTAAACATTTAATCAGATTACAACCGAATAAAATTCAATGTAATATAATCTCAGAAACCTCATTGAACGACTTTTGGGATACGTGGAGACCAAATGATCTGATAGATGCAAGTAGAAAGCTAGTTCGTGACACACTTCAACAAAGATTATCCTGCTACATAAGAAAAATTCGCAGAGTTGCCGGTACCATTATCTCATCGCCCAGCAGATACGCGACGACAGAATATTCTCGTTGACATACCAGGACAGACGGACAGAAAAAACTCGTGTTGAATGATATTGTTTTAGTTGATGTCAATGTTGTTGATAGCGCGTTATCGGATTGGATGCTAGGATACGCAATGACAATACATTCATCTCAAGGATTAACAATTTCTGATACAGTTGTCTGGATTGTGGACGATCATATAGAGTGGTCGAATTTATTTTATCTTGCGGTGTCTCGCGTCAGGAAAATATCTCAACTACGTAGAATTGTCGTGGATGCGTCAGAAACCAATGGCAAAGTTGACAATGATATTGTATGAAAGAAATTAGATGGCTATAAACAATGTGATAAAAAAATAAACGCGACTTCGATCTGGTTGTGCAGTTTGTCATCACATTGAAACAACAACAGGATAATCACTGTGCAGGCTGTAATTGTATAATGTTGTGGCAATACTCGAGTAAAAATCCAAGACAATTTACCGTAGATAGAAAGATAACCGTCTTAGTCATACACTTGATAATGTGATATTAACTTGTCTTGAATGTAATAGGCGTAGAGGTGCTAGTTAAGTGAATGTGGTGATAATTGTGTATCCTCGGGAATTACCTGTAATTCTTCACGTGTAAATCCATGTTGAGGAGCATTTGTATCTAAACTGTAAATTGCAGGTCTACCTGTGGATCGTACCACGAATGATATCTTGTGTGTAGTAATACTCCAAATAGGATCTGTCGCTCTTTTTTTCCTCCTTCAAGTTCACCTCGCTCGTATAAATACCTGACGATGACATTACCTAATATTGTTATATATTTCCTTGTAATCGCATTAATAGGTTTCATGGCAGTTGTTCGAGTAACCTCATTGTTTAATGCATCTATCACAATTGTTAATCTTGCAACCCATTCACGATATTTTGTATCCTGAATGAATTCCTTCGCGTATTGATATCCAAATAATCTTTCAGCACGAGTTCGATTAAATCGTTCTACGATCGCTTGATCACGATGAATTTCAGTATATCCTCGTCGTATTTTAACATTATGTAGCTTCATTAATGAAATTAATTAAGAAATTCTTTGCCAGGATCAACTTGTAATAGTTGTGGCCATCGCATGGGTCCTCGTCGATAAATTCGTTCGAAGGCAGATGCAACTTCAGTAGCTATTTTAGTTGATAGTGGTTCTGCTTCTTTATATCTACTTGAAACATTAATAACGGTTAATGCGTATTTAAATGTTACTCTATGTATACGATCATGAGGTAGAAACAGAATATCAGCCTGATGAACTTCATTCGGAACTTTAACATTAAAATGTGCGTACTCGATTCGTTTAGGCGGTGGTAGATAAATTTGCTATATTGCTTGTCGTGCTATCCACGCTGCGGCGGTAGAACGTGTGACATTTGCTGCATTAGCGAGTTTATCGATTGCTGCTCTACCTTTCCAGTATCCTCTTGGGCTGTAATAAATTGATTCCATTATAATGAATTACCCAACACCTATTGTTAATTTGGTTTTCATCGCAGATTTTACTAACCAATTGTCTAATCGCTCCTTGAGATTTTTTTATTTTTTTTATGGAATTCAATGCGTGAATCAATTTCACATCTGCGATACGTCGCTGTTCTAGATCTTTACTTTTACAAGCTACATCATGAACGTGACACGCTTTATCGATTGCATTTACCGGATATTCACCGGATTTTGATTTAATCTTGTTCATCAAGTCTGATATCAAGTCGATTGCCAGGACCGCAGTAATTATATCCTGGAAGATGTTTTTCTCCGGGATATTTAGCCCACGGAGTTCCTGGAAATTTTGACATTAATGTTGCAATGTCACCACCGGTTTTTTTTTTGGTAAAAAGGAAAATTTCTTTCTGCCACATACGGAACATTTTCCACTGTATGCTATTCTGTTATTTTTGTTGTAACTGTAGATAAATCAGTAGTTGGAGTTTTAACCTTACAGCGTAAACAATATAAATCCATGATATAATATTATATTATGGATGTAATTGATTTTTCAGCGACACGAAAACGAGAACAGGTAAAACATCATCCAGCGTTATCAAATTCGATCAGAATGATATTAATAGGCCCGTCTGGATCCGGTAAAACACAACTATTACTTAATCTGGTAATGAGATGGTTGAAATGGAATAAATCGTACTTAGTTGCACCATCTGTAGATGATCAGAGATGCTACAAAGTACTTAAGGAATTTAATGAAAACGGACGATTGCTGAGCGGTGATGATATTATTGATTTTATAACCGATATTGATGAAGCACCATCTGTCGATTATCTTGATGGATTCGTTAATAATTTAGTTGTGTATGATGACGTAATGCTAGATAAACAAACGAATACGGCAAGAATATTTTCTCGAGGACGGCATAAAAATACTGATGTTATTTATGTAACTCAGCGGTATACACAAATTCCGAAAATAATCAGAGATAATTGTAATATTTTAGCTATTTTTAATGGAATTGATACACACACGCTATGAAATATTCATAGGACCTGGTGTAGCGGGGATATGAACATAAATAAATTCAGAGATTTCTTTTCACGTGCGCAAGCAACACCGTATGGTTTTATAACAATAAATCTGCATGATCCCAGGACAAGATATCGTGTAGGTATCGATCAAATATTTGGCTAATTTGTAGCAGCAGATTGACAAAATAACGATATCCTATAACTAAATTAAATAGATACTATTTGATATATGAATATTGTACATGGCTGCGTCAAGGAAGCACATATAAATGTAATAAAAAATGTCGTGGAGAATACTGCAAGAACATAAATATATTTTATCAAAAAATCCACATGCTGGTCCTCGACATTGTGTTGGATGCAATGTTGGAGTTCGAGGACAATATCGGATTTGTAATGAATGTGGTGGAGATAAATACAGAACTTTGATGGCGTATTACCGTCGTAGGATCGAAGAAGGGGTTTTGATACCTAGAAAAGAAAACCCTCCAACTGAGGAATAATATTACTCAAAGTTCAAAAAAGTTTCAGATTGATCATTTGTCTGAATTATTCATTTTGTTTGATCTATGTACAAGATCATTTTTATCCTCATATTGACAATTTAACACATGGAGAGAGCAGCAGAGAGGGGTCGACTACAACATTGGTTTGAGTCAAGCTAGGTGTAGTCATTGAACTGAAATGTTAGTCACCATTAGTCGATTTGGTAATCAAAAAAGGGTGACGTTTCAAATTAGTCTGTTCACCCTCTCTGCTGCTGACTTAAATTCCAGGACCGAATTAATTTACATCCTATCATGTAGACATATACCCTAGTATCCACCTAATAATGCACTATGAACAGCCACAAGGATATACAATTCAGTAGCAACCACATAGATACCATTACTTCATCGCAGTAACTTCTAAACATTGTATCTTATAGACAGAGATCCCAGTACTTACTTAACACTGTATCATATGGACAGAGATCCCAATACTTAATTAACACTGTATCATATAGACAGAGATCCCAGTACTTACTTAAAACTGTATCATATGGACAGAGATCCCAGTACTTACTTAACACTGTATCATATGAACAGAGATCTCAATACCTCGTTGCAGTAACTTACAAACACTGTATCATATGGACATCAATCTCAGTACCTACCTAACACTGTATTATATGGACAGAGATCCCAGAACTTACTTAACACTGTATCATATGGACGGAGATCCCATAAATTACTTAACACTGTATCATTTGGACGGAGATCCCATAAATTACTTAACACTGTATCGTATGGACGGAGATCCCATAAATTACTTAACACTGTATCATATGTAGACATATACCCTAGTATCCACCTAATAATGCACCATGAACAGCCACAAGGATATGCAATCCAGTACCTACGACATAGATACCATTACTTCATCGCAGTAACTTCCAAACATTGTATCTTATAGACAGAGATCCCAGTACTTAATTAACTGTATCATATCTCAGTACCAACCTAACACTGTCTCACATGGGATTATATCCCAGTACGTACCTAACACTGTCTCACATGGGATTATATCCCAGTACGTACCTAACACTGTCCCATAAGGACATAGATTTCAGCACCTACCTAAATCTGTATCAATTCAGAAAATTGAAAACTGTAACCGGTGGCTTCAAGAATAGCCTTTTACCAAGAACACTTCCATTTTAACAATCTAACAGTACGTTTAGCTCACATGGTGTCCTTAACATGAAACGTATTATAGGTTTAATTATTGTCGGAAGGCAATGGCTATATATGTTACACAACCAAAGCAATGCATATGAATACAAGGGTTATGCGTGTCAGGCTGTGAAATTCAAAACCGTAACTGACTGCTTCAAGAATAGCTTTTTATCAAGAACACATTGTCCTAAATATTAGAGGTCTCCAGTTTTAGGTTTTGTAATTTATAGGAAGGCAAGGGCTTTTTCTGTTAGACTGTCAAAGTAATGTATATGATGAATACATGGGTTATGCGGGTTAGGCTGTGCAATTAATGTATAGGAACGCAAAGGTTATGGATGTAAGACTGACAGTGCAATGCATGGGATTGTTTGTTTGATTAGGATTTTTAACGTAGCTTTAACAATTTTTCAGTCATATCGCTACGATGTCTGCTGTGAGGCAGTTTATAGTGATGTCTAGCACTGAGGCATCATGCCGCAGACATGTAACATGATGTCCCACCCAGTCACATTATCCTGACACCAGGCCGACCAGTCCTAACACTAACCTCTTAATGCTGAGCGTCAAGCGAGGCAGCTGTTAGTACCATTTTTGCAAGTCTTTGGTATGACTCGGCCGGGGATCGAACCCACGACCTTCCGCGGCGAACGCTCTAACCACTAGGCCACCGGAGCGGTATGCAATGCATGGGAACGCACGGGTTATGCCTGTTGGGATGCTTAAGTAATGCATATGATGGCAAGTGGTATGTGTGTTAGGACGCCAAAGTAATGTATAGTAAGGCAAACGTAGTGCGTGTTGGGATGCCAAAGTAACGTATAGGAAGACAGGGGTTATGCGTGTTAAGATGACAAAGTAATGTATATAAAGGCAAGGCTTATGCGTGTTGGGACGCCTAACTAATGTATAGGATGATAAGTGGTATACGTGTTAGGATGCCAAAGTAATGTATAGGATGCCAAGTGGTATGCGTGTTATGATGCCAAAGTAATGTATAGGATGCCAAGTGGTATGCGTGTTAGGATGCCAAAGTAATGTATAGGATGCCAAGTGGTATACGTGTTAGGATGCCAAAGTAATGTATAGGATGCCAAGTGGTATACGTGTTAGGATGCCAAAGTAATGTATAGGATGATAAGTGGAATACGTGTTAGGATGCCAAAGTAATGTATAGGATGCCAAGTGGTATACGTGTTAGGATGACAAAGTAATGTATAGGATGGTAAGTGGTATACGTGTTAGGATGCCAAAGTAATGTATTGGATGCCAGGTGGTATACGTGTTAGGATGAGAAAGTAATGTATAGGATGCCAACTGGTATACGTGTTAGGATGCCAAAGTAATGTATAAGATGCCAAGTGGTGTACGTGTTAGGATTCCAAAGTAATGTATAGGATGCCAAGTGGTATACGTGTTAGGATGCCAAAGTAATGTATAGGATGATAAGTGGTATACGTGTTAGGATGCCAAAGTAATGTATAGGATGCCAAGTGGTATACGTGTTAGGATGCCAAAGTAATGTATAGGATGCCAAGTGGTATACGTGTTAGGATGCCAAAGTAATGAATAGGATGCCAAGTGTTATACGTGTTAGGATGCCTAAAGTAATGAATAGGATGCCAAGTGGTATACGTGTTAGGATGCCAAAGTAATGTATAGGATGCCAAGTGGTATACGTGTTAGGATGACAAAGTAATGTATAGGATGATAAGTGGTATACGTGTTAGGATGCCAAAGTAATGTATAGGATGCCAAGTGGTATACGTGTTAGGATGCCAAAGTAATGTATTGGATGCCAGGTGGTATACGTGTTAGGATGAGAAAGTAATGTATAGGATGCCAAGTGGTATACGTGTTAGGATGCCAAAGTAATGTATAGGATGCCAACTGGTATACGTGTTAGGATGCCAAAGTAATGTATAAGATGCCAAGTGGTGTACGTGTTAGGATTCCAAAGTAATGTATAGGATGCCAAGTGGTATACGTGTTAGGATGCCAAAGTAATGCATAGGATGCCAAGTGGTATACGTGTTAGGATGCCAAAGTAATGTATAGGATGCCAAGTGGTATACGTGTTAGGATGCCAAAGTAATGTATAGGATGCCAAGTGGTATACGTGTTAGGATGCCAAAGTAATGAATAGGATGCCAAGTGTTATACGTGTTAGGATGCCTAAAGTAATGAATAGGATGCCAAGTGGTATACGTGTTAGGATGCCAAAGTAATGTATAGGATGCCAAGTGGTATACGTGTTAGGATGACAAAGTAATGTATAGGATGATAAGTGGTATACGTGTTAGGATGCCAAAGTAATGTATAGGATGCCAAGTGGTATACGTGTTAGGATGCCAAAGTAATGTATAGGATGCCAAGTGGTATACGTGTTAGGATGCCAAAGTAATGAATAGGATGCCAAGCGTTATACGTGTTAGGATGCCAAAGTAATGTATAGGATGCCAAGTGGTATACGTGTTAGGATGCCAAAGTAATGTATAGGATGCCAAGTGGTATACGTGTTAGGATGCCAAAGTAATGAATAGGATGCCAAGTGGTATACGTGTTAGGATGCCAAAGTAATGTATAGGATGCCAAGTGGTATGCGTGTTAAGATGCCAAAAATAATGTATAGGATGCCAAGTGGTATACGTGTTAGGATGACAAAGTAATGTATAGGATGCCAAGTGGTATGCGTGTTAGGATGCCAAAGTAATGTATAGGATGCCAAGTGGTATACGTGTTAGGATGACAAAGTAATGTATAGGATGCCAAGTGGTATGCGTGTTAGGATGACAAAGTAATGAATAGGAAGACAAGAGTCGTGCTTGTTAAGTACACCACAGGGATTGCTATAATAGCCGTTGTACCAAAGTGCTGAGAGATGATACAGCAGTTGATACAGCAGTTCTTCAGATTTATATCTTCCTTCATGTTATCTTGACCTTTCTTAATCTTTTAATTTAAGATGATATTAACAGTTTTGTATCCATTTATCATCTCTTTATTTCATCTTTATTCTCAGAATACACATCACGCGAATACACGTACACACACGAAACGTCCCGATTATTGACCAGACTAACTGCTGTATGGTTCGAAGCAGACATAGGCCAGATGTGTGAGAGCTCACAACAAAAGCAACTTACACATGATCGTCCGTAAAAGCTTTAACTCAGAATAAAGTAAGAATATCTGGTAAATGTTTGACTATTAAAGATTGAAGACCACTAGTTTTAAATGCCCAATGTTCAACAGAATCCAAGGTTGCTAATAATGTATAGACTTGTTTGTATGTCCTAGCACTACTTATAGAAAAGAAAAGTACGGAAAATAGTCCTATGTCATTATTTTTCTATATAAAAAAACTCCGCAAAGAATGTGTGTTTGTTAATTTATAAAACAGGCAGATTTGTACATCATTGACTTATCTTATCTCGTAGAGTTAGAGAAATAAAATTAGTGAGTGAATTTGTTCAGTATTTTTTTTATTATGAATAAATAATCGGTTAAAAAAAAGAGACTGCGCAGCCTACTTGGCCTCCTATTTACTTCGTCATTTGTATAATTTCTATGTTCCACAGGTCTATTATCGTGATTAATAATACTAAAATCTATGTTGTGATTTCCGCTGAGATTAGAAAATCCCAATCAAGCGGTTACATTATTTGTGTCTGCACGAGAGTCGGCATCGAGTGGCAAGACAAATAATGTTAGACCGTGACTGGGATTCCTTGTCTAGGTACAAATACATTTCTCTCACCCACCTTTTTTAAATTAAACTAGAATAACCTTGCATTGTAACAATATAGTTTGCAGATAGTGTTAGTCACTATTGACTCTCCCTATGTATAAAGGTCTTTATGTCTTGTACATTTTTATAAAAATCTGAATAATTAGTTAAGTAAAATAAATATATATATGCCATTCTTAGAAAAGGAGAAATATCGATTAAAAAGTTATAATTGTTATGTGTTGGAAGTAATTTATAAGGAGGGTATTGAGTCATGTGCTATTGTTGTGTAAATATCGCGCATTAGTAGGAATATGTTAATGAGTAATAAGCTACGTACACAACAAGTTCTATAAATGAGATAACAGAAACACTAAATATAATATGGTATCATATGGTATCATCTTTTTTAATTCATGGCTGCCATATGAAATAATACATAATTATCAATATCTTTCGTAAGGTTACTTTGTTTCAACACTTCTAATTTTAAAAAAATAAATTCTATGATAAGCAACGGGATGATACAATACAATTATGGGTATAGTTGAAATGAAGTGATGTAGTGACTGAGATAATTTCTAATTCGTGATTTTCTTTGAAATTTCTATTCCCTATCCTGGAAATATGGTGAGTGATGCTATTACTTTTGCAACGTAGGCCACATCAAAATGAAAACTCGTTTTAGCGGAATAGAGTGTGGAGTAATGAATTACAATCTATGTTTGGTACTGCAGGAGTTTTCATTTGTGCCATCATTATTATGTTTGATTCAACTGGAGCGAATCGGGCATATTAAATGCTATCATTATTATGTTTGATTCAACTGCAGCGAATTGGGCATATGAAACGCTATCCTTATTATGTTTGATTCAACTGGGGCGAATTGGGCATATTAAATGCTATGATTATTATGTTTGATTCAACTGGGGCGAATTGAGTATATGAAACGCTATCATTATTATGTTTGAGTCAACAAGAGGAAATTGGGCATATGAACCACTATCATTATTCTGTTTAATTCAACTGGGGCGAATTGGGCATATGAAACGCTATCATTATGATGTTTGATTGAACTGGAGCGAACTGGGTATATGAAATGCTTTTCTTTCGTACTATTCTGATGCAACTGTAGTTTTCGTGTATTTCATTAAAAAAAATCTGACACTAGCAATCGAGACAGGCAATGGTGAATAAATCAAATGAAAATACCCAAACTGGAGCTGGATTTCACACAATAATCAAGTCTGTAGCTTTTTGGTCTTCCTTTTTAGGTACAGATGAGGAAAGAGGGATATCCTCGTGGCAACAGGGATCCGAATCTTACAATGATAAAGGTGTTTCGATATACTATCTTGAAGGACCTGAAGTGTACGAGCCTTTATTTCCCAAGAAATGGAGTTCCTACAAAATAATCAAGTTTATTCCTGTCTTACACTATCAAGAATACGAGCAAGAGGAAGAAGCAGTAATCCCAACAATTTTACATTCACAAATATTGTCTGCTACTCAAATAATAGAAGTACTTTGATGGTGGGTTCTTAATCTTCTGCTCGCTTCAGGCTTCAGTTAGTCAGCAAACGGGCTTGTGGGTGAGCTTCAGGAATTTGCTTCGTAGTGAGGATTGGGTCAGATTTATAGAGATAGTGGTGACTCTACAAATAATAACTCTTGCGTTCCAAAATTATATGTGTTAGGGGGGAATTGTCATTTAGCTATAAAGCGTGTACACATATTTTGGTAATTTAACGTAATGTACACGCAATATGGTAATTGAACACAATGTATGCACAGCATGGTAATTTAATTTAACGTACACAGAGCAAGGTAATATAACGTAGTCTACACTCAATATGGTAATTTAATGCAATGATTATAAAGTATGGAATGTAACTTAATGTACACAATTAGGGTAATTTAACGTAATAATTTGTTAACATTCAGTAAATGAGGAATGTAGCCATTGAGCCCAATTTATGGATTTCCCAATAGTCAGTCAACTTAAACATTGTAACAATCAAGGGATGTTACCTTACCGAGCAATGTCAAACCCTTGCGATTCCGCTAGACGTCATAAGATTCCCCTAATTCCACAGACCTCTATAAAAGTACTGTTGTAAACTAGAATGTCTAACGTGTCCATTCTATAATAATTTTACTATAATTAAAACAAGACCACATATCTCTCAACTTACCACTTGTCTATCATTCGCACATCTGAATGGTTTCTCTTAATTTAGTTTCCGTAACGTACCGTCGGTATTTCACGCCGTCAAACTATATAGCTCCACATAATACAGGAAACTATTTTACTACGCCACATTAGGCCACTGAAATCATGGTTTTACGACAGGGACGCTCATGCCGATCTAACCCGATTTCACCAAAGGTAAACCATGACGTAATAGAAACTCACTAACACTTCACTCCGAGATGTTTGCTCCTAGGTTTTGGCTAGTTATATCGGTCTGTGTAATATATTCGCAACACCGAGATCCCTATAATCAAACAAGTCATCACAAAAATTCTTAAAACGAAGCGCAAAAAACAAATGCGCATACTCCAGACTAAATTACAAAAGCTTACTCGGCTAAAGAAAAACCCAAGTCTATATTTTATATCCTCAAAATAGAGACTATGTTATTCCTACTTTTAAAAAAATCACGGCACTTACGTTTATATTTGGTATATTTTTAAAAAGTAAGAATAGAATAACCTCTCTATCTCCTTAAACCTCTGTCTGTCTGTCCCTCTGTCTCTGTCTCTGTCTCTCTGTCTCTGTCTCTCTCTCTCTCTCTCTCTCTCTCCATCGTACTACATTTGACTGGCTTCCTAAAGGTATCTAGTACCAAAATATGGCGCCCTACATGTCAATATTTTTATATTCATTATTTCTCTCTGCAATGTAACGTTAAGTCTATAAATCTCTCAAACCCCTAGAGAAAGTTATACTGCCTTCCAATACAATATCACGTGTGCATATGCGTGCGTGGATGTGCATATGTGTATATGTGTCAGATTTTGTTTGTACCACACTTTTATATGAACATTACACAGACATAGTAAGCACTGTCTTAAACTGTTTAATGTCTCCGTGTAGGTGTATGTCATCGTTCTCAATATATGTTTACAAATCACTTTTGTGCTACTAGGTTTTTAACACATAATCTTCATGAGACACCAAACGAATTTCTTTCTTTATTAGTTTTGTTGGTTTCATCATCATATTAGATCTCAATCATTCACTCTCTCTCCAATAGTTGATGCAGATGGTGTTGAACATGTGGTAATGCAATCGTCTTCATGACCGAATGCACAAACTTCTACTGAAAGTATTGTATGACACGGGTCGCTATTGGGGTTTGGTGGCTGTTTACTTTTTGAAAAAGTGTCATCGTTCTATCTTGAGTACAAACTTTAAACTGACGTTTTAAACATTACTTGAACTCTGTACATTTCACAATGTAGGTGTAAGCGTTCGTTTTCATTTTTCTCTAAGTGCGCTTTTGTGTCTCACAAATGTGATAATATTTTAGGGGGGATGAAATAATTTCTCTTGAGGCTGAATTTAGTAGGTTTGTGGCAGAAGTGGAGGACGCTGATGCAGGCTCACTCATGTCTTCCTCAGAATGGCTTGCATAGCTAACAGTTCAACTCGTGTGTGGGGTGATTGTTGATTTAGATGGTGTGTTGAATATTTTCGTTTTTTAATTTAAGGCACAGTGTCATTTGTGAGATTTTATCTGTTTTGCTGCATCGCTCATATACGGGAGGTCGCGGGTTCGAACCCCACCCTACATTATACCAAAGAATTTTAAAAATGTTACTAACAGCAGCCTTTCTTGGCGTTCAGCATTAAGATGTTAGTGTCAGGATAATGTGACTGGGTGGGACATCATACTACATGTATGTGGCATGAGGTACATGTGCTTGACATCAGCATAAAGTGTCACACTGTAGACGTCGTGTGTATATGACTGATAAAGTGTTAAAAAAAAATTTCAATATCTGTATCACCCACCACCACCACCACCACCACCACCACCACACACACATCTCCTTCTCTTATTTGTTCAGCTAAAAGATGGCGTTTGGATAGTGAGCATGATATAATGGATGGTATAGTGATATAATATATAATATTTTTGTGGCTTAAGGTATAGTCTATTTTGTGAAATTTCATCTTCATCGTTTCCATTCTTTGTTAATACAGGACGTTTGGTGTGTTTGAGTACGTGTGTGTATAATGGTTTTTGTTTGTCCCTATGCAACTCTCTTTTTCCCTCTCAAATTCATTTACTTACCTATCTACAGTAGCGCATATTCAGGTCAGTCACTTGTAACAATGTTGCGATATATACCCTAATGCCCAGTACAGTGACGTCATTAATCCTGAAAATGTGAGACTATAAAAATGGATTTGTTTTCCCATATGAATTTCCCCAGGTTGTAGCCTTAAATTTACATGATTTATATATATATATATATATATATATATATATATATATATATATATATATATATATATATATATATATATATATATATATATATATATATATATATATATATATATATATATGATTATCACACAAGTTGAAGCTGTAAATATAAGCTGGGTTTATCATAGGATTTTACAACAAATTATGCCTAAAAGATAAATAAGAGGTTTCTTCCACAGTAATTTTCTACCAGTTGTGACTATAAATAGATGCTATTTTTAATGGACTTTCCCTAAAGTTGTAACTTTAAATAGACCTTAGCGTTTTCCATAGGATTTTCCACAGGTTGTAGCTATAAATATATGCTAGGTTTCTTAAAAAGGAATGTCACAAGAGTTGAAGCTATAAATATAAACTGGTTGTTCCCTAGGATTTTACTTAAAATTATGGCTAACTATAAATACGAGGTATTCCAAAGGAGTTTCCTTCCAGTTGTGACTGCTAAAATGTACTACTTTGTTAATGAACTTTCCCACAAGTTGTAACTATCAATAGTAACTAGCATTTTCTAGTATTTTTTGGTAAGAGATAATCTATTTTGTGAGATATTATTTTCTTCTCTAACATTTTAAGATATGACAGGGCGTTTGGATAGTTAGTATGGTATAATGGATGGCATAGTTGATGTAGCGGATAGTACTTTTGTGGTTTTAGCGATAGTCTTTTTTGTTAAATTTCATCTCCATCGTTTACATTCTAACGCAGATACTTGGTGTGGATTTGTATATATGTATATATGTATCAATCTATCTATCAATCTATCTATCTATCTATCTATCTATCTATCTATCTATCTATCTATCTATCTATCTATCTATCTATATATATATATATATATATATATATATATATATATATATATATATATATATATATATATATATATACAATATGTGTGTGTGTGTCTGTGCGTCTGTGGGTATGCATTGGTTTTTGTTTGTCTTTTTAAACTACTCCTTTTGTCCCTTTCCAATTCATTTCCCTTACCTACCTACAGTGGCGCGTATTCAGTCAGCTACTTGCTTCACTATTATTTAGTAGCAGCCTGATTGCGGTCAGCAACTTGCAACACGAATGCTATATGTCCCTTAGAGTCAAGCACAGTGACGCCATTGAATCTAGAAATTTTTTAGTCTATTACAATGGATTTGTGTCTGTTCCATACGAGTTTCCACAGGTTGTAGCTAATTATAGATGCAGGGTTTTAAAAAAAGATTGTCACAAAGGTTGAAGTTATAAATATAAAATAGATGTTCCAAATGATTTTACCTCAAATTAGTATTTTAAATGGATTTTCCACAAGTTATCACTATAAATAGACATTAGCGTTTTCCACAGTATTTTTGGTAGTATGAGAGGTCGTCTGTTGTGTTAATATTCCCCTTCTCTTGGATAATGAGTATTCTATTTGGATGGTATAGGTAGTATATTGGATATTATTTTCGTGGTATAAGAGATATGTATTTTGTGAGATTTCATCTCCTTCTCTTATATTAAAAGTGACGACAATGCATTTTGGATAGTGGCTTTTGATATGATGGATAGTAAACCTGTTGTGATGGAAAGTATTTGTGTGGTTTAAAGGATAGTATAATTGTGATATTTCATTGCCCTCTATGAGACTCTAAGATAGCACAGGACATTTTGAATAATATGTTAGGTGATAGATGGGATAGAGGATCTAAGGGATCGATTTAATGGGATTATAATGGTATAAAAGGTGTTTATGAGTGATACGCTTGCTTTCATCTCCTTACCTTTAACTATAAGTTAACACAAGGTGTTGTGTGTGTGTGTGTGTGTGTGTGTGTGTGTGTGTGTGTGTGTGTGTGTGTAAGGAGTGAGGAATAGTATAGATGTTATTTTAGCTATTATCTTTGTGAGATTTTATCTCCTTCTCTTATATTCTAAGGTAACAAATAGCGTTTGGATAGAATGCATAATTGGATGTTGGATGGTTATTAAGGTATGTGAGAGTATTTTTGTGGGATTTTATCTTCTGTTCTTAAAAAATAAGCTAAAAATAGGCATTTGTGACAGTGTGTTTATGGGATGCTGAATAAAATAGGGATGTCGGATGATATAGTGGTATGATGGATAGTGTTTCGAGTGTATAAAGGATAGTAAATTTTGTGAGATTTCATCCCGATCTCTTACATTTTGAGCGAACACATATCATTTTGGATAGTGAGTTTGGTATATTGGTTTACATAATGTTGTGATGGATATTTTTGTGTGTGGTGTAAGTGATATTCGTTTTTGATAGATTTCATCGTCTTCAGTTACATTCTAAGCTAAAACACAAGTTATGGGATAGTGTGTTTGAAGGCTGTTAAATGGTATAGTTGATATAATGGATAGTATTTCATGTGGTGTAAGGGATTGTCTATTTTGTGCAATTTCATCTTCATCGTTTACCTTCTATGCTAGCACAGGACGTTGTTGTTGTTGTTGTTGTTGTTGTTGTTGTTGTTGTTGTTGTTGTTGTGTGTGTGTGTGTGTGTGTGTGTGTGTTGATTCTCGTTTGTCCTATATAACTCCCTTTGTCCATCTCAAAATTAATTTCACCTACCTACCTACCTCAGTAACTCGTATTCAGGTCATCCATTTCCAACACTGTTGGCACATTTCCCATAGTGTCCAGTACAGTGAAGCTAAGATTTGGAAGGTGTAAATATAGATTTAGGTTTTCCAATGGAATTTTCACAGGTTGTAGCTACAGGTATATATGGTTTCTAAATACAAGTGAGTAAAATTCATCAAACCCGTTAAGATGTTTATCATAACGTCTTAAATTGCAAATATCATTTGATGAATGAGGAAAACATAAACATCATTTTGATATAAATAATTGTGTAACGTTGTAAAAATAGTAACTTTTAGTTCTAATATGTACGTGTAGGTAATACTAATACTTTCGTTTAGACGGGCTTTAATATGTACTGATATCAATAATATGCGCTAAAAGACTAACTTTTGTAAGTATTAATAATTGCTAATTGACGTAGATATTAAGTATCACTAGTAGGTAATAGCTGATAGTCTCTAAAGCGTAGTCAAAGTTTGAAACAAAATGTCTCTAAAATAAATGATCTCTACACCTTAAAGACTGTATAAAATGTATCTAAATAAATGATATCTGCACATTAAAGACTGTACAAAATGTATCTAAATAAATGATATCTGCACATTAAAGACTGTACAAAATGTCTCTAAATAAATGATATCTGCACATTAAAGACTGTACAAAATGTCTCTAAATAAACGATATCTACACATTAAAGACTGTACAAAATGTCTCTAAATAAACGATATCTGCACATTAAAGACTGTATAAAATGTATCTAAATAAATGATATCTGCACATTAAAGACTGTACAAAATGTATCTAAATAAATGATATCTACACCTTAAAGACTGTACAAAATGTATCTAAATAAATGATATCTACACCTTAAAGACTGTAAAAAATGTATCTAAATAAATGATATCTGCACATTAAAGACTGTACAAAATGTATCTAAATAAATGATCTCTACACCTTAAAGACTGTACAAAATGTCTCTAAATAAATGATATCTGCACATTAAAGACTGTACAAAATGTCTCTAAATAAATGATATCTGCACATTAAAGACTGTACAAAATGTCTCTAAATAAATGATATCTGCACATTAAAGACTGTACAAAATGTCTCTAAATAAATGATATCTGCACATTAAAGACTGTACAAAATGTCTCTAAATAAATGATATCTGCACATTAAAGACTGTATAAAATGTCTCTAAATAAACGATATCTGCACATTAAAGACTGTACAAAATGTCTCTAAATAAACGATATCTGCACATTAAAGACTGTACAAAATGTATCTAAATAAATGATATCTGCACATTAAAGACTGTACAAAATGTATCTAAATAAATGATATCTGCACATTAAAGACTGTACAAAATGTCTCTAAATAAATGATATCTGCATATTAAAGACTGTACAAAATGTATCTAAATAAACGATATCTACACATTAAAGACTGTACAAAATGTCTCTAAATAAACGATATCTGCACATTAAAGACTGTATAAAATGTCTCTAAATAAATGATATCTGCACATTAAAGACTGTACAAAATGGATCTAAATAAATGATATCTGCACATTAAAGACTGTACAAAATGTCTCTAAATAAACGATATCTACACATTAAAGACTGTACAAAATGTCTCTAAATAAACGATATCTGCACATTAAAGACTGTACAAAATGTCTCTAAATAAATGATATCTGCACATTAAAGACTGTACAAAATGTCTCTAAATAAACGATATCTACACATTAAAGACTGTACAAAATGTCTCTAAATAAACGATATCTGCACATTAAAGACTGCATAAAATGTCTCTAAATAAATGATATCTGCACATTAAAGACTGTACAAAATGTATCTAAATAAATGATATCTACACCTTAAAGACTGTACAAAATGTCTCTAAATAAATGATATCTGCACATTAAAGACTGTACAAAATGTCTCTAAATAAATGATATCTGCACATTAAAGACTGTACAAAATGTCTCTAAATAAATGATATCTGCACATTAAAGACTGTACAAAATGTCTCTAAATAAACGATATCTACACATTAAAGACAGTACAAAATATCTCTAAATAAATGATATCTGCACATTAAAGACTATACAAAATGTCTCTAAATAAATGATATCTGCACATTAAAGACTGTACAAAATGTATCTAAATAAACGATATCTACACATCAAAGACTGTACAAAATGTCTCTAAATAAATGATATCTGCACATTAAAGACTGTACAAAATGTCTCTAAATAAATGATATCTGCACATCAAAGACTGTACAAAATGTCTCTAAATAATCGATATCTACACATTAAAGACTGTACAAAATGTCTCTAAATAAATGATATCTGCACATTAAAGACTGTACAAAATGTGTCTAAATAAATGATATCTGCACATTAAAGACTGTACAAAATGGATCTAAATAAATGATATCTGCACATTAAAGACTGTACAAAATGGATCTAAATAAATGATATCTGCACATTAAAGACTGTACAAAATGTCTCTAAATAAATGATCTCTACACCTTAAAGACTGTACAAAATGTCTCTAAATAAATGATATCTGCACTTTAAAGACTGTACAGATTTTATCTAAATAAATGGTATCTGCACACTAGCACATATTTTTATTGCACTCCATGGTGTGAAATTTTTAAAATTGTTCATGCAGTGTGTAAATAACAAAGACAAAGATTTTCAGATGAGATCTAAAATAGGTAAGACAGATGAGCTGTAGAGAATCTGCAGATAATGACACGGGAGATTTGGGATGACAAAGGAAAATCAACAACAATTAACGTTATACACAAACGTATTCTGTGGAAGAACAAATGAAATGGAATCTACACTTTAATAAGCACTGAAAAAGATCATTACTAGTTCAATGGTTTCTCTTGAAGATAAACAAAACAACTTTCGCGATATAGATCAGAGATCTTCACTAAATAGAAGGCTTGAGCTTTCCATGATTTCAAAAGCAACAAAAATTTAGGAAACAGAGCAACAACGGCAGAGTCTCAGAGCAAAAGCAAATGCAATGAAGGCAAGAGAAGTTTCGATATGGACGATACATCCAACGTATCTAACAATATCTGGTTACGGTCAAACGCAGCATAACTGTGCAATCGATTGCGGATGAAGTGAGATCAAAATAACGGAATGGCTTAGAACAAGAAGAAGGTACCAATAATAAAGACTTTGACAAATACCACTCCTATTGGCAACAGCGTCATAATTCAGTGACAAGAAAATAACGTAAAAGTCATTAGAGGAAATTTGAAAGGATAATGCATCTTATAAATACGGATAAATCGTTCAATCACTTTGGTGATACTAATTGATGAGTACCTATCATCGGCCAGAAAGAGCCACATATAAAAAGAAATTTAATAGAAACCTAACAAAATTGTTTTTTTATTCATTAAATTAATGCTAAAAGTTAGTCAAATCGTTTCCACTAGGAAAAAAGAACGGAATTTTATGTGTACCACTGTGTATCACATTATTCAATGCTCACTCAGAAGGACCGCTGGTAAGGCTAACGAAAATAGTTAATTTTATCAGCGATCAGAATATCGACAGAAACATGGCTAACACATCAGCTGATAAGAAGAAGAGCGCATATTTAACATCCGCCGGTTACTCTATAAATTTCTTCTCAGCCACTCTCGCGGAGTTGGAATTGCTGTCATCGGAAAGAACTCCATGATGAAACGTATATAAACACACAACTACCTTTAATTTCAACGACAACTCGTTTAAACAAGTCTAAACTACACTCACACTGGAACAATTATCAGTCCGTTTCTTCTGCTTCTACCGACCTCCTCCTAATAGTAAAAATAAGCCTACAATATCTATCTTTTTAAAGCAGTTTCCGAATCTCCTAGAGTCTGAAAATTCGCTAGGCGGCAACCTACTTATTATTGGAGATTTCAACTTAAAACTTTGACTGTCCTGGAAACTCATATACATAACAATTCTTAGATTCCGTTAATGGTTTACCCTCAAACAGCTAGTTAACCAAGCCACCCATAAACATGGTCACATTTTAGACTCGATTCATGATAGACCTGATGATAATAGTCTGCGGTCATCCTTGGTATCCAACGAACTATTATATGCTATCTTGATGTATTAGTCCATAACTCTCCAACTTTTTTGCTACTAAGAGAAACCACCTTATGATAAATATAACCAAACTAATTCATGACATCAAAGAAAAACTAATAACCTGCTTAACTCCTACAGCAGGAAAAAATGATAACTGCCTGAGTTAATTGCCAAACATCATCCAGCAGCTAAGTATTCTCAGTGTTATAGAAGTGTTAGGGACCAGCTTCGCAGTGGTCAAAGAGATAGCCGTACCGATGAGACGCTTTGGCTTACCACCAGACTCACTATTCATAACCAAAGATATGAAGCCGCTAAGAAGAACGTCACAAACATTGTCCATGCAACATAATCAGCCCGCTACATTACTAAGATCACAGAACTTTCCAGCTGCAATGTGGTCTTTAAGATTACTAAAATGCTAATGTCAAGGAACCAGTGTACACTACTTCTAACTACATTATATTCAGTTGACCTTCCTGACCCGTTTGCAAACTTCTTCCGTGACAACGTACAAACCATTAGGGATAAGCCTGACAACACAAATTCAGTTGATTCATTGTCACCATACATTTGTGACAGAGAATTTCAGCGGCCACCGTTAATGGATTTAGTACGTACAATCGTTTGAAGAGAGCACCAATGTCACGTGAACTTGATCGTATTCGAAGATCACTGCTGTTTAAGTGCTTAGATACAATATTGCCTTCACTAACTGATATTAATATCCCTCTCTCTCTCTCATTGGGTAATTCCCATCATTTGTTAAAACTGCTATTGTAAAGCCTCTACAGAAGAAACCAACACTCGACAATAATGATTATAAAACTACCGCCCAGTTTGTAATCTCCCATTCATCTACAGATTCTTAGAAAACGTTGTTCCATCCCAATTTGTATCTCATCTGAACTCAAACAGTCGTTTTAGCAATGTACAGTCTGCATATCGTCGTTGCCACTGTTCTGAAACCACTCTTCTAAAATTATTTAATGACATTATCTCTGCATTGAATAGCGGAAGGATTACAGTCATCATTTTCCTTGATTTGTATATTACATGATGTATTAATTCACCGTCTCCAGTTTGTATTTGACATTCATGATCCAGCCTTAATGTGGTTCACGTCCATATGTATTACTGTAACGCAATTATGTCTAGTTCGTCTATACAATTTTAAGTCGATTTTATAGGTTATGTTGTATATGTTTTTTATGTCTATGTCAATATTCCGCAAATCTCGCCTCCGCCATGCGTTGTTTTACTGAAATGGTCTATGAACTAGCTGAACTTACCTGCCACCCACTATCCTTTACCGCTGAACTAACTGAATTTACCCGCCAACCGCTAGCCGATACAAGCTGATCCAGCTGAACATACCTGCCACAACTACTCTATACAACAACCCATCTTATCATTGTCGGTATACAGGCCCAATATTCCACATATTTAATCCCCATTGACCCAAATCTTGCCCAAGGGATCTGAAATATTTTGTCAACTAATCATGCCAACGACATTTGTGACTAGATTTTGCATTATCCCTAAAGAGCTCCCATTCATTACTAATATGTGATTCTGATATTGATCGTTATGTTTGCTTATACATGATGATATATATGTTTGGACTGCATTGGTGGCCTTGTGGTTAGAGCGTTTGTTTCTGATGTCGGAGGTCGCAGGTTGGAACTCCGGCCAAGGCATGCCAAAGAGTTGGAAAAATGGTACTACCTCCAGCCTCGCTTGGCCCTCCGCAGTAAAACGTTAGTGTTTATTACCTGTCAGTCTAGTGTTAGGATAATATCAGTGGGTGGGACATCATGATTCATGTTTGTGGTATGATGCCCCAGTGCTAGACATCCCTATTAGCTGCCACACTTGACTATAATAATCAAAGAAAGCTCATATTTGTTGAATAGTTCACGAATTTCATCCATAGCGATGGCAAGACCTGTCTTGTTGAGAAAAAGGTGGAACCTAATGTAAGAAGAAACGGGAGGTTATTTCTAATTGCTACAGATTGAAAAGGTACACAACAGAAAAAGACAGAGCTACTACTCTCAAAGAGGTCAAGGTCATACTCTTCACACTCTTGGTATTGAAAGCAATACATTGGTTGGGTCAAACAAAGTCCAGATTGATTTTAGTGTTGGGTAATTAAGAACCATTCATGCCGAAGGGTACTCGGAGTCAGTCTTTACTGAGTATTTTGCATTTTCTGAGAAGTCTTCTTTTACTGAAATTGTTTTTATTCAGGGAATACAGTGCGGCTTTGTTAATGTTTCTCTCCATCGTGTAAATTTGGCATTTGACTTAGTCTCAGGATCTAGTGTATTGAAATCAGCTTCTTAGCTGTGTTTAGGGAATTCATTTATTTAAATTATTAATTGTAAGTACAAATGTATTATTGACTTTTGGACTTTATTGTTTATTCATTCCAAGTTATTTTACATTATATCACTGTGTCAAATCAATATTGCTTGCATATCGTTCAATGCAGCACAACCAATACTGGTATACGTATGGAACAAAATACACTTGGACTTGTTATAAAAGATCTGTAAATTATGGGTGATTTAAATAGTAAATCACAATACCGTCAGCTCATTTTGAATTTTCACTTTGTATTTATGGAGGAAAAGTATTTTTTGAAATTTATTAAACATGTTGGTTTCGCTTGTTTCAGTTACATTGTATAAGACGACAGACTCATAACAATAAATTTCGCGATAAAGCAAAGCTGATATTTGATATGCTTTCCATTTCTCCATCTTGTTTTTCATCAACTTCTTTGAGAAATTTTTTTTCAATTTTTTTTTTAAAGAAAAATAAAATTTAATCTACAAAGTCCTCAAAGCTTCAACTAGTCTTGACTCAAAAACTAGTCCTGACGCAGCAACAAGTCATCACGCAGTAACAAGTCATCACGCAGCAACTATTTATCACGCAGCAACAAGTCATCACGCAGCTACTAGTTCTCACGCAACAAGTTTATTTTTTGAAGGTTCGCGTCATAGTTATTTCATAATTCCTGTAGATATAAAATGAAATTTGTTTTCTTCATCATGCATTTTACATCTTGATATACATTATACTTTAAAATTAGTTTTAAATGAATATAATTGTGACCTTATGCATTTAAGCTGTTGGATAGGTGTGGTGTTATGTTATCCTTCAATCATCTATATACTTTCTTGTTTACTACAAGCATGTTTATTAAACTTATAACATGTATTGTCAGTCAATATTTTAAAAGAAATATTAGGATAATTTCATCTTCAGATCAAAATCATAATAACCTTCCAGCTTATTAGTTTTTCCAGTTTATCATAGTTATAAGGTTCTTCGTATGAGTCAACATCAAGCTGGTCATAGTGAAATAATCATTCGAAAGGCTGCGTTGTAAACTCTATGGCAAGTAACAATAACTGGTTGGGTCCAACGCTTATCCCATTTGAGTGGCTGACTTTTGCGATATAACAATTGAAGGCTCCTTGATAGTCGTGGATTAGCATAGGACGGCATTCATCCGCCATATGAGGCCGGTAAGACGGAATGTGGAATGCGTGGATAAACCTATCTGAACCACCTCCCCTCTGTATAAAAACATTGTCCGATCATGCCTCCCACGTTGCTTACTGTTTGATAACAAATTTTATATCGACTCAAGACTCAATAATGAAGAACGAGTTGGACATTTTTTTAAACTCAACGTGATTTCTTAAGATACGTAAAACAACAATATAACATTTATTTGATTCAAAATTTGGGTAATTTTATATTTATTTTAAATAAAGTTATCAGTCTATTATTGTCTCTTTCTTCGAATTTTGAGGCTTGCTTCTAGTTCAATGAGAATAGTATCAGACACCAACCTGATAAAACAAGATTGAGCAATGTTTCAAACCTAATTTTTGCATGTTATAGGTTTGCGAAGTTTTTACGTAAGTTGCACCATCTAAACTAAAAATAACAATAAAAAACCCACATTATTCTAAAACAACGTAAACATCAGTGACAGCGTGAAAAAGCGAAATCTTGTAACCGTGAAAGATGGTTTGTATATTTATTTCAGATTGCTAAAATGTGATACCGTTAGTACATGTAGTTTAATCTTATTACTGTAGGGATATTGCTTTCAGAACTCTAAGCACAAGAATATTCATTTCCTACAAGTTTATTTCGATTACGAAAATCGTCATTTTCTACGAAAAATCTTCATTTTTCTGAAAGAGTCTTTTGTTCTACACAAATCTTCAGTTTCTACACAGATCTTAATTTTCTACACAGCTCTTCATTATCTGCAATAGTCTTCATTTTCTACACAAATCTTCATTTTCTACACATATCTTCAATTTCTACACAAATCTTCATTTTCTAAAGGAGTCTTCATTTTCTACACAAATCTTCATTTTCTACACAAATCTTCATTTTCTACACAAATCTTCATTTTCTAAAGGAGTCTTCATTTTCTACTTTATTTTCTACAGGAGTCTTCATTTTCTACACAAATCTTTATTTTCTACAGATTTATATCGATTCATATGCTTATACGTATATTTTCCCAACAACCATGACATCGATTGATTTTGTACCCTTAAGATAGAAAAACATTTTTGTTGATTTTCTGATGATCTTGATATTTAATATAAGGAAAAAGCATTCGAAATTTTCTATCAATTTCCATTAACCTTCAAGAACAGAATATTGAACGATCAAGTTGTCGATTTAAAATGGTCAATTATTTTAATAGCTAAAACGTTTTTGTCACTTTGCATAAATAAAAATGAGATTCTCAATAATAATAATAATAATAATAATAATAATAATAATAATAATAATAATAATAATAAAATAATAATACTAATACTACTACTACTACTACTAACAATAATAATAATAATAAAATAATAATAATACTAATAATAATAATAATAATAATAATAATAATGATAATAATAATAAAATAATAATAATAATAATAATAATAATAATAAAATAATAATAATAATAATAATATAATAATAATAATAATAATAATAATAATAATAATAATAATAATAAAATAATAATAATAATAATAATAATAATAATAATAACTATCTTTACCATTATATGTTAAATATAACTATTCTAGAATGAATAAGACGTTATATTATAGAACTGTGTATGATCTTTATGCAAAATTGTCCCGCCTGTGTTCTTTTTCCAAAATTAAAGAATAACATACTACGATGGACTCACATACAAACGACAAATTCCTTATTTATAAGTATACCCATACATTTATCTAAAAGTTTATTTTACAAATTGGGGCCTAATTTATTACCAATTTATGACATTAATATTTTGAAATGGGCGGTGCGACATGAATGCGATGTTTTGGTTTTCTTTTGGAATAGCCACATTTTGGAAGGATGTTACCAGAACGAATGGTACATGGATCAAAACTCTAGATATATTCACCTAGATGACTGACCTTTGTATGTTTCAGCGAAGCTACACGGTATTTCGCTACAAAGCACTATTTCGAGATATTTTCCAACGTACTGGTCTGTAGAGACAGATGGTCTTTACATATGGAGAGGAGATCTTCGCTTTTTATTTAAAAAAGTGGCTACTTGATCTGCGTCTTAAACGCAGACAGCCCATAGAGAGAGAGAGAGAGAGAGAGAGAGAGAGAGAGAGAGAGAGAGAGAGAGAGAGAGAGAGAGAGAGATGAAATTTGAGTCTTAGGATAATCTGCATATTTATGACAGAATAGTCCTCAACATAGGTTAGCCAAAAGTAAGAGATAATCATGCTTGGAAAGGTTGGCCATTATAAAAAGATTTTAGATGAGTTAAATTGAGTCTATCATAAGATACTAGACTATATGCAAATGACTATACATTTTAATTAAGATGCAGTTTGAGTTATTCAACATTAATCGGCATCGAAATTGATGAAATCCGTGTCTTGAATTTAATCAGTATGATGGAGTGATTAGTTTGTTCGTGTTGGCAAATACTATATGTAAAGATGTACCTAATTATAATCATAGATGAAGATCTCATTCTTAGCAGGTAAGAACAGTTACTGAAATCATGAAAATTACACTAGAACGTATATTTATGTTTATTTAAAGTTTTATTTTTGTATTTATCTAAATACACAGACTTGGGTTTTTCCTTCCTCGATTTGATCTCTGATGATATATATGCGTATGTTGTCCAACTTACAGTTAAGACACACAAGTAAACAATTTACAGTAAATGGGAATGAAGAAAAGACGAAAGTGTGTATCAATATACCTTACATGACTTTGACTTTTGTTTATTAAAATGCTGCCCAAAAAATTTCCAGTTTATTTCGCATGCAGAAAAAGGATATTATTCCGGTAAGATATTGTAACCATCTGTAAGAAAACCGATTTCTTTAATCGCAGATCTTGGTGATCAAATCTCACCAGTTAATACTGCGAAAATAGGCTTCATCGATGACGTCCTAGATGTTAACTTTAGCATATGTAAAACTTTAGTTGAGAAACCTTTATCTTGCTATGTCAGTGATGTTATGTATATTTAATTTGCATCGGGATTTGCCTCTGTCCGTAACTGATGTAGGAGTTTGACCTAATCAGTAATGTTGTGTCTTTGTTTTTTTGCATTTTGTGTAAATAACATATTACATAGGCAATTTGTATCTACAATAGTATATTATGTTAAGTTTAATATTATGCGTTTGACATATGACTTTTGGACACATTCGGTTAGTTGTGTTTTGTTTAATTCGAGAGGATTTATTTATTTAAAAACTTCACTGGAATTACAAAAATGCACACTAATACTTTCGAACTAGGTTATTATTTTGGTATTACTGTGAATTCATTTGGATTATATTATTGTCTCTGTGAAGCACATTAATTATATTCCAAACTATTGGTATATCAACACTCTCAAGACAGAAGCTCATTCTGAACTCCAATGGGTTATTTTTGCAATATTATATCACTATTGGCTTTGTGATAGAACGTTTGGGAATGATGGATGGGAATTTAATTCACAATACTATACATTCTTTTAAATGTTTAACTTTTGTTCAAGGGCGATATTATATATATTGAATGTTTATAATGATTGTTGCTTTCCGATCTTTTCTCTTACCTATCTTAACACCATATATTCGTATGATATGATCATAAAGCAATTATAAATAGATTACGATTTCAATTTCATAAACTAATAGTATTCAAGTTTCTTAATGAAACAATACACTCTTAAAACAAAATATGAAAGTCATTTTGTGCTTAAAAAAACCCATATGACATTCCATTGTATGACAGAGCTATACTTTTCATCAATTTTCTTTACAAGCTAAATATCATGCAAACATGAGTGCGAACCAAAGCGAAACATCGGCAACGACATTGATTCTGGACGTTGCAAGAAATTCTAATAATGCAGAAGTTGTCGATTTGCCGAAAGACACCAAAGAGACGGATATCAAAATAGAAGACAGCCATAGACCGGTTCTGGTGTACAAAATCAGCGACAGACCGCGAATTCATCTCACAGTATTCTTCGCCTTGCAGGTAGTGTACATTTAATTTTGTTTCAGGAATTGTCCTTCGTTGATGTTATCACATGTACACAATTTCGGTAAGCCAGTTAGTAAAGCATCCATGGGTCGCTAGTTCAATTGCAGCCTACGCCAGCTTGTCCTAGGGAAAAAAATACTTAGATCACATTTTCTCGGCATGATATAGCAAGAAAAAAAATTGTGCTAACCACGTTGTTAAGAAACAAACACACAACTAGTAGTCCTATTAGGATAAAAAAGATTTTAATATATATATAAACATCGAAATATGATGAGAAGACGAAGAAACATTATATAAGAATAAACTTTAGTTGTGTCAGTACATGTTAACATAAATCATTGCTCATCATGTACATCGTATTAATATAGAACAATGGACAGATCGAAAAGAGTTTGTTTACTTTCAAATTGTTTGAAATCTACACTTTCCGTTCGTCTAGTGATCGAGAAAAACCCAGAACAAAAATCGCGTTCTCGAAAAATGCACAGATTTAGACCTAACGTGCTTACAAATAAATAAACAAATAGCCATATAATTTACCAGAAAACGTGTTAGAATTTTATCATCGGGTGGAGATCAAAATAGCTTATTGTTTTCTCTGTTCCGTAACTTTTACATTCCTCACATCTTATGTCGAGGTTTTAGGGTGTTGCCCGGATGCTCCATAAATTTAAGTGTTGCCCATGTCTGTATTTCTGTTCCTGGCATTGCATAACTGTTATCTAAATGCATTATGAACGGGCATCAAAGTTGACATGGCGTTGGTTGACTATCGGTATGATCTTTTTTGTTTAATAACAAACAAAACAATCTTTTTACCTCTAACCCCAGATAAAGAAACAAAAACCTAAACAAAAAAAAAAGATTACCAAAACAACAGCGTAAAAACGAGTAATCAAAAATGCCACAGTGTAGTCCACCTTCGACTTCGAAATTGTGTCAAAATATCACGAACTCGGTTTCCTGTCCATACTTTATATATTTAGACGATGCTTGTATTGGAGCTGATATAAACATAAATGATGTTATTATGTTCAATACAACTCACAGAGATATGACCCCTACGTGACAGACAGCAGTTTAACAGGAAACTAATGTATCTTCAATTTTACTGTATTACATTGCTAGGAACATGTTTACTTTGTACGAATCTATATTCATTTCTTTCCTCTTATTATTTTTCCAAATTCACAAGGAAATAAAATTAATGATAAACATCACAAAATGAAGGTCTTCAGTGCATACATAAAAAAAACCAACTCTTTAAGCACCTGAGTTTGAGCATTCAGAATATTTGGCAATAATTTGGTGCTATTCTATGAAATGAGATTCACCTATCCTGTACATTCATCCATCCATCCATCCATTATGCATACCATTTCTAGACACAACGGTAAAAATCTATAAACTGGCTAAAAACGAAAATAAAATAACACACATATTATATGTTACAAATTATAACTATATAATCGTGTGGATTTGTCATTTGGATTTTTAAAAGTAGCTTTAACAATTTCTCAGTTACATACAGTATTGCAGTTAATATTGATGACTAGCACTGGTAAAAATGCCGCAGACTTGTAGCATCGTGTCCCACCCAATCATATTATCTTGACGCCAAGCCAACCATTCCTAACAGTAACATCTTAATGCTGAGCACACAAAAAAGGTAGCTGTTAGTACCATTTTTATATCTTTTCTAAGACTCGGCCGGGGATCGAACCCACGACCTCCCGCATCCTAGGCGGACGTTCTAGGTCACCGGAGAGGTACATAATTTAGTTAACTTTTTTTAGATAGCTTTTCTCTACCAAATCACCCCACTACCCACTAGCATATATATATTCTGTTACGAGACTAGATTCTGACACAATTTAGCAGAAAAGGGTGAGAGAACAAGCTTTTAAGCATCAAGTGAAAAAGGGGTAAAAAGTCAATGTTTTACGAATCATATCCAACATTAATCTAAGAATGATAAAATAGAAGTCATAGCTATAAAACGTCTTAAATTAATCTTCTTTTGAATACCGACGAAATCCAAAATGGAAGACGATGACATTTGTTGTAATCGGAAAAGAGTTCTATTATGTCAGCAGTTTCTTGCTGAATCGCAGAACACATTATTCCAGTCTTGACTTCTGTATACATTTTTAGTGATTGTCTTTGCATAAGGATTTTGTTTTAAAATTTATGAAAGATTCCAGGGAAAAAAGAATCACTTGAATTAAAACAAATCTTGAGAAAATAAATTTAACCCAAACTGGTCAAAACATAAACAGAATGTCTTTGCAAACGTTAATTTACGACTTACTAAATTTGTAAAATGTCATGACTTATAAGACGAACTAAAACTAAATGTGCTCGAATGTTGGTCAAGAGTTCATCTTTCCAGAAGGAAAAGAAGTTTCTTAAATGATTATCACGTCGTTCAGGAATGACCATGAATTAACATAATAATTCTTACTCTGAGAAATAGAAACTAATTTATAAAAAGTTGTTTACCGAAATTGTCAACGGTTCTTAATCAAAGCCAGTAACTAGATACAATATTTTTATTATTAGGTGTTTATCAATGAAATAAAAAATTAAAACAAATCTAACATAACTGAACCTGATTTCCGTACAATGTCAAATCCAGTAAAACAATATTACATTAAAACAAATTTAATAGAACATAAAAAAAACTAACAAACAAGTAATTACATTGCATATACATAAAAAATTTACAATGATTTTAGCTGCTAAAAGTTCATCACAATGCTAATTTTAAAATTTCAAAACTTAGCGTGTCACTCACGACAAAATTGCAGAACAAATGCCTATCATAAACCTGATTTATCTGTGCAAATCAGGTCACAAAACCAACTTATCGTCATCTCACACACACACACACACACACACACATATATATATATATATATATATATATATATATATATATATATTGCCAATGACTGATTACATTGCATATAAATCATAAATATACGTTTGATGTTGTTAGTTGTTTTAACTCTTTTAAACTTATAACTAAAGTTGTCCCAAGTTATACAACTCATCAATGTCACTACGTAAGTTCACAAAAGCATTGTATTGTGGTTGCCTTAGATCCTAATAGAGGTGGATCATGTACATGTACGTGCCCTCTTAAAGAAGGACATCTAGGAATTTTCCTCACCATCGTACTAATGAGGGCTGTATAAAACTAGAGAAACAAAATTAAGGGTCTGAGTTTGCAAGCAGGAATACAAGAACACAATTAAACTTCATTGGCGGGATATGCTCTCCCGAAAACGATCTTCTGTTAATAACATCAAAACTTTCATTTTCAAATAAATTGTCCTTGATATTTCTTAACAACCTTTCTCTCTAGCAAGCACTTCTGTCTCTATCCGGATCCCTTGCGATATCCCTCCTGGTGGCTGATGTGGTATGTGCGGCAAATGACGAGGCCATCAAGTCCAGGCTGCTTAGTTCCACTCTTTTCATGAACGGGGTCACAACGCTCGCCATGGTGGTCATCGGTGTGAGGTAACACTTCTTACTGATACTTTACAAATATATGCACTTTGTTCCATTCCTATGGAAGTATAGCCATTGGTCTGTCATTTTGTTTTACTTTCTATCATATCAGTTCTATCATATTGTATGCTGCATTGGTCTACTTGTTTGGAATACACTGGCTTTGTTTGTTTAGGTTTGGTCTTTAAAGTCATAAAGTCATAATAGATTATGTAGTGGCAAGGCAATAGCAGTGACGTGCTTTGTCACAAAACGCGTCAAGGTAGCCGACACTGGCTTATTCACTGGTATTATTCAAACCGGCACCATTAATGTGACGAATACAGCACGATTGATCCACCCTGACTATTGCCTATATTAGTCGCTTCTTATAACATAAAGGAATATACTGAATCACTACAAGTTAAAATCTCTGTAATCATGTAGATACTTAAATGAACTGCACAAAAGAGATAAAGAAAAGTGACATTTAAATTGGAAAGTATAATAGTATGTACAGCTAACCAACTCAATCAAGGTTCTTCGAAACTTGAAAGACATTCACCTCGATTCAGTAATGACCAAGTTGATACAATTATGCAAAAATGGACAGCAAAGTATTGCCCCAATTGCATAGTGAAATCTTAGACATTGTTCGATACACCCTCGCAATTGCTGTTTTAAGCTTGGAGGTAATCGTAGAAACCTGGAGACACCGCTAACGATTGATAGGACAGCTGCATAATCGTACATGCTCTTGAACTATAAGTCACATACGGGTAGAAAATGATCATCTTGACCGCCTTACTATCCAAATGTATAATGCTTCATTAGTTATTCGATTCTGGGAATAATTCTACTCTGGCAGAGAGCTAATTCTATTTTTCTTCCTGTGTCAGATTGCCCTTGTATCTAGGAGCCGCTGGAGATTATATCATTCCATTACTAGTTCTAGTGAATGTACAGAAAGACAGATGCATCATCCAGAGAGAATCACAAAGTGAGTACGACTTCTGCTGTTCTTTTTTTTATTTCTCAGTTACCCGTGGTTTTCTTTTATATTTTACTTCATTTTTGTTTTAATTGCATGAATGAGCTATTCACAATCCGCAATGCCATTCACTTGAAATCGATAGTAGCTTGATACTTCTATTCTCTGTTAAGTTTACAATTTTAATTTATTTATTTAACTCCATATTAACCAAGGCAATCCGAAGAAAAAGGGACAATAGCAGAATCCACCATAGACTTCACGATTACTTTACTGTTTGGAGACAGAGCGTCATGAATGTAAATGATAAACGGAAAGTAAGACACGTGACAACAAAAGCGATAACATATTTACTTTTACGGCGAAAACCCATTTAATGTGCAAAATATGATATTCATATTCATTCACCGTTCCTTGTCGATAGTATCATTCTAATCCCATATAAGTTTATATCCATGCTAAGTCAACATGTTTAGCTGCAGGGCAATTAAAAAAATAATCTATAAAGGGCAATTCATTTTCAAGGCGGCAGTCATATATTCAAATATCAATCAATCATTTCAATAGATTAGGGCCATCATGACTGCTTCCACTTTGGGTTAGCGAACTTGATTAAGTTATATTATATCAATTACATTTGCATTTGATAAAACATTATTCCCAATTTCCGGGTCGCACGCCATGTCATAGACACAGAAAGGAAATGTACAAGAGGTCTTTTCGCACGAAACAGGCATGTTTACCAACTTTATCCAAAGATACAGAATAAGAGTTTGAGGGGTAAAAACTTGATTGCAAAGGTGTCAGTGACATCTGTCACATACGTGGCTCACGATAGACTCTAGGTTATGTGATATAATTCGCAGCATTGGCTAACAATTTCAGATACCAATATATGGATTGTCGACGATCGCATCGAATGTTCAAATTTGGCGGTATCGAGAGTTATAATAATATCTCAACTGCGTAAAATTGTATACGGAGGCGATGTTAGTTCAGCTACTACTCATACGCGTAGTTTGGCGATCAACGGCAGTGTTACTACTGGCTCCGCCAACGATAGTCCCTGACACCCAAATAAACATATAGCTGCAATACAAAATAATTATTATTCCAGATGTTACGTATTAACGCTTCGGAATCATTTTACCAACGATGTGAAGTATGTATCCTTTCTCAACATTTCCTGCGCATATTGATGTCTCAACAGTTTGTATGTATGCAAGTGTTTGATTAAGTTGTTGAACGATCAGAGCTGTCTTGGTAATATGAACCTAGGGACACAGCTAAAAATCTTGTGATGGAATCCACATAATGGCTACGTCACCATTCCTCCTCCACACCCCCGAAAGAAATAACATCAGACAATGATGATATTTTACTTTGGAAGGTCGGTGGAATGCGATATATGTTTGGTATTTTTTCACGGAATATCACGTCAATATAAACTAACAGTTATCATCTACACATGTCCAATAAATTAACGTCGTGGTCGGTTTGACGCAAACGTATTCGTGACTGCGACGGATAATGGCATAGTGAGTAAACAGGATTAACAGATCAAATGACATAGTGGGACCTCTGGATAAAAGCTGTAAAGAATATATCCTCGTTGGGTCTGCCTTTGGGATGCCTGCCCTCATGCAGTATACCTACCATTGACTGCGTCACAGACAAGATTTACATAAATTGTCGATATATATTGAAATTGACAGGCGATACATGACGATTGTCCCGGAATCGTCACATTTCCGTTTTTGTTTAAATACATGCGCTCAGATTTCGTTCTGTTATGTACAATGTTACCCGAGAACAATATATGTATTTTACAATACTTAAAAACAGTAAGTTATGTTCCTCCTATGCCTTACGTGAGAAGTGCTTTCGACCGTAAATACGAACAGTTCCAGCGCACAGACGACATGGCTGCTTAGACTGTGTACAAATGCGTCACCGTAAGCATAAACCTTCACATTACGGAACATCTTGTCAGTGAACAACGTACCCGGTTATGTTGTTGCAACGATCACCACCTGTTGGATCATTGTTACGTCGGAAATATCTGGAGGGCCGCTTATTCGGAAAATATTCGTCATTAATGTAATCAAGACCATCCTGCATTTTATCGACGTTAAACCGGGGCCGTTTAAAAATGGGAAGGTTGTCTTCAGTGATTTTAAATTGATCAAGAAATAAGTCCTAATATTATCGTCCTCGTTAATTACTTTTCTGTCATACTTTTCCAAGTAGGTTTGCATCAGATTTCAACTGGTACAGATGTTGTATTGTTTCGGTGGTTCTTCATTTAAGACCATTATTCGAATATGCAAATATATACTGCTCAAGCAGCCTTCTCAGATTATATTTTGCATTCGTACGTTTCTGATGTATTCTCTCATTAATCACCATTTGAGGAGAAATTCCAATCGATTCCGCTACCGTGCCGTGTTAGCAGTTCAGGTAACTACGGCCACATGAGTCATGTATTCCAGGAATACGTGTCAGTCACTCCAAACATACCATCGATATCACACCTCTGTCAGAACATATCATTGCCTGTTATATATATCCTCTGGTTCTTTAATGTTTTTTTTTGTCTGTCGAATAATCAGATCGCGGTGGTTGTGGTCAACGTAAATTGGCGCTTGCAGTGGCCATCCCAGCACAATTTTGATCGATGACTTATATACGTCAACAGGGTAATTGCCTATCCACGCTCATCAAGTATGGTTTCGTCCGCGAATACAAGCGAATTGTTGGAGTCTAATCCATTAAATTATTTATTTTCCGATGTTTAGACAACTTTTAACGGCATACATGGCTGTCGTAGACCTTGAACATACCGCGTTCTTGGTAATCTGAAATGCTGTTCGTTTTTTTTAATAGGTCTTTAGAACCTGTCCGATTGCTATTTCATACCACCCTTGCAGCTGTTCGAACGACTTCAAGAGCAGCTGAATTTTCAACAGTTGGAGCTGCAACAGAAGTTTACAGCCGGTCTTTGCTGTGTCGCTAATTGCATTCGCGGAAAGATCAAGTCACATGCTAGTTTTGGATTTATGGGCCTCATTTTGTAGTGTTTGAGTTAACGTACAGTCCCCCCCCCCCCCCTGCAAGGCCAACGTGTCCATTTATCATGGTTAGATACAAGCCTCGGATTTGCCTTTTGGAAAGATAATTAATCAGAATTGCTCACCTAAGATAGCATTCTGAAAGCCTACATTTTGTAAAAGGGGGCATCGATGAAGGGGGGAGGGTAGGTCACTCCTAAAACGTTTGTCGGTCACACCTTCTGTTGAAATGGGCATTGTTGGTCGAGCGTATTTTGTCTCAAATTCAACATTGAATTATTTTCGATTCTCTTTTCATCATGTCAGATTATGAAAACGGGGCTTATTCGGGAGGGGGGAGGTAACACCTAACGTAGACAACAATTTTTTTTTTTGTTTGTCGGTCGCCTCCCATCTGATGCTACAAATCACTAGAAGCTACAAACAGCTAGTTGGAGTTCATGCTCTGCAATTGCAAGAAGGGTTGTGACAGGTATCGCAGGTATTCAGTGTTTTTATTGTGACAGGTATCGCAGGTATTCAGTGTTTTTACTGTGGCATTGCATTGTTGTATATGATCAAACCTAATACGTATGTAATAGAAACATTGTATTTCATAGTATCTTATGTACATGCACTTGTCGTGTATACTGTTTCATCTTGTATGCTTTATGTATTTCTACTAAAGATCTCATCATATTTAATATGTTTGAATCTTGTTATATATGCTATATTACTTGCAGTATTTCTATAAGCATTGGACAATTATTACAAATGCAAATGTAATCGATGCAATGCAATCTAGTCAAGTTTTAAAACCAACAAATGTATCGATTAGATTAAGAGCATGTATACTGATAGCTGCCAGATTGGAAAATGGCTGCCATATTCGCCACTGAAAAAAATTTAAAAGACCATAGCTAAATATAATTCTTTGGATATACCATAACTGTGTGCCAAATTGGATGCTTGTTTCACCAAATCCACATTTAATTGCCCTATCTGTGTCGCTAATAGTGTTTCGATTTTCCCAAATCTAGTTGTTGTTAATAGGGGCGCTGAGAGTGGTTGGCCAAGGAAAGGGATATCTTGTCACATCGATGAATGCAAAGAAAAATAAAAAATCTAGATATTAAAATGTAACATAACATTTGTTTTGCGAAAACGTAATATTAGTGTTTGTAATATTATACTGAATTATCAAAACTGACAAACAATTAAGGGAGTTTAATTAACAATGAAATAAATTTCGTATGTAATGGAGGAGTCAGTATTTAAGAACGACGGTAGGATGGGAGATTGCATTGCAAACGACTATGATACATCAAGGTTGCATACACATATATATCACTCATGGATCCACGATATAGTTCCATTACTTGCTAAAGTTATAAGTTCATGACTGTAATAAAACCACTCAATAATAGAATGAAAGTTATAAATCGTGGAAAGATAACCTGTTTTATTTAAATTACACATATTAACTGAGTCGTTGTTTTCAACGATTGGAATATATCTTAATAAGTAATGCTCTGCTATATCCACTTTCAGTAATTTTTTGCTTTACAATTTTTGTCAATTTCGGATTAATTTTGTGTCAATTGTTTTGTTTTAATTTGCTTGTGTTTTAACATTTTTAAATTTAGGCACGACAATCGATGTGCGAAGGCTGTCTTTATTAGTTATCATTGTCATTAAAATTAGTTATTCAATCATTTTAATCATAACCATGGCAACGAAGTAGGGTATGATATTTTGATAATTTTAATCATAACCATGGCAACGAAGTAGGGTGTGATATTTTGATAATTTTAATCATAACCATGGCAACGAAGTAGGGTATGATATTTTGATAATTTTAATTATAACCATGGCAACGAAGTAGGGTGTGATATTTTGATAATTTTAATCATAGCCATGGCAACAATGTAGACAGGGTGTCATACTTACAATAAATAGTTCCTTAAGCTTTGCGTTACCTACAGTTTTTGAGGAATAGAATCGCAGTCTTATGAAGATTGGGTTTTGAATACTCTTCTAATACTGCACACGAATTAATGAAACAGAGTACCAGTCTCGAAGCGTGGGGAACATATGACAGTATTTGACAATTTGAGATTTAGTAGTGGCTCTAACAGCAACGTGTAATATAACTTTTTAAATTATTAGAGACACGTCGAAGATTAAAAAATTTTTTCATGGATTTTGTATGTGCAAGTACTCGATTTACATTTGATTCCCACTAAATTGCTACACAGTTTCTGCATCATGTACCTCTAGACAATATCTCTAAGCTCATATCTGTGTTCCATTCATTGTTCAAAAATATGTGCTTACTTCAGTCAAGTAGTACGTGTGTAGTGTAGGGAGTCACTAATTACATGTTAACATTTTTCCAACGGAAGATAAATTAGTGATCGAATCCGTTGAATGTTGCAAGCTGCACGAAACGTTCAGGCTAACTTGTTAATTTTCATCATTCTATCATTCAGGCACAAATTCTATGAATGTGACTGATCTCAACAATACATCAAATGGTACTACAAGCACAGACGCTGCAAGCGCGTCAACGGAGATGATTTTGAACTATATCCGAATGGTGAGTCGTTACCATTACGCCGAGAACAGTTTGCTTGTAGTTAATTTTCATGAATGTATCCAACCTTAATTTTGGTGATTGCGCAGAAGAGAAGAAAATCTATAACATTACTATATCGTATACATTTTTGCTTTTTTTGTTAGATGAGACTTTTATGTTTATCCGTTTCTTATAAAATCTGCCTAAGAATTCTCCATTGTTACCGTCGATGACTTTCACAAAATCAATAATTGAAAATCTTCTACTGTAAAAAGAATTAATCTTTAATCATAATTAGACCTATAAAGTAAATCACAAATTAAATGAATTCTCCAAAAGAGCAGGTTGATTATATTAGCGGCATTTAGCTGGCCGTGTGCAGATGATAACAAAAGGTAAAATATTTACAAACTTTATATACATCTACCTGTATTCTACAACAGAATCTTGCAACCAATATGAATAACTCTTGAAAGATGAGGTATTGGGGTAAGATGATATTGTATGAGGATGTTAATTGAAAAACCCAGAGAAAATTTCCATCCTTGATTGTGCAACTCCTAACTCTGAGAAGTGTAGAAACAGGGGATCAGTATGAGGACCACAATGGAGCAAAACGAGTCCATTACCAATATACTATACTGACGTATATTATAATATGTTTTTGAGCTGGTAGATTTTATAGAATGGCTAATCACTAGGCCACGGCATTGAACAGTCTTGCTATATAAAATTGTTAACAAAGGATGCATCCAAGTCTTTTTTAATCAAGCAGAGTCAGGCATCTTGTATTTTGTATTTTTTTTTTGTTGCTAGATTTCATTATGTCAAATTTGTTTTCTTTACAGCTTTTATATACAACATAAAAAAGGATGCAGAAGTAATGTTCAAGAAAGAAAAGGATCTTTTAAAAAGACTTTATTATTATTATTATTATTGTTATTATTGTTGTTGTTATTATTATTGTTATTATTATGATTATTATTATTATTATTATTATTATTATTATTATTATTATTATTATTATTATTATTATTGTTGCTGTTGTTGTTGTTGTTATTATTATTATTATTATTATTATTATTATTATTATTGGAGTGCTACATAACGTGTGCTGGGATTTTAAACCTCGCTTTAACAATTTATCAGTCATTTTCGTTACAATGTCTGAAGTGTGGCAGTTTATAGTGATATCTAGCACTGGGGCATCATGCAGCAGTCATGTAGTATCATGTCCAAAAAAATTGCATGTTAACAGAGGAACAGCTGATAATACGATTTTTATAAGTTTTTGGCATGCCTTGGCCGAGGTTCAAATCCGCGACATCACGAATCTGATCGTACGCTCTAACACTAATGCCACTGGATCATTGAATAAACATAATCATTAATTGAGCCCGGTGTTCGAGTGGTCTATATCGCTCGACTTTTCCCAATCGCTGCCATCTCACCTCTGTCCACGTGGGGTTTGTCTCGGTCCTGGCCGACGTCAGTATATTAGAAACAGTTAGCCTTCAGTGGATCCTGTAATCGTACAAGGGTTTTCACTGCTTCTTATATAGGCTATCTGGAACTGAGAAACGGCATTAAATCTCTAAAACAGCAACAACCTAATGACACTGTCATTTATATCTCAGTGTGATTAATCTACATTGTACTTGTTCGGTTATTGATTTTATAATCCAATTGTGAAATAATTATGTCACATCTGTTTTCAGTTAGAAGGCAGTCTGATTCTTGCTGGTCTGATCCAGTTCTTCATCGGCGTCACGGGTTTGACGGGAGTACTCCTACGTTACCTGGGACCTGTAACCATAGTTACGGCCATGTTACTGAACGGAATCTACATAGTTAAGGCCTGCATGAAATTCATTCAGGCACAGTGGGGCATTGCACTTCTGTACGTCATTTTATTATTTTATTATCTCAAAGACACATTTTGTAAGAATCGATTTTTTTTTATCTAGATCTGCCTACATATTTGTTGAAGACTGAATAACGGCATGTGGTAATTACCAATTTGAAGCACGGACCTTGTGAATAATTGATATTGCCTATGTCAGACTAGTAAAATATTTATTATAATATTACTTCTTTGACATTCATTTGCATTATAAAAGATATAATATAATTTATTATATCGTCCCGAAGACAGATTAATTAAGTTTAGATAACTCTCTTTCGATATTTGCAGCATTAAAGAATTCACTTTTGAGATGACCCTGTTTCATACTGGATGCAGTACATCATCACTTATTTCAGTTTTGAGATGACGCTCAATCACACTGAACGCAGTGCATCATCACTTATTTCAGTTTTGATATGACGCTCTTTCACACATGACGCAGTGCATCATCACTAAATTCAGTTTAAGATGCTCTCTTTCACAATGGACACAGTGCATCATCACTGAGTTGAGTGTAGAAATGACTCTCTTTCACACTGGACACATTGCATCAATACTAAATGCAGTTTTGAGATGGCCCTCTTTCACACTAGAATCTGCATCTTCATATATATATATATATATATATATATATATATATATATATATATATATATATATATATATATATATATATATATATATATATATATATATATATATATATGTTAGCAAAAGACTTTATTATATGGGCAATGCTTCAGGTCAACGTTTTCCGAACAATGGCGTCTTGCAAGCTAGAATGTAGTTCGATAAATTCCCCATAGTGTTGATACTGTTCACTAAAAGTTCCAAATTTGATGCATGCACATCTTTCTGTAACAAACCCGCATACAATTTAGTTACAACTATTATTAGTAATAGCCATGTCTGGCGCGCAATTCAATCTGGTCACAGGACAGATGGTTGCGCTATTTCCAGTGGATTTACAAGTCAATAAAAATAGGACAAGATCCAGAAATAAAATGTACATGCCACTAAACGAACCCTTCAGCCGACGGTAACTTCACAGTCGCTAGAAATACCAGTACTTGTTTACAATGTACACCAATGTGTACAGTTAAAATTGGTTGCAAATTATTTCAGCTTTTAATGAATATGTGACGTCAGCATATAGCTCGAAAATCAATATCATCACAAGTGAGAGGATTAATTATCGTCCTAGCTAGAAGGGCACTCGTAGCCAGTGCTTAACATATTATTTCATGGCATGTTTAAAGCTTACTTTGTTAGTTTTATTTGACCACTAATTATTTGGAAAGCCGAGACATATTCCAATTTCGAGGGAGACATCACACTTATCTATGTGTAAGCGGTGCAAGTTTATTACACAAGCACTGCCATTCAGCATTTGTACGTTATGCAAAATATTCAACTGAAAATTTTCCATACATCGTCTCTCGACGCCTCTAGCACTCCTTCATCTTGCACCACGACCTCCTTCACCTTTACGTTTTCGCAGAACAAGCCCCTTTTGTATTTCGAGTTATTGGAGTTACGACCTAGTTAATGCTCAATGCACTCCTTGGTGACCTTTTCAGTTTTTGTTATAAAACTATCATGAAGTTTGAGTTATTTTACCATTGTCATAGCAGTGGATGATTGAACATTCCATTATATTAGTTGAAAAGGTCACGAATTAAACTAATACCTGGGATGGAATCATCTTTCTTTCTTTCTTTCTTTCTTTCTTTCTTTCTTTCTTTCTTTCTTTTGCACTTTTGCATATATGATGAGGCCTTTTTTCACAACGGTTACTTTTAGCTTAGAATATATCTTAAAAAACCTTGTTCGAATAAAGACAAAATCACCAGTACCTCACCCAGTTGTGACCATGCAAGTTCTAATAGTCTTGTTTATAAACCTTATAGGATAAGTAGGATAAGGTAAGTACAATGGAATTGAGTCATACTGTAATATACTCGATATTGTGCTCACATAATGAGAAGTATGTTATTTTAGCACTGGATGACCTTTATACTTATAAGCCATTAGTATTACGACATCTCCATTCATTTTCGATATTTTCATGACCTTTGATAAGTTTCTTTATTTCAGTTTTCTATTTTTCGTTGATCTGTATCCGCATTTTGTCTTTCATATATATACCTTTCTTTCTACTAGCGAGAATCAAATGACCCATTACTTCTATGAATTTCGAGGAATTATTGGAACCTATTAGCAGAAGGAAGGAGTAATGTTAAATAGTAGAAGAAAAAACAAGTTTTTAAAAAAGCTGTCACCTATTCCTCCAAATTCTCGCCTTTATATGATTTCTTATATTACTATTGAAATGAAAAGAGAACGTGACTGAGAAAATATTGCAGAACCACTTGTGTTACTGCATTCGAATGACGAGCACTATCGTAACCCTATATTTTACTCCTTACAGAGGTTATTGAGTACACACATAAGCATATGTAGTCGAATTACAAGCAACATGTATCTGCATCAGCTTTTCGCAAACAATTTGAAGAGGCAAACGAAAGCTGCATTCATTAAATTATGGAAAGAATAACAACCATAATGAAGAGGTATAAAACGTTGCCGTCAGTCACATAACACAGACAAGTCAGCCTCGTGCTAAAAGTAAATGTGTAATAACCTGTTAACGATCTGGTCGATTTCAGCCAAAAACTGATCTGATTCATTGAAACGAATGACCAAAATGATTTATTTAATAATGTCACTGTAATTACTTACTTACTCAATATGAATCTTTATTTCGATCTATCTAAACAGCTTTAGGATTCTTATGTAATGCATGAGTTTATGAGGAAAGTCATTTCCCAGGAAAAAATCAATACGCTTGGGACGTTATGTTTTCGAAAACGTTATTCAAAAGCAGATAAAATGGGCAGTAAAAGTATTTGTAACATCAAAAGTACTGTCTTCTGATGAAATCAATTCAGATACGCAGAGATTCTGCAATACAGATAGACATACATTATTTTATTAACATAGCACAATAGTTTAATAACGACCGACTGCGATAATGTTAATAATATCTTACATATCTCTATATGAATACTTCATGCAACATGTAAAATACAATTAGCATCATAACATTATTTAATTTTGCTGGACTGATAAATTAATAGATAAGATTAAAATTAGAACCTAAGACTTCTTTAATTTGGTCTACCAATTTCAAAGCGAATTAAAACAACCCGATTACGAGGAAGCTCCAAGCCGACGCCGTCGGGTGCCTTTAAGGGTCTGATACCCGCTATAAGAGAGATCACGATCAGAAGACATGGGTACCCGAACACGCCGACAAGTAGTCTTTCTATACACCACAGTTACCGACAGCGCAAGGCTGTGAGTTTCGGTGCTGAGCTTTTCCTTCTTCACTCGCCGTTACTCGGGGAATACTTGTTAGTTTCTTTTCCTCCGCTTAGTAATATGCTTAAATTCAGCGGGTATTCTCGCCTGATCTGAGGTCGGAGATGACGTTAGTAACACGAACTGTATTCCACGGTCACTTTTATTTTTAAAAAAAACGACGGTGCGTTTCCTTTCCACAGCCGCACGGACGAGAACACGCAAGGCAAGTACGAGAGAGGGAAAGACAAGGAAGCTCAACTCTCTTGTGCGGCAAGGGTCGAAAATAGCTTTTTGTTGAAACAAGTGGCTTTATCTCGGGCTCGATGATGTCCAAAAAAAAGTAGGAAATCGACCAGCCAAGGCGCTAGAGAATTATGGAGCGTTCGCTATCGAAGACTTTTTGCCGACCCTCAGACAGACGTGGCCCCGGGAATGACCTAGAGACGCAATATGCGTTCAAGATGTCAATGTTCAAAGTGTCCTGCAATTCACACTAATTTACGCAGCTGGCTGCGCTCTTCATCGACCAACGAGCCGAGTGGTTTACCGCTTAGAGTAATTTTCTTTCTCACGCAGAACCGGGCTTGCAAGGATTAAAATCGATTGGCCGTCTGGCAACGAACGAGACTGATCGATCCCGCATCCATGGGTTGGAAAGAAAACTAAATGCCGAAAATGGGACAAAAATCAAGACCTGCGAATGTTCTGAACCAAGGAACTATGTTTGCTTTTATGGTTTAACGCCATTTGCAGCACAAGATAGGGATAGGCTATACATGGCGGCCAGTATTAATGGTGGAGGGAAACCCCGGAAAGAATCGCCGACCCACGAGAAGCTACAGGCAAGCTTTCTCACATACCCACATTGGCCGAATCCTAAACTCGAACCCACGCAGACAGAGGTGAGATGGCAGTGATCTGTAACGGACAGCGCTTTAGACCACTCGGCCACTCGGGGTTCCCACCAAAGAACCATGGTAATTTAGATGAGTGTTTATCTTATATACATACTTTGAAAATAAAACAAACCAAAGTACAAGGTGGAGGATGTCATTATCATTAAGATAGCACACACACTGGTACAAACAGGATTGTAAATATAACATCGCACGTAAACCAACACCAAGAGGATTGCTTATTTAACATGGCACGTAAACCAGCATTAAGATGATTGCATAATAATAATAATAATAATAATAATAATAGGGCTGTATATTAAAAAGGCACGTAGATAAGCACCATACAGGACTGTGTATTTCACACCGCACGTATACCAGTACTTAGGGGACTGTACATTTAACACGGCACGTAGACCGATACAAGGATGACTGTACATTTAACACGGCACGTAGACCGATACAAGGATGACTGTACATTTAACATTGCACGTAGACCGATACAAGGATGACAGTATATTTAACGTCAAGTAGACTGGTATTAAGAACGCTGTATATTTGAGACGGCACGTAGACCTATACTAAGAGGACTGTATATTTATGACAGCTCGAAGATCTATAGTAAGAGGACTGTATATTTATGACGGCACGTAGACCTATACTAAGAAGATTGTACATTATTCACGATACTTAGACCTATTCTAAGAGGACTGTATATTTATGACGGCTCGTAGATCTAAACTAAGAGGACTGTATATTTTTTTAACACGGCACGTAGACCAGTACTAAGAGGACTGTATATTTAGCATGTCACATTGACCGATGCTACGCGGACTGTATATTTAACACGGCACGTAAACCAGCACCAGATTTACTTGTTCATTTAGCACAGTACAAAGACTGATGCCAAGAGGACGTTCATTTGATAAAATTACCTGAATGGTTGAGTAAGAAAATTTCTTTAGTCAATGTGAACCTTGTTGACGTATTCTTTCTCTGCAGTTGAATCGTAACAAAAAAGTCCGAGTGACCGTGATGATAGGTCATCAAATCACAGTTTGTTTTTTATACAATATTTGAACTTGAATATCACATCTCCGTAAATATGAATGAACAAATAGATAAACCCACAAGGGCAGTTGGAATGACTGAGAGAAGAAAGACATGCACATTGACACGTTGATTCTCATTGATGGCATGACAAATAATGTTACGTTGGTATGAAATATTTATCGTCTTTGATATAAAGTCAATTCACAAAAGTGAATGCCAGTAGTTTATATAGGTACTGATTGCAAACGTGAGTTTCTTTAAATTGTTCCTATAAAAACAGTAGGATTTGTCTACATCGAAAGGAAATATGAAACGTATGTTATTCGCTGAATAAGACGATACAAGCATTTTAATTCGAGTAACTTAAAATATCAAAAATGAGAGAACAAAGTTCGCGACCTATATCTCATTGAAGGCAATTACAACAGTCCTACATGATGAGACTGTAACATGACGTTCGTATTCCACATTCCACAATTCATTCTTAATATGTCAGAATTATTATTATGCATGCTAATAAAAGACGGAAATGAAATAGCCTAACATGCGGTAAGATCTGCAGACATCCTTAGATTTTTGGAGTAACTTACAATAGCTGGCAAAAATTTAAAAGATTGCACATTTATAGACACAAAACAACCTACACTTTTGAGGAAACAGTGCTACCGATGCGACTACATGACAAGCTTTAAACAATTAAACGAAATAGTTTTACTATCAAATTTAAGGTTGCAGCCAAGTCTTCGTTATTAGAACATAAAGATTATAACAATTAGCATATTGTATAATTCTCAATTGCAATGGTTCTAATTTTGCAATGTACGTCTAATAGGATACATTCATTTTTTTATACTTTGTTAGCATTTTGAATCATATCCACTTAAAATTTCAATGTACATGTCGAATTTCTTATGATTATCTGTAATTAAAACTGTTTCCGTTTCATCATTGTTATTGATGAAGTAAATTACGTTTCTTAGTTCATCCGAAATGTTAATGTTGCAACAGTCAACAACAAAGTTGATTGTATGCATCGAAATGGACAGTCTGATATTTATGTTATATATATATACATATATATATATATATATATATATATATATATATATATATATATATATATATATATCTGTGTGTGTATTTATCCATTGATATAGATGCATATTTTTTTAAAATATTTTACTTGCATCGTTTTCGTCTAATATCATTGTCATAAAGTTGTACTCAATTTCTACGAAATGAACTCATCATCCTTTATATCTGTTTAAATAATATATGTACTTATTAGGTAGTCTTCACTATGCAGCTTATTGATGGTTAATATTATCATTTAATTATTTTTTAGACATTTGTTCTAAATGATCATCGTAGTGTGGCAATGTAAATTCTATGGCTATGTTTTTTAATCGTTTGACATGTCATTTATGTATCGTAATTTGAAGCAAATGTGATAGCTGACCTAGAATGTATGTTTGATTTTAGACTCATTTGAAAGATTTTAACACGTTTGTCAAATAAACGTACATGTGCTGTCATGCAGTCAATAGTCAGCCTAGACAAAATAGACTAATCAGTTATGGGCTATTTTACATTTCCATTTTAGTTAATGTAGGCAGTAGACCAATTGTAAATTTTAACTTATTCAAATAATACCTTATGCTAATGTAAAAAATGATTTAATAGCCGCGATGAAAATTGTGTTCTTATTTTTGTTCGCTAGACATTCGCTATCTAGATAAATATTACAGCTACTGTAAAATAGATTGAAAAGTCTGTAATGACACCTTTATGATATTGCTGTCACGGATGGATTTAACCTTTGCGCTTTAGTTGATTTATCATTGTAAGTTTTTAACGTTTACAATGATGCATTGATGTAACATGGCATTTCGGAAAAATGGAGATTGACAAATTAGCTACTCCATTTCTTATGAAATCGCCGTTTTTGTATTGGGCTTTCTTATGTAGTGTTACTGAAATGTGTTCATTCGTTACACGTTCATATACGTGACTGCTGACAACGATGCATACGAAGAAGTTCATTTAAACCTGTGCAGTGTGTCCTTTGCGAAGTTTCTATCTTGGTTTTATTTATACATTTATTTTATCTTGCTCCTTTTCTTAGCTGTCTTCCATATTATTTTGCAACTAAATTTGTAAACTAGATCAACAAGAATCTTACTTTAACCCATATTATTTGGAAGATAACTTCAAGTGTTCGTTCTTACAAGCAGTTAGAAACGTAAATTGCCCAAAAGAAACGGGCTGATTCCAAACATGGTACAAATGTGAAGTATAAATGAACACCACAAAAGTTTAGAAAAACAGCTCTGTAAAAGTGTTGTCGTTTGGCGAATTATTTTTGTCAAAATTACTACGCTCTCTGTTGTAAAAAAAAATTGCTGATTAATAATGTTACTGTGTAAATTTAAATACGGGAAACTGATTTTGAAATTTTTGCAGCTCCGGCATTGCCAAATTTTTCAGATTTCTTTCCTTACTCTAGAGTCTAGAGTGTTTCATCTTTTATCCTAGACTTTATCCGTGTTGTATTTTACCATTTTCTCTCTTATGGTACTGATTTGCTATGTACATTTCAATATCGGACACTGTTCCAATATATATATATATATATATATATATATATATATATATATATATATTAAGTAGGTTAAACATGTGTGGTGCTGATCAATTACTGAAAGCACTTGATAACCCTCGCAACATGATGATATTGTTGATGCACAAAACATAGATGTAAGCATATTTGGTAGATTAACAGTAATATCAATCTGGAAAACGTTACTGAAGTGTACAAAGAGGATATAAAATAGTAATTACGATAAAGAAAAATCAAAATGATTTAATTTGCATTGACTTGAAACTAAAAGTTAGAACCTTCTTTTATGAAAAACATGATGGTTGTTCCAGTGTGAAGGGAACATTTTACTAATGTATCTTATCCCATTATCCCATTATCAGATTACACATCAAATAACATTTTGTCTTAGACAAGTAAGACAGAAAGGAATTAGAGTAGACAGAATCTAAAGATAAGAACCAGCTGTTTTATAAAGGCACCCAATTCATCATGCCACTTTCATTCCGTATGTGCAATTGTGCATTCATTCGCTGATCTTCTTGGTTTTCAAGACTTTTCCAACATTGTATATGTCATCATGTTGGTTTTATTGCGATGTGTCTTGCTAGTAAAACGTGCTCTCTCCCTCTCCCCTCAAGTCATCCACTGTGAAAACAAAGAAATCACCTCATCCTTGATACTATCTTTTCGCAAATGTTGTTTTGTATTTTAAAATTCATGCTGATTCGGATTGTTTGAATGGAAGCGCTGTAGGTGAAATAACCTAATATAATATTCCAGTGCTGTTCAATATGCGACCCGCGGGCTGAATGCAAATGGCTCGCCAGTGCTCGAGCAATTTTAAATGCATTTATATAAAAATAGTCAATGGCATGCTTTCATAGCATATCGTTTGCTTTTAAGTTTTCTGCTGATACCCTCAATTCAAGAAGAAACGTTCAGTGGCCCATGGTGTCGAAATTGTTGGAAGTATTAGTCTATACTTTAGAACTTGACTCATGAAATATCTTGTGTAGTGAGTGTTATTGTGAAATACGTCTACATTTTAGTCATCAGAAATCAACATTTCCACTAATTGGGCATATTGGTCAGCTTGTGTTTAAAATTACTGTATGTGTTCATTGTCAACTGAATAATTTACTGTTTGTTTTCTAATACATTTTACCTTAATCGGACTTTATCAAGAATCTTTCAAAATGTAGTATCTGTCATCTACCTATTAGATTTGTAATGTCCGGATCCATGAGTAGTTTGAAAATACCTAATTAAAATATGTATTTGCATTAACTGTCGTGTGTTTCATATAATTCCACATCATTAATGTCTGTATGCTATCACTCTAAAAGGTATTTGTTTAATATTCATCCTTGCTTACGTAACGTGCTGCTTGATAGTTCGGTCAACCAAACATTCAATAGAATATTTTATGCAAATATTGTCCAGATTATTCCTTTCTTTGAAGTGATTTATGTTTCTGAGAGACGATTATATTCATATAGTCAAGTACATCACGTTGATTTAACGCACTGGTTTCCCATCCCCAGGGTAACGACTCAAATCAGGGTCGTGAGGACGTTTTGGAGCACCTTGATGTTTGCCAGGATATTTTAGGTGGAGTGACAAAACTCGTCAAAATACGGTAACGATGTCTTAAAGATCAGATACAGTACTTTTCTTACGGTCTAGGCAAAATATGGATGGGAATCACTGATCTTGAGTCTCAAGTAAATCCCATCGATCTAAAGTATCTTCTTAACTGTAATAGTCAAGGAAATCCTTTTGATCTGGTTTATTTTCTTAATTACAATAAATACGTAAGTCCCTTTAATCTAGAATATCTCCTCACACACACACACACACACACACACATATATATATATATATATATATATATATATATATATATATATATATATATATATATATATATATAGCCGGTGAAACCTTTTGAAAGTTACCTGGTAACGGAGGAGTAGATATCCTGCATATACAAATAAGATAAACTGCTGACATCCAATGATTCAATAAGTGTTGTAGATGCACTGAAATGTATTTATGCATCTTTGCCACTAAACGTGGCCTCAGTATATCGAAATAGTTCCAGGAAAGCAATTGTTTGGAGCCTTTTTATATTATGTGAGGTGTTAAAGCCAATACCTTACCGTGTAAAGGTGTTAATTGGCATATGACTGTCGAGCTCATTAGAGGTGATTTGCCTTTACATCCATAGGTAACTTGGATGAGGGCTATTTCGTGTTACTGGTCCAGTGTAGTTACTAATTTTATATACAGTCTAGGACCAAATTATTATTTCAGGACTAACTAACTTGTTACCATTTGGCGCTATAAACTTCAATTGCATCGGACGAACGAGTGACAATGCCTCTTGGTAGCGAGTTAGTGATGAATGAATTGCAAGACATTCCCACGGGTCTATAATTATCGCCGGTGAGCATCACCAGCGCGCGATCGAGTGGTACAATGACGAGTAAGTGGTGATTCCGTCAGGGAAACTACATCACTTTGTACGCAGCGAGATAAACTGACTCATTGCAACTCACACTTAGCCGTTGTTTCCATGAATGGGTAGAACTTGCTTTATGTGTGAATTTACGTTGATCGAGGTAACTCTCTACATACATACTGTGTTGAAGATTTCTTTATACAACCGCACATGCGACTCATTTGGCTTTCTTATGATTATGTCCTATCCTCATTCTGATCTTTCTGATTATGTCTGATCCTCATTCGACAGGGAGAGCAGAGCCAGGCATGATAGAGTAAAGTATATGTTGCAATCCAAAGTTCCTTTGGACGTTCCTGCACACTCGTCTTTGAATTGTTCCACGATTTCCTTGTTGGCGCTGCTGAACAGCAGGTCGTTCTTCGGATACTCATGATGTTGAATTCGTTAGCTTGCGACTTTTATTGTGTTCTTGTAAACAGCGAGCCCACCACTAAACACCTTTCTGACACGGCTGTTCTCAGGCCATATAATTACTGTTGCTGAGTAATATTCATGATCCAGAGGCACGACCCATATTACGTGTGTCAATGGTCGCTTCGCATCAAATCATTTATCTCAAGAGAACACGTATATACCGGGTTTGCGTTATTAAAATGTTTGAGCATGTCCATTAAATACTGGACAGGAACTATTTTATCAAAATCTTCAGTTGGCTGTTTTACTGCCCGTAGTTTGATGCTGATCTGGGAAAGCATTTGGTGTTGTGTTCAGATATAATTTGAGAGGGATCATTTATTGAAATTATTCATTAGTATTACAGAGATTGCATGAACGTATGAACTAAAACACTACTTTTTGACTATTGAAAATTCATTAAAATACATTCTTCATTTTTTCAAAGTGATACATCAATACAATTTTATATCAGTACATTCAATATTTAACTTACTTCGGAATATTCTAAAATGCGGTACTTGTGATAGAAACTTAAGGACTATATGGGATTAAACTTTATAATTTAAAGAAATAAATTATTTGTTAACTATACTAAGCATGTTAGCTTTGCTTGTTTCTATTACTTAGTTAAAGACTAAAGAATCGTTACAGGTTATGGTTGTAACGTGATTCTTGAGAGCATCAACTGGTGATTGCAAATGTGAATCATTTAAAGATGACCACTGGCCACTTAGGGAAGCATAAAGCACGTTAAATGATCTCGAGGTTTGGGTGTTTTCATCTTTGATCAAGATGATGTAATTTAATTGTCACCGCTATAGCCTGATGTATTTTGCTATTGTTGTACCATGTTAAAAATACATGTCTTTTGTGTATATGGATTGCTGCATAGGGTAAATTACTGAACCAAACTAATTACATATTTAGAAAGTGATGGAATCTAAATTGTATTACTTCTGACAATAATTAGCAATGTTTCTGTTCTATGTTTATATCAAGTCACATTGTGTTACACTGCATAATTAGGTTGACTAAATAATGTCACATGTATCGCAAATCACTACCTTAACACAGTAAGGACTCTTGCAAAGTTGTTGATTTTAAAAGCCAAAACTTAAATCATCCTTTACAAAAATAGTAAATAATGCATTCTCTCCACATCTACGTTTAAAACAATGACTCTGTCATACGCAGATTGGTTTTCATTTAATTTACAACAGTTCGTGCAATAGTTATGGACTGTTTTATCACGAGATATCAATCCTTGACGTTTATGTTATTGTATATACATATTTATTTGATGTCTGGTTGATGTTTCAGAACCTGTGGTGTCGCGGTTATCCTGTCTGTATATCTGGAACATAAGAAGACACCCCTGCCATTCTGGACGAGGGAAAAGGGTTTTCACATCACATTCTACCCATTTCACCAAGTATTTGCTGTGAGAATATCTACAGTATATTCCTCAAAAGGCAGAAAGCATCCTAATGAGCACAAACTATTAAACATATGACGACATGGAAATTATCCCATTTCAAGTTACATGCAGCTTTGTATTTATGATAAAGACAACAAACGTAATTTAAGCATTCAATTCGGGTCATAATGAACTGAATCAAACTAAGTCCGGATTCTCTCTCTCTCTCTCTCTCTCTCTCTCTCTCTCTCTCTCTCTCTCTCTCTCTCTCTCTCTCTCTCTCTCTCTCTCTCTATATATATATATATATATATATATATATATATATATATATATATATATATATATATATATATATATATATATATGTATGTATCTTTGTATTCATGTCTCCATATTCATGTTTTAAAAGTCAGGAATGGATTGCTTGTCTTTAAATACATACTAGTATAAAATATAAGTGCAATTTTATTTATGAGTAATCGAAAATTGGTACACCATTTTTATCAATGCATAATTAAAGATAGGTATAGTTTTATCAAGTGTTCAGGTATGCCACTTTTAGAAAAGGTATGGAATGCGTAATTGGAGCGTAAGATGTAACAGTCGATGTTAATGTATAGTGTCAGAGGTATTTGCCAGTTTAAGGGTCACCTGTCACTCTACCGTTTAAAGTCCATTGAAGTTACATAGTATAATGCCTATATATCCTCTCTTTTTGAAGATTCTTATATCAATTATGGTTGGCTGGTTGGTCTGCGCTGTGCTGACATATTTCAACGTTTTCTCACCTTCTAAAGACGCTCGTGATTACCTGGCTAGAACTGATGCTCGATCCCAAATTATATACGACGCCAAGTGGTTTTCTGTGCCATATCCAGGTATCCATTCCAACAAATTTCCTTCTTCAGGGAATGATATTTCTTTGACCGTAGTAGGCGTATAATTGACTGCAGAGAGTATTTTAGTCTCGATTCGTGATTCATTTGCTAATATATGCTACCAAATTAAGTACCCGTATATGATATTGCATATGCTACCAAATCAACTTTCCGTATATGACATTGTATATGTTACCAAATTAAATATCCGTATATGATATTGTATATGTTACCAAATTAAGTATCCGTATTTGATATTGTATATTACCAAATTAAGTATCCGTATATGATAATGTATGTTATCAAGTTAAATATCCGTATATGACATTATATGTTACCAAAATAAATATCCGTATATGATATTGTATATGTTACCAAAGTACGTATCCTTATATGGTATTGTATATGTTAGCAAAGTAAGCATCCGTATATGATATTATATATGTTACCAACTTAAGTATCCGTATATGATATGGTATATGTTACCAAATTAAGTATCCTTATATGATATTGTATATGTTATTAAAGTAAGTATCCGTATATGACATTGTATATATTAGCAAATTAAGGAGCCGTATATGATATTGTATATTACCATATTAAGTATCCTTATATGAAATTGTATATGTTACCAAATTAAGAATTCGTATGTGAGGTTGTATATATTATCAAACTAAGAAGCCGTATATGTTATTGCATATATTACCAAGTTAATTATTCGTGTATGATATTGTATATGTTAACCAATTAGGCAGTTTCTAATGAAACCTTCGTCAAATCAGCTATCACCTTTAACTGAAATTGGCCTTTTTTATCCTAAATTATTCTCATACAGTAAATTATGAAAAGGCTTTTTCCGAGTCTTCCATTATTACCACAAGATGCTACTAAATTTTAATGTAGTTTATGTTTCTTTCAGGTCAGTTTGGTACGCCATCCTTCGACATCAGTGTCTTCATTGGTTTTCTCATCGCAACGTTCATGTGCATTCTTGACTCCATTGGCGATTACATCGCATGCGCCCGAGTCTGTCGAGTACCGCCTCCACCTGCACACGCAGCCAATCGTGGAATAGCAGTAGAAGGATTAATGAGTGCTCTCTCTGGTGCTATTGGTTGTGGCCATGCAACCACGACGTATGGAGGAAATATCGGAGCTATTGGGATAACAAAAGTAACTCCATTGTTTGGATATCTATATCTGATCAACCAAGACCCAGTTATATCTTTAGCATTTTAGATATATTGGTTTTTAAAGAAACGCGAATATTTTGGTTATGACTACCTTTTCAGGAATCAACTGTATTGGGTATACTCAAACATTATAATTAACCTTTATACTCAAACTTTATTCATGTTCGAGTACTAAAGCATTATTAATACACGTAAACTACTCAAACATTATACAGAAACGTGATATGCTCAAATATTATTCATTAACGTGTACTCAAACATTATCCATAAATGTGATATCCTCAAACATTAATCGTTATCGTGTGTTCAGATATTGTGCATAAATATGACCTTATCAAACATTATCCATAAATGTTTTATACTCAAAGATTATCCATGAACGTGATATCATTATCAATATATGTGATAGACACAAAGCACCTGCTAACAGTAAATTGCATCAGCGAGATAAACCATACATCCAGATCAACAAGCCTCACATTCACATTTCAGTTATTGTTAACGTCATCTTGTATCCGTGTATACTTTTGAAACCTATATTAACACGTTAATCAAATCAGTATATTGTTCTTCCGAATCTTAAGACCCATGCGATTTTAAAAGAGGTTCCGAAATACGTTTCCCTCAAGTAAATAAAACTGTGGAATAATAAAAAAAAATGCAAAGAAAAACAAATTCCACAGCTGATATGACAGTGACTGAATATAACCTTTACCTCTGACTCAACCCATGGTAAGACATATTGTTCTTAAATCTTTGAGCTGAAACTGCTGCAAAAAAGATTGTATATATATATATATATATATATATATATATATATATATATATATATATATATATATATATATATATATATATATATATATATATATATATATATATATATATACACATATATATATATATATATATATATATACATACATATATATATATATATATATATATATATACATACATATATATATATATATATATATATATATATATATATATATATATATATATATGTATATGGAGGGAAAGATCAACGAATATATAATCTTAAAGGATGACAGATATACTATCTGTAGCTTGAAGAACGCTAAAGATGCGTGCCACAAGCACTTAGACGGGAACAGATCATCCTAAGTACATTTTAGATACATGAAATGTTATCATAGATCCTCAAAATAATTGTTAACATGTTAATTGAATCAGTCATATTGTCATTACTTAAAGGAATATATATTTTTAAATTTCATGAAGCTATTCGATATTTTTCTGTTGAAAAGAATGCGCTAATAGGAAAATGCAGTTTCGTTTCCTTTCTTTGTATCATGTGTTCGAATTTCTTTTTATATTTGTTTGTTTATTTCTTTCTAAATGTGAGTACTTATTTCTTAAAGTACAAAACAGAAACAGCAACATGATTGTCTTCTTTAATGTTTTGTACCTTTGTATCCTTCTTTCTTTAATTTTTTTATTTCTTCTTCCTATTTTGAAGTAAGTATAATTCAAAGTAAATCGATGTCGGGATTAATACATTAATGAGATAAAATAACAATAAAAAAAAAACACCGGTACTTTGTTTCAGGTTGCCAGCCGATCTGTGTTTATTTTCGTCGGATTGATCTACATTCTTTTTGGCATTATTGGGAAGTTCTCGGCTGTCTTCATTACTATACCATACCCTGTTCTGGGAGGTGCTCTAATAACAATGTTTGGAATGTACAATGGTGTCGTGTTGTCCAATCTGCAGACACTTTCTTTAAAGTCCAACAGAAATCTCGCTATTCTTGGTATTTCACTTTTTATGGGACTGGCTGTTCCACTTTATGTAGAGACAAATCCGAATTGGGTCGACACAGGTATTAATACTGTAAAATGTATCTATATATTCTTGTAAGTTGAGAGTAGAAGTTTCATATGACTGGCTTATGAAATAAAAGGTATGTATGTATGTATGTATGTATGTATGTATGTATGTATGTATGTATGTATGTATGTATGTATGTATGTATGTATGTATGTATGTATGTGTGTATGTATGTATGCATTTATGTATGTATGCATTTATGTATGTATGTATGTATGTATGTATGTATGTATGTATGTATGTATGTATGTATGTATGTATGTATGTATGTATGTATGTATGTATGTATGTATGTATGTATGTACAATGTTAAATGAAGCTAAATAGCTGTGATATGTGTAATATTTTCTTGTTTTTATGGTAGAAAAATGACAATCTAAGTTGTTTAACTCCAAATCATCTGCATTATAAAAGCGACAGTAATGTAATTGTTAAAATAAAACTAGCTGGCTGGCATTCAGTTTCTTGAAGCTAGAATAAAAACAGATTGCACACTTGTAGGATCAACAATTCTTCAAAGAAAAAAAAACAGCTTCGACAAAGCGTATTTTAATTTCAATCGGTAGATATTTGAAGTATAGAAAAGGGGTTTCTGAGTGACGTTTTAAGTTTAGCATCTGTTACGTATATTTTATATGTCATTTATATTTATTTTTATTGTTTGTTTGTTAGATTTAAATTTGGAATTTTAAGTTTTAAGATTCGTTCATTAGGGGTGGGGGTGACCTGTACTTTACAGAAATAAACACCAGGTGTTGACCTCGTTTCTGACCTAGCTTCAGAGTTGTAAACAAGCTTTTAAAATGATTGGTTGGTTCCAAGGACATTATGGAGTTTTATATAAACATCTTTCTATTTTAGTTGGGTCATAAGGTGTGTACGTGATTTCTTGAACGTAAATTTGTTGAGAGATTCTAGAAGATCGTGACCCCTTTCTTGATTACGTAAAAACAGGTATATAAACAATGCTTTGGAACGAGCTATTCAGTAGAAGTTAGGCTTTTAGAATATTAAGTTGTGTCTTTTTGAGTTATTATAAATTACCTTGAACTGGAAATTATGTCAATTCGTTTGGATCAAGAGGAATTATTTTGTTATTTATCTGGAAAAGAATTGTGCTCATAGATTTTTATTAACAAGAACTGACTTCATCAAGTGACATCGTCTTGCATATTGGATACTTCGCTGGAATTCGAACTTAGAATTATTTGGACATTTATTACCAGGACTTTTGCAATTTCTCTAGTGGATAATATTTTGAATTATTTTTGGATTAATTTTTGGAATTGATTCTTAAAACCGTAAGTTTATTTTTCTTTTCTGGAAAATATTTGTGATCAATAAATTGTTTATTAAGTTTTACAAGCTTGTTATTTTCACTTCTTTCTATGTTACTGTTTATTCGAGCCTAAGCACGTAACACATCAAATACATTGTCTAAGTGATGAACAACGTTTAGCTCAATGTTTGGTGTCAAAGCAGTGAAAGATGGGTTTAGGCCCATTTGTTAGGTGTTTTTGTAGATTAAACGAGTTCTGGTTTACTTTGTATCAAATGAAAGTATGAAGTGACGAATGTGATTTGGTCAATTTTTTTCTGGATCAAAGCGGATAAAAGGGGGTATTAAGTTCACGTTATAGGGATCAGCGCATATCAAAAGGGAATTTGATTCACTTTTATGGTTCAAAGCATATCAAAGGTGGTTTATCGATCACTTTTAGTGAAGAAAAGATATCAAAGTGGTGTTTGGTTTACTTTTTATGGATGAAAATAGATCAAAAGAGGGTTTCAGATTCACTTTTTGGGTTATCAAAGAAAGTGTTTAAGTGATGAACGTGATTTATATCATTTTGGCAAATCAAAGATAGTTCTGGGTCAGTTTTCCAAGGTATTAAAGAAGATTAATGGGTTTCTGGATCAATGTTTCTGGATATCAAAGCAGATTGAAGGGGTTCTGGCTCAGATTTGGTTGATATGTCAAATTGGAATCTGGCTCGGATTTGGTTGATATGTCAAGTGGAATCTGACTCAGATTTGGTTGATATGTCAAAGTGGGTTCTGCCTCAGACATCACAAAATTTCAAAATGAGTTCTGGCTCATATTTGGATGGTATATCAAAGTGAGGTATTGCTCAGATTTGGTTGATATATCAAAGGGGGTTCTGTCTCAACCAATGACATACACACCCTCGCGTACGGACACTATCGCATCTAAATCAGAACCCACATTGATCCACTCGTCCAGAACCCAATTTCACATTTTCTTTGCATAGGCCACACTGAGCCAAAACCTCGCCATTGATACTCTTCGATATCGGAGTCAGAACCCACTTTTATATATCAACCAAACATGAGTCAGAACCTTGTCTGATAACACTGAGAGAAAACTTCGTTTGATTTACCAACCAACACGTAACAAGAACCCATTTTAAATACCTAAAATAAACTGAGCCAGATCATCCTTGATCTTCTTTGATAACACTGAGCCAGAAACCCCTTTTATCTGCTTTGATAACACTGAGCCAGAATCAATATTAATATATCAAATGAAACTGATCCTGAACTAACTTTGATAAGCTTTGATCATTGAAAGAGTGATCCAGACCCACCCCTACCCCTTATGCCTTGGTCCAGAAGAATTGGTCTAAAACCCCGTTGATCTTCGTTGATACCGAGAACAACTGAGTCAGTACTACTTGAACTCCTTTGATACCTTCCAAAAAATCTGAGCGAGAATCTCTTTGATCTTTATATTTAAAAAGTGCCAGAACCCTCCTGATCATCTTTAATACCTAGAAAAACTGAGCCAGAATCCTATTTGATATAACAAAATAAGCTAAATTACAAACGAAATCCCCCTTGGATGTGCTTTGATCAATAACAATTAACGAAAATCCCCCTTTGATTTGGTCTGATCCATAAAAAGTGAACCGAATCGATATCTGATATGATTTGATTCATAACAAGCAAACAAAATTTCCCTTCGATATGCTTTGAGCCGTAAATGGTGAACCGAATCGATATTTGATATGCTTTGATCCATACAAAGTAAATAAAATTCCACTTCTATATGCTTTGATTCATAAAAACGTAAACTGAATCGATATCTGGTATGCTTTGATCCATAAAATGTGAGCCAGATCACATTAATCGCTTAAACAATTGGTCGCTGAGTCAATTTATTTGATACACCCAAACGTGAGGCAGAAACAAGGTTTACTTTCCGACTGATACATAGTATGGTGAACCTAATCGGTCATGTTGTATAAATGTTAGTTTCAAACTGTATCAAGGTGGATGTACTTCTTGTTATGCTAGCCTTCACCAGAGATTGTGTTTGACGTATTTAAATTCCCCTTGTCGTAGATGTTTATAAAGATTTCTACTTGTCCAGACTTCTCTCTCCAAAAATGGTGTATTTACATTCATGAATTTCCCATATAATCATGTTATCGTCTAAAACTGCAAACACATTTTCCATGGTTATAAATTTTAAATATGTTTCATGAAAATAACAAAGAGATCCCAGTTAGAAATATTCGCAATCCGGCATGATGTGGGTGAGGTTGATTGCAATTGTTGAATGACTAATTGATTGATTCATTGTATGGATTGGTATTATATATTCTCTTTAGTCTTTACCTTTTAATTGAATACATTTGTAAAGGTAAATTGTGTACATACATTCCAGGTGCTAAACAGGTTGATGGCATATTGACCATGATCCTAGCTAACCCTGCTCTCGGTGGCATGGCTTTGGCTTTTATCCTGGACAACACGGTGCATGGTAAGGGCACACACATTTTATTACAAACGAAGTGTTTAATTTATTATTGTTGTTGTTGTTGTTGTAGGGTTTAACGCCATTTTTCAGCAGGCGATAGGCTATTCATCGGAGGCAAGTATCAATGGTGGAGGAAGAACCCGGGAAAGAAACACTGACCCACGATAAGCTACTGGCAAGATTTCTCACATACCCACATTGGCCGAATATGAGACTTAAACCCACGAAGACAGAGGTGAGATGGCAGTGATCCATAACGGAGAGTGCTTTAGACCACTCGTCCACTCTTAGTCCCAGCTTTTAATTTGCATGATATGGGTAAAAATATGTGTCAGAGCCTAAATTACAAAATATAAGCGAATACAGAACTTTGTTATGATACGTGACCGTTATTTTACATTCATCTGCTTATCTCGTATGTTCCATAATTATCCATCATGAAAAAGGTTTGACACAATGAAATTTAAGTCACATTTGTTCTCTTATAAATGGAAACAAAGGGACCGGTCAATTATTGATCGTGTTCTGTTTGTTATTCATGATCTAGTAATTTCTCATTTCTGTAGTAGTTTCTAACATGAAATACTTGTACGCATCTATCTGAGTGGCCTACGATTCGTTTCCACTTATTTTTTCCTGTTATTTACTGAAGACTAAGTGGCTGATGTTTAGCGCAAGTCACGTGACCTGAAGGTAACGAGTTTGAATACTAACACTGGATTTAGCCAGAGTTGTCTGCCGTGATGCATCGATAAGCAAGTTAACGTATTTCAAGTGTTGATATACCGTAAATCCTTAATTGTCCAAATCCTAACTGCATGAGATGTGTTTCTGTTAAGTCTTTGTACAATCATTGTCCTTATTTATTACAGTTTATTGTTTAACAGTCTTCACACGGTAGTTCTAAGTAGAGCTGTCACTTATAACGTTTTAATAAATAACCGAAAATTTATTTCAGTTAATTTATATTCTTTTTAAATCTCTTTAAGTCAGATTGTTCGAAATCGAATTGCTATTCAAAACTTTGGCCTGGGTGACTTTTATTTTCTGTTAAATTTCTCACGGAAATACACAATGTCCTTATTCTGCTTGTCATGCATTCTTCAAAGTTAAGGTTCCTGAATGCTCAGCCCTTAGCAAGCTAAAGCTAGATTTTGTGTACGAAAACATCGATACAAATACAATTTGGGGTATCCGAACAACTTTTTGCCTTACGCTTAGTGGTGACATACAAGGCTATCCGAATGCAAACGGCACTCCCTTGCCTGTATTTTCCTAAGCGTCTATATCGGCGAAAAATTCTCGCAGTTTTCCCAGTATATTATAAACTGAACGAATTGTGTCGAGCTGGTTTGAAAATTTAACAATTGAATTATAAATGATTACGTCTGGCTTGAGTTGGAAATTAGTTGGCGAAACTGGGATAAAATAGCAGGCTTGAAACTAACAAAGGGTGGGGACTCGTGTCTTCCTCTTTAAGCCTATATTTCACTGTACCTAATTTCACCTGAACTCTGGTGTCACCAACTAAAGACAAAACTATAGATTAAAATTAAAAATTTGTATTAAAAAGGTTCAAAGGTTTTGATCAAGTAAGACACGTAATATATCGATTACATACATATTACCTTGGATCAATGTCCTAATAAAATTTAATCATATATTTCCCCGCTGCGTCGTAGTTTTTAGCAAATTCACAACAAGTATTCGTGCAAATTGAAGATCTTTCTCAATTCTAGGTACATAACTGAAAATTGAACCTCTTTCTCCACCCTGGGTACAAAACTGAAAATCGAACATGTATCACGCCATTCTTGGCACAAAACTGAAAATCGAACATGTATGTCTCCATTCTTGGAACAAAACTGAAAATCGAACCTCTTTCTCCACTCTTAGTACAAAACTGGAAATTGAAAATAGATCTCTCGATTTTAGGTACAAACCTGGAGCGTGGTGTTTCATCATTAAAAATACAAGAGGACAACTCGGGGTCAGATGATATGGAATCGGCAAAGAATGACTATCTCGAGGGACTCGAAGTCTACTTGCCTCTCTTGCCTAAAAGAATACTTAAACTGAAGATTTTGAAGTACATTCCCTTTCTTCCGAAGCCTTCGCTAATTGATGAAAAAGAGTGGTTATGAGCTAAATTATATTGACCATAGCTTTCGTCAAATAGAAAAGCTATTAGCTAAACTAAATTTACTCTACCCTAGATTTCGTTAAATAGAAAAGATGAGCTAAAATAACTGATTTAATTTATTACAAGAAATCGCAAGAATTGTTTAATACCTTTTGTCTGCCACCGATACTTGATCTTTGCGAGGTTTGCCATGCATGTGTATTCTTTAACTAAACATTTGTAAAGTATACAATGCTTCTTTTCTCATTACTCTCATTGAACATATAATTTAGAGACTCGCCTTTGTGAGATACCATTGCATTTCGGAATGTAAAGAGGCATAATTAGTATTCCACTGAATAAAGATTAGACCGTATTTCATGAGACATGCATTTATCATTTCATAAAGAAATAAGTAACCAAATTTATTGAGTTAACATTTGGCGAAACCTTCCTTTTTTCTTTCCTTTAAGGAGCAATTAAAAAACTGGATATGCAAATATCATTCAAGCATGAAATCGAAGTAAAGACATATTTTGGTATCGCAGTTATACTCATTTTGGGATACATCCATGACCATTTGTTATAAACACGGGCGAAATAGGGTTTAATATAAAAATTTCGTAATTATAATAGTAATAAATATATTAGATTACTTGACCACTATATACATTTGAAATAGTTTGATATTGCGGGTTGTCGCCCACATACAACAAATTCAATACTATGATTTACTAATTCAAAATATTACTCGATTGTCTCCCATATAGCACGTACTTCTGTCACCCATACCCAGATATGTGCCTGTTATTATGAGAATATTGCTGGATCACGTTCACGACTATTAGTTATTCAAACACTATAGTTTTAATTACTTGGTCAATTCTCATACTGTTTATTGTCAGAGCTGTGAGAACTCTAATAAATAATACCGAAACACACATATGATATCTTGATATAAACCCTTACTAGTATCCTCAACTTAGCCGCAGAAAATCTTGTTTATTTGTGTATTATCTATCGAGATGGAAAGCGAACTGCAATCCATGATCTTTTACATATCTAGAGGTCTGTCTGGTTCTGTGCACATGATGATGGCACTCTGTGACTAGGCATGCGCCTCCAGTGAAGCACTGATATTCGGCTGTTAACAAGTATTTTAATTTTCAAATGAAACCCAGCTCCAACACACTCTGGAAATCCACGCATTGTTATGTGTAGCTATTATAGGCTTGTGGATAATTATGTATATAAATCATGATGCTTGAAATATATTATTTGAAAACGGCGATACCAAGTAGTACTCTATCGTAAGCTTCAATCGGATTAATAGGTGATTACAAATGCTTGGTAATTTAATATTATATTTAAGAAACGAGTTGAACACATGTAATATTAAATCAGTTTACATTTGAAATCGTTTTAATCACAACGTTTTTATTTGAATGGAAGTTATTTAGTTAGAAATGAGAACGAATAGTTTCGTTCATTCTGACAAACATTGCATTGTTTGATTGTTGTAAACAAAGATAGTCATACACAAAATTAAACTAGTAAAATAGATTATACTTTTGTACAAACTATAAATCAAAGAAAAAGTGTCCATCCGAATAGAGAGACCATTTTAAAAAGACAAAAAAATCCCATTTTTTAACACAGTATAATGGGGGTGATGTAACAATACCGGTTAGAGTCCATGTTCTCTCCAAATTGTAACTTTCATAGCTAATCATTTGTTGTTGCAAACATTCTTATATTTATCGCGACGTATTTGTCACCCGATATTTGCAGTATTTTATTTAAACAGAGAAGATTTAAACAAATTTCTTTTTGAGTAGGATTCGCATCACATATGTACCATGTAAAATGATGTGGTTGTAACAAGTTCTGTCACTTGGTAAACCGGTTTATATCCACAGTTTGCTGTGTGGACAAAGATGAGTTTATTTACTTCTGAAAGTTAAAATGTACACCATGAGAGTGGTTAATGGAACCACCTTAGCGTCAATGGGAAAATGCTGTACAGGTGCCCTTGGGCACGTTTGGCGACAATACATTTTAGCACGACCTTGGAACGTTTAGTGTCAACGAGAACTGATCATGGGATGATTGAGCTTGTATGGTGGCAAGGAAAAGTTGGTGTGTGGAACATGGTAGCTGGTAGTGGGTAAGTTCAGCTAGTTCCGTGGGTAGTGGGTAGCGTTTATAGAGGCAATGGGACTGTCCATTAAAATACGCAGTGGAGCTGTATAGTGAAAAGGTTTCTTTGATTAAGCTGGAGCTCTGAGGGGACAATATGTATAGAGACAATGGAAATTTCGCAAGGGCCTATAGAGGGACAAAATGTATTGGACCTTTTATAGGAATAATTGTAATGGAAGAGGTAAGGGGACGTCACGGTACTAGACATTGGCAACAATCTCACAAGGAGCTGACCGCAATCGCACCAAACAGCAAAGAGTGACAGGTAGTAGCGGGTTAGTTCAGCTAGTTTAGCGAGTGGCGAGTAGCAGGTAGCGGGTGACGAGTAAGTTTAGCAAGTTCATAAATTATACCAATGAAAAAGTTGGTAGGGGCCGTACTTGCGGGATATAGACATAGGCATATAAAACACATACAATATCTTTTCTATACAATATACACAAAACCTTTAGGTTAAGAAATAAATATCTTTTAGAGGCAATGGAGTCTTTGGTCTCTTCATTTTTTATACAAACCTCAAACATACAAAACACACTCTACTATCCACACAGTAGGGAAGAGTAAAAAATAAATATCTGCAATAAAAAATACTCCTAATATTTACTATCAAAACACCAGATATCTACTATCCACACAAACGTACGCGCACACATTCAAGTAGACAATCTGCTACACATGCACAACAAAAACAAAAATCAAACCCAAATATACTATCCACACACGGGTAGAGGAGTAACAACAAATGTAAATTATGTTCTCCGCATTCGGGAAGGTGGAGAAAAACATCAAGCACCAACATTTACTATCCACACACGGGAAAAGGAATATGTATCATCCACATACGGGAAGAGGGGAAAACCCCTCAAATCTACTATCCACACACGGGAATATAAGAAAAAACAAACCCATATGTCTAAGGTTTGTATGCATTTCCTTTGAGTGATCTTCATTGTTCGAGCGACGACTTGTTCAGTAGTCTCTGCCCGTTTAATGTTTTCTTTAATATCCATAGCGCGCTGACAATCGACCGAATCAAACTCTGCCGGCTCTGCCACCTATCATAGGTCATTTTGAAGAAGACACGAGTGAGTCCGAATCCAGACCCAGAGTCACCACCAATCCCAAGTTCACCAACACTAATAAATCCTAAAAGTTGCTACAGCCTTCGAGAGACGGAAAAGCGTTCCTCCAGAAAATTTTGAACTACGGCATACGCTTACATTTATACGCCGCTGAAGTAAAACTATTTCAGGTAGAGTAAGCAGAAGAGTTCATCATTGATGTATGGGATTCTTTGTTGATATCACTGAAACGATAATGTGATGCAAATTATGGCGATCGTTTCAGATTTCTATCCATCAGGACAGTTTGAATTTGACTGTTTAAATTGAATTTAGCAGCCCGGCAGAATTGACACATTCGTAAGTTATTGATAAGATTCAATACGTACATTACATTTCAAATCACCGATGAAAAAGTGGCACTCTTTATGGATCCAACGAAGATAAGTGATTTTGGTGGACAACCTTTGCTGCATCAAGCGTGGCATCGTTCACATTAACATCCCTCATGACCAAATGTGTTTAGTCTAGCCATCGTATGAGACGAACGTACACCGACAAGAGTGACAAGGTAGAAAGGAAAGAGGCTGGAAAACTATTCGATAAACGGACCAAGCTAATCAACGAAGAGTCGCAGAACTCGTGTTATAGCGAGCTGGGCTAAGAGACACAATGCAGCATTACTGAAGTGCGAAAGTTGCAAGATGTCTTGGTTCCACGCTATTGCACGAAAATGCATCCTCAAGAAACGAATGGAACACTGTTGTTTCGAGTCAAACATTTCAAAGACGGCAGATACATTCACGTATATCATCACGATTAACATTTCAATCCCATTACCAGTGTCACTGCATTCTTGAAATACGGTTATTATTGTGAGAAATGTGACTATGCTATAAGATTTTGAGAGCAACATAAGTATTGTCATCAGAATGTAAGGGATGTTTGGCATCAAACCCCGGTCTTGACGAAGGACAAGAACGAGCGCATTGCCCAGCCTGTTGGCGCACATTTATCAGCCCTACCATTTACCAACAACATTCACGGCCGAAGAGCACTTGTCAACTGCTGCGATTGTGCCCTACATTTGGACAAGGCATACGTACAAGTAATGCCAAAAGCGAACGTAATTTAAGGAAAGAACCAAAGTTACACGTTTCACCAAATTGTGAACTTGGAAAACGAAAGTCTCATTCAGAAATACAATACCAAGCATAAAAAGAACTATGCACATAGAAAATGGCTATTTCATCTAGTTCGATTACTAATTGTTGCAAGAGACCGGCATTCATATTGCTAATGTCTACTTATCTCAACGAGGGTGCGAGAAAAGCTTCCAAGAAGCAGCAGAGAGGGTGAACCCATCTGCTTTTCAAACAAAAAAGCCTCTACACAGAGAGGGTGGACAGACCAAGTTTTCAGATACAAAATAAGGCCTCTATAGGGAGAGGACGAACCTATCTCAGATATTTGTCAAACTAAAGCCTCCTACGCAGAGAATGTGAACAGACCTTGTCTATTTGGCAAACTAAGGTCTCCAACAAAATCGAAAAAAATAGTGTCAAAAACAGAAATTAGGCTTCTAACTTTCGAGACGCAGATTCGTTGTCAAACCCTCTCTGCTGGTATGGTTTTATCCAAATATCTTATCAAGTCCGATACGATATCTTTGATCTAGGGTCGTGTACATTTATTGTTATAAACCCGAGTGGGGTTGACTTGGCATGGCTAAAAAAATTCTAAAAAGATTATATTCCATGTCACCGCTACACCAAGCTTGATTAATATTTCTTAATGTGTATGTATCAATTCCATTAAATACAGAAAGGATATTACAAGTCTCTGTGATGACTTTTGGTATTTGTGTATACCGCTGGGTTGCATAAATCACATCAGTATTTTTGTGTCTACCGCGTGAAAATATTCTAGATGGATTTGATTGTTTATCCAGCATCATGTCATCAAACATAAATACATTATTAATATTTCCATCAATATCATCAACACTCGATGCTTCGTTGATATCAGTAATAAATTCTATAACATCACTGTCTTCATTTATCGTCTTTGCAATTTCATTAAAATCTTTTAGCACATCATAGCACAGTTGATCATCTAAAGATGGTGCCACTAAATACAACTTATCCCATTGTAACCATCTCATTATGAGATTAAGCAATAAGTGCGTCTTGCCACTTCCAGATGGACCTATGATAATCATTCTGTTGGAATTTGGTAACGCTGCATGGTGTTTAACAGGTTATCGTAATTTTGTCGCTAAAAATCAATTATATTCATGTTGCTATAAACACATTATGGATCTATATTGTGTTAAATGTAAGACGCGTACTAGCACAAACGACATAACAACAATTACAACAAGCAATAACAGACCAGAGCTCACCGGCAAAGTGTGCACAATGTGGTACAAAGACATTTAGATTTATTTCTATAAAATCAGGTGACGATTTAAAAAAAAACAAAAAACGAGGAGGTGATAATGCAGCAAAATTAACAAAACTCACAGGGACTCCATGAGCGTAGTACCCAAGAGAAAAGCATCTTCCAGGATATAATTACTGTGGCCCTGGAACCAGACTCGATATCCGACTTGATAGCCAAGACCAACCAAAACCAGGTGAATATACAATAAACGCTATTGCTAAAGCGTGTTATGTTCATTATGTGTCATAACAAAGTAACAATCTGCAGCATAGGGATCTCGCTGATGTGAAATTGATTCACGCGTTAAATTCTATTACAAATAAATCTTTCAAGAAATCATTAGCAAGCTGGTTAATAAAATCCGCCGGTAATTAATCGGCTGATTAATATTATTATGGAATCTATTTATTATTCCCCAAGAGGATAATGGCGGGGTAAGTCAGCTATTAATGAACTCGCCAAAGCGGCAAAAGTAAACAAAAGTTACTGCAGCAGATTGGTTATCAAGACAGGCGATATGGCATATTTATTTACCACCGCCTAACATAAATCATTTTGTTCAATTTGATGTCATTGTTCCAAATGAAGTTCATCAGGCGGATATATTATTTCTCCTACATGATAACTGTCCAAAAACGAACTTACAAATGCGCGTTAGCTGTAGTTGATATTGCGAGTAGATACAAAGAAGCTGAGTCATTATTGACTCATCATCAGTAGTAGCTTCTGCGATTAAATGAATTTATCAACGAGGACCTTTGCAACGGCCAAATCTATAACATGTTGATCCTGGCAAGAATTGCAGGGTGCAGTGTTATCATTAATGAAACAACATACCGTCCCCATCAGACGGGGACATACTGCAATACACCGTGATAAGGTAATTGTTGAAAGATGTAATCGAACACTTGCTGAGCGGTTATTTGGATATCAAAACGCGAAGGAATTTATCGAATATAATAGATCTCTCGAATGGATTGCAAGAATAGCAAGTGTGATAGTTGCGTTAAAAAATGACATTACTGGAACAATCAATATAAAACCCAATAATGCGATCACAAAAAAATATATACCCCATTTATAAAATGGACGAAATCATCTTTTAAAATAACGAATACTCGGTAATGTGACTGTAATATATTTCTACGAACCAGGTGAACTCGAAAGTGGTAAAAAAAGTAGTTACTGATCTAATTTGGAGTGTTACACTGTGACCCTACTTTTACTCACATTCTTCCTGAACCAATGTGGTCCAAGCTTTGACCCATACCCATCTTTATGCACTGTGGGCCCTTTTTTGACTGATACTCTTGTTAGTCCACTGTCGTCCCGCTTTGTCTTATAACTTCTTCGTCCAACATGGGCCTCTCGTGGATTCGTACCCTTCTTGATCTACTTTGGGCCGCGTTTTCACTCGAATTCTTGTTAATTCACCATGCTCCCCGCTCTGATCTTAACACTTCTTAATCCACTGTGGTCTCTACCTTGAAACGATCTTTTCGTGATCGCTTGTGGTCTTCGCTTCAGACCTCACCTCTTTATTCACTGTGTCCACCTCTTTGAGTCAAAACGTTCTTGATCCATTCTTGTCCCCACTTTGACTCTTATCCTTCTTGATCCACTGTGACCCCCGCTATGACTCATATAATTAATATTCCACTGTGATCCACGTTTGAACTCGTACTCTTCTTGATGTACTGTGGTCTCCAAATTGAATCGAGCCTTTCTTGACAAACTATGGTCACCGATTTGGCTCTTACCCTTTTTCATCCACCGTTGTGTCGCTTTGATACTTACCTTTCTTGCCCCACTGTATACACAACTTTAATTCGAACGTTCCTTGATCCACTGTGCTCGTATCATTGACTCTTACCCTTTAACTCGTATTCTTTTTGATCCACCGTGGTCCCCACGTTTACTCATACACTGTATGATCCACTGTGGTTTTCTCTTTGAATCGTACACTTCTTGATCCACTGTGGTTCCAGCTTTGACACGAACCTTTCTTAATCCACTGTGTCCTCTGCTTGGACTCTTATCCTTCTTGATCCACTGTTATTCCCGTGTTGATTGTTATCTTTTGGGATCCTTCCTTAATCCACTGTTATCTCGCGTTGACTCATATCTGCATCCATTGTGGTTCCCGCTTTAACTTATATCCTTTATAATCTACTGTTGTCCTCACTTTCAGCTGTACCCTTATAGATCCACTGTGGTTCTCGCTTTGACTCGCACTCTTTTTGATCTACTATGGGCCCACATTTGACCCGATATCTATCTTTATCCACTGTTGTTACAGGTTTATCTCTTACCTTTCTTGATCCACTGTGTCCACCTCTTGACTCGAACATTTCTTGATACAATGTGGTCCCAACATTGACTCATATAATAATTGATCCAATGTGGGTCTCACTTTAACTCGTACTCTTCCTGATCCACTGATGACTCACTGTAGGATATGCTTTGACTTGAACCTTTCTTAATCCAATATTGTCTCCGCTTTGACTCTGATCTTTCTCCATCCACTGTGAGCCCGTTTGTGACTCGTACCCTTGTTAATCTGTGGTCATGGCTTTGATAATTCCATGTTTGATCTTCTCTTTGACCCATACATTCTTGGTCCACTTTCAAACACTTTTAATTCTTACCTTCTTGATGGACCTTACGGCCCTATTTCACTCGCACTCATGTTGATTCATTATGTTCACCGCTCTGATTTTTACCCATCTTGATATATTGCGGTTACCGCTTTCAGTCGAACCTTAATTGATCCACTGTGCTTCATCTTTGACCCACATTCTTCTTTATACATTGTGGAACCCTCTTTGACTCGTACTATTCTTGATCCACTGTGGTCCCCGTTTTGATACGAACCTCTATTAATTCACTGTGATCTCCGATTTGATTCTTACCCTTTATGATCCACTGTGGTCTCCGCTTTTATTCTTACCTCTCTGTTTCCACTGTAGTCACTTCTATTACTGGAACATTTCGTGATCCCCACTTGTCCTCATTTTGACACTTAAACGTTCTGATCCAATCTGGCTCTCGCTCTGACATTTTGTACTTCTTCAACCACTTTGGTCCCTGATTCGACTCTCTTCTTGATCCACTGTGATCCCTCTTTGACTAGTACTATTCTTGATCCACTGTGGACACAGCTTTGAGTAGTACTCTTTTTGAGCCACGGTGGGACCTCTTTGGTACGTAATCTTCTTTATACACTGTGGGTCGAGCGTATCTCAGATTGTTCTTTGTTAACTGTCCGTTTTTTGACTGGTACTCTCCTTGATCCATTGTTGTCCTCGCTTTCACTCGACCCTTTCTTGACCCACTGTGGTTCTGACTTTGACTCGTACGTTTCTTTATTCACTGTGGTCGTCGTTTTGACTCGTACCTCCTTGGTCCACTTTGAACCTCTCTTTGACTCTTACCCTTCTTGATCTTCTCTAGGTCCCTCTTTCATTCGTACTCGTGTTAATCCACTTTGTTTCCCGCTTTTAATTTTATACAACTTGTTATACCGTGATCCTAGCTTTTACTCGAAACTTGTTTGATCCACAGTTTGCATCACTTTAACTCAGTTTCTTCTTGATCCACTTTGACATGAATCTTTTTTGATCCAATGTGGTCCCCGCTTTGACTCTTAACCGGTTTGATCCACGGTGTTACATTCTTCTGTATTCACTGTTGTCCCCACCTTGACTCTTATTCTTCCTAATCCAATGTGACCCGCGCTTTGGCTCATATACTTCTTGATCCATTGTGATCCCAGCTTTGACCCGTATTCTTCTTGATCCTCTGTGGTCGCCGCTTTGACTTTGAACCTTTGTGGTCCACTATGGTCCCTGCTTTGACTCTTACCCTTCCTGACTTACTGTGGCTACCGGTTTGAGTCGAACCTTTTTTATCCACAATGGGTTTCGCGTTGACGCGTACTCTTCTTGATCCAATGTGGCTCCAGCATTGACTCATTAAAATCAATCACATGTGGTCTCCGCTTTGAATCGTACCATTTGGGATCCACAGTGGCCCCCGTTTTGACTTGAACCCCTCTTGACCCATTGTGGACCACGCTTTGACTCGTATCCTTCTTGATCCACTTTGGCATCCGCTTTGACTCGTACCCTTCTTTATCCAGTGTGGCCCCCACATTGAGCAATGGAAACATTGTTAATGACTCTGGACATGATTTGTTACGCAACGAAAATGAATTGTATCTTATCAATCACCATAGCAACGAAAATGAATTGTATCTTATTAATCACCAAATAATTTACACATATGCAACTACACTAGATAACTTTCACTTATTAACACAGCATATAATTGTTACATAGAAATACACTTAATAATTTCCACATAAAAATACATTAAGTACTTTTCATATAAATACCAAAAGAGAAACGATTTTTCTTCAAATTCGGAATGCACCTAATTTGTTTCATTATTAGACTCAAGTTGGATAGAAATTAATTGAATGCAATGCTACTGATACTGCCACAGTGATGATTTGTAAATGAATTTTGCAAGTATTGTCGCTGTTCAAATCCGTTCAAATTATTTTCCACTAAATTATTTTTAAATCCTATACATATTTAAAATGAATTAATCGGATTTTCAACGACGAAAATAAGAAAATTGCATTTAAGAATTAACCCTTATGAGAAAACAGGGATTACAACTCACAATGACAAAGTTTCATTCTGAAGCAGAATAATTTGTTCCGGCTTAAAGATCAAATGCGATTTACTGGATAAACAATCTAATCAAATCCATACAACTAAACTTTTGAGTCGTGTTCCAACAAAATCAACTATTTTGTTTACTACAATATTAGAATTCTGTCTTTTTGCTTATTAAAATATCATGGGCAACTAATGTCTTGATACCGGTCACACAGCGGATGCTGGAGATAATTGAGGTTATGCATTTGAAACTAACGTGATAAATCATAATAAATCAGTTCGTAATGAACCAAATCATCAACATTATTGCAAGAGGTTCAATGCACGCATTGCATTAGTGGCATCCATGATGCGCACAGTAATGCATCTATTGTATAACAATAAAGGATTAACCATATTGAAGATATAACGTATTGAACAAACTATAATATAAAAACTTTAATTTTATGCAATATCACTGATTCATTTCTAGTTTATTTTCAAATGCCGAAAGTAAATAAAAGACGAACTGTATGAGGCTTATAACGGCTCCATGAAATTGCAGTGCAGTGTCGTACTACGATTCAAACGGGGTAAATTTAGCGAAAATGGTACAGGTGTCACCTGACGAGGAAAACCGAGAGTGTGTCACCTAAAACGTTCCAAAACGCTCTCGTAATCTTCAAGATCGTTAGGATATTGTCACAAGCGAATATAAGCCAAAACATTGACTCTGTCAAGCGTCTCTCGAAGATGCGTCAGGAGTAGTAATAATGGGCTGTTTAAAAATTAAAAATCCAGTCAAAATGGTCATGGTCGAGATTAGGGACAAAGTTCTTCAGATCCCCTGGGCAACATTAGGGACAATCGGATTTGAACATGGGAAATATTGTTTTTTTTTAGGGACACAGGAAAGTAGCAAGTGGCGGGTAATTGGAGCTAGTTCAGACGGTTGCTGGTAGAGGGTAAATGGAGCTAGTTCATAAACAATAAAACAACGATTGGCGGATGCGGTAATGGCGGGATGTATACATAGGTATGAACATAAAAAACATATACAACACCTTATCTATAAAATAGACTAAATCATTTTACCAGCAAGAAAACAAATCTTTTCGAGGTGATGGATTGGTCCTGACAAAGGCCTTTGGGTTTCTTCTTCTTTTAGTTTACTTTTTCCTACACCATCTTCTTAGTTTTGTCATCACTGATGTCTTCTTTTTCCTTTGTCAATTTTTCCTCCTCCTGTTTCTCCTTTTCATCCTCTTTCTTCCTTTAATTCTCGTCCTCTTTGCCTATCTTTGTATTCCACTCCCTCATTCTTATTTTTCCCCCATATCCACCTCTTTGTGTCTCAATAATTCTCTTAATCTTGAATTCGTCTTTCTTAAATTGTTTTTTTTTTTTTCATCAACTCGATGGAACTGTAAGAATAGTGCTCATTATTCAGTTTCACCAGCATCTCTTTCACCACAGCCAGATCGTCTACTACTTCATGTTGTGCCTTCATAAATTCCAAGGTGATTACTTGCGAACTTGGTTCAATGTTAAATAGTGCGAATGATGAACGCTTCCCTTTATTAGTGTCAAACACGGACGAGAAGAAATGCATCTCTTATAATCAATTCACATATTATCTACTAACTACACACGCAAAAGAAAAAAATCCATTATATACTATCCACACACCGGAATGAGTAACAACCAAGCCCCAAATATACTATCCAAAGAAAGGGAGGAGAAAAGGAAACGAATCCATCATACACTATTCACACACGGGAAGGAGCGAACAACAAACAGCAAATATACTATCAACACACTGCAAGATGCAGAAAACATACCCCAAACCAAACCCATTATCTACTATTCAAACACGGAAGGAGACGAAACCATAATATTTACTATAAACAAAACAACTTGCGCGAACGCATACAAGCACACACATAATGGATCGGACCCCCACAGTATCGACTATTCACACAATGTACGTGTACACATGCAAAAAACACAGCAACACACATACATCAGAAAAGGTGTGAGAGTTTATAATCACATTACTCAACACACATACAACACTTGGCGCTTGAATAGTCTGTTTCTAGAGATCTGATTAGCTCTGAGAAGGGCTTTTATTAACTCCCTGGTCTGGCACCACAGATACAACCCGGACTCTAACCCTTATCCCAAATCACATATGTTCTTGGGAGCGTAGAGACTGTTTGATTAGTTTTAGCACCCCATCGCACATATCGAGTTAAGGCTTCCCTCATTCTCCTATGTCACACGTGTTGATACAAATAATATCCAGCATTAAGATGCAATAATGTACATTCGTTTACGGTTCAAAGTTCAAAGGTGGGTTGCCATTTACCGGTTGGGAATTATTATGAACTGGCTACCAACAAAGGCACATGTTCATTGTTCCAGATGATTAGTGGTAAGGGTTGCGCACTTCAGTTTCGTACTTTTATAGTAGGTCTTGGTCGATTATTTGTTTTTTATGATGAGCAATAACGGCTACTATCCACAGTTTCGTGCTTTTCATTGATTACTATGGGATGTACTCATGGATTATTTCTACTGATGAGCGTTAACGGTCACTCTCCATAGTTTCCTTTCTTTCATAGGATACTATAGAAGGTATTCGTCGATTATTTCTAACGTGAGCGGTAACAGTCACTCCCTACGGTTTGATATTTTGCACACAACTGGTTACTATAGTTACAGCCAAGGTGGAACGTTTATCCGCAATGCATTTTTTTAAAAAAAAAAGCATTATGTCACGATTCTCTTAAGTGTGCATGTTGCCAATGCAAAGAACTTCACCTTAAACCTGGTTCTGCTCTCAGACGTACATCATGACTGGAGAGAGAAACTAAGTGAAATATTTCCGAATATAAAGTATTCCTCCATATTGAAGAAAGAGCAGGCAGTGATCATCGCGGCAACAGTTTAATTATATATAATGGTGTCAACATGTTACAAATGTGTTGCTGAATTATACGTGTGTTGCTGATTACTTAATTATACACGTGCTGTTGATTAGTTAATTATGCCTGTGTTTGTGATTACTAAATTACACATTTGTTGCAGATTACTTTATTATACAGGTGTTGTTGATTACTAAATTATACATGTGCTGTTGATTACTAACGTATGCATGTGTTTCTGATTACTAAATTATATAAATATTTTGCTGATTACTTAGTTTTACATGTGTTGTTGATTAGTTAATGACACATTTGTTGCTGATTAGTTAATTATACATGCGTTGTTAGGTACTAAAATATACATGCGTTGTTTATTACCAAATTATACATGTGATGCTGATTACTTGAATGAATATACATGTGTTACTGATTACTATATTGCGAGAACGATACCGTTATCGTTACTGTTGTTCATATGTATTATTATTATTATTATTATTATTATTATTACTTCACTGTCTTATATGTACGTATATGCTGCAACATGCGTATCAATGAGAATAACATGCAATACTTCTTTCGATATGCAGATGATAATTGATATATCCTGGATACTGTAAGACATCTCTCTCTCTCTCTCTCTCTCTCTCTCTCTCTCTCTCTCTCTCTCTCTCTCTCTCTCTCTATATATATATATATATATATATATATATATATATATATTCATGTTTGAAGGTGGGAAACGTTCATTGTATTCAATATTACCTATGTTATTTATGGCATTAATTTTAACTCATTATATACTGCTTTCATGATAAAAGTTACTTTTGCCGAATCACTTCGTTTGTTTTATCTGCTCTGCCGAACTGCTTGACAATATCAAACTGAAGATATATGACCTTTTATCATGAATATATGACCCAACATTTGGCAAACTAAACGGACTGAAATCTAAAATCATGCCTTAATATCCAAAAGCTTCAAGTTTAATTAGCAAGGATAATAATGAAGGAGAGCATAACACATTGTTTAACTTAATGCCCTGTCTGCACGAAAATACGGTTGTGGTGTTGCCGTTGGTGGTCTAACTTTAATCGAATGAAAACACTTAATTACAGACTTTCCAAGACCGACTGGTGTTTCTGAAATATCTTGCTTTACATAAAAGTATCCATCATGGAGAGAAAGGGAAGTAATTAAGTCGAGAGCAACCAAGAAAAAGTCAGATTAAGCCTCATATAAGCTGGTCTGTCTTTAAACGTGATTACATGCTTTCTTACATTGAACACAATCTTACCGTTACGACTGTTACAATTGTTAGACATTTAAAGCAGACAGAAAGAAAGAAAAGGGCAAACAAATTCACGTCAAATATATGTAAATCAACAAAACAGTGCATCAAAAATATTTGTTTGTACAGACACTATATATTCCATGAATGACTAAAGAAGGATGTTAATGGAGCAAATCAATCTAGACAACTTATGTAGTCTAAGTGGGTAGAGCGTCTACTTCGGTTGCGGCAGGTTGCTGGTTCCAATCTCTCCCGAGTCATAACAAAGAAGCTTACATATAGTACTGGCATCGGTCGTGCTTTGCAATCAGCATTAAGAAGTTAGTCTGAGGACTGGTCGGCTAGTTAATGTGATAGTATGGAAAATCTTGCTAAATGTCTGCGGCATTGATGCCCCACGTTCTAAACTCCACTATGAGCTGCCACACTGCATACAACGCTGCGATATGATACACGTTGTTAACGCCACGTTAAAAATCTAAATCACAAACACCTCACACACACACACACACACACACACACACACACACACACACACACACACACACCTCAATCTATATGGCACACTTAATGTTAATTTTCTTTTAGACCATGCATTTCGCTTGAAGACATTTAGTTTACCTCTCAGTCCAACCGACAATAAACTTGTAACCCATGATAGACACGCATACTATGTGTTTTTAAAATTAAAATAACTTTACAACACATTCCGATACGAAATATATTCTAATGTTTTCAGCCTCACTATTCGATGTACATCGTGCGTGCCTGGTACACACATATGCTGTCATTGTAAATATTTCTTTAAAAAAATTTAAACGATCTTCAAGGGAAGAAAAACTCATTTTAATGCAAGAAATAAAAACAGCTCCGAAAAGGTCGCGGGGAAAAGGCTTCTGTATAGGTTGTTATTGTTGTTTTTTTTCCCGGCCCAACGCCATTTTCAGCGCGCGATATACAACAATACATGACAGCCATTAAAACTGGTGGATACATAACCCGGGTAACTCCACTCCAAACCAACGACCCACGGGAAACTACTGCCAAACTTTTCCACATACCCACATTTGCCTAGCCTTAGACGGTACCCCAAGAAGACTTGCAGTCATCAGTAAGGTGACCGCTTTACCTCAATTGCCAAACGGACCCCATCATGTTCTGGAGAAAAAGAATGGATACGATGCTTCACATAAAAAGTTAATTTGAAAAAATGTCCCCATCTTGTACAATTCACTGATATTTTAGAACATCATCTGTGAAATTAAAGCTCATTAAAATGTACTCCAACTGATTAAAAGAAATTATAGTTGAAACGTATGAGGATTTATATTGACCAAATGACCGACTACGATAAGGCTGGGTTAGGTGTTACAAATAACAGCGTTGTAGAAGCCCACGAGACCATACTACTATAGGAGTGGTAATTTAGAGTGAATATAACGATGATGTCTAAAATCACAATTATGATATATTTCAGGTTTTTCTGAGGAAATGTCAAAATTTTCAACTACCGCCGTGTAATTAGACAAAGTCTAAGACATCGGCATACGAATGCGAACTTTTAAAAGAAACAATTTATTTCGAAACGCAAATTTGGAATTATTGACAGACATCATTGCTGCTTCTAACTTTGGTGTCAATTTCCAACTGCAAATTGGGCTTGCACAATTACAAGTATATCATAGCTGGCCTAACATTAGATCAAAAGCATTCGGTGGATTACATGCAAATAATACTCTGTTATTTGAAAATAAAAACAAACCAGATGGAATCCTTGATTGGCAGTTTGTTTGTATTCCAACGGGCAGTTATCATCTAGAACCAATCAACTATGAATTTCACCGCAAAATGGAAATTATTACAGGAAAAGTATCTTAAAGACTATAACCATTCACCATCATTATCAGCTGCAATAGAAATAAACTAGTTGATTATATAGTACATACTTGTCAATTATCGATTAGTTGTGTTTTATGATGGCCTGAGATTCGACCAGAGTATAAAGACCAACATAACCAAAACAAGATGAATTTAATACAGATGAGAAAACATCAGAAAAGCGAAATAGCTATCCATTTCGTGATATTAAAAATCCAATTTTAGATCTTTCCCTATCTCCTGGGATACTTCCTTATGCTATATGTACTGGTACAAAACCGGCTAAATTATTTACGTGAATATCGAAGAGATTATAGCACTTATATTTCATATGTCAACGAACAAGCTATCGAAACATTTCTGATGAAATTAAACTAAAATACGCACAACTACATGGTAATCTGCAACAAAAACTTCCAGGATCATACGACGTGTGAAATAACAGATTATTGAAACTATACAATTTTTAAATCAGATTATATTCGATCTTAAGCTTGCAAACTGGGTTATAAGTGAAAACGTACTATGAGACGAATTAGTATCATCACACACAATCGGAAGGTAAGGATCTGAAACTGGTTTTCCCATATCACGCCATGGATAGCATTTCGATATTCTTGATGTTTTAGAAATAACAGGATTTTCCACCAACGAACTACAAAAATCACTCAACGATCTTATTAATGAGAATGTTTCACCAATCGTTGAGTCATGGAGAGAAATAACACCACGAGCAAGTATTCAATAAAAAAAAACAATGATCCATACGGTGGTGATTGTAATATTTCACCAGTAATTGTAAATATAACATCAACAATTGCAGTAAGTCTTGTATGTGATGTCATCGATGGTATGTGATGTCATCGATGGTATGTGATGTCATCGATGGTAGCTATCAAATAGATCTTGAAGAATCTACTCAAACCCATCAAGGAAATATTCTATATACATGTAAACCTCAAGTACGTCCTGGATATTTGATTGGACAAGAACCCATTAGTTAGATTTATTTACGATGTTGTAATCCGTTATTATGACGGATGCATTTCAAACGTACTGACCAAGGCGGAAACCTTCTTGATCTAACTTGTAAAGGTTAAGCGATAAATATATAAGTACATTCCTAACGATTTTTAATGAAATTGGTGCTTTAACAATTAATGTACCAACACGTGAGGGTTTCTATACATAACAAAAATATAGTTGAAAAAGCCACCAGAATAATAGTTTCACTACCTTTAGTCGGGACAGAATAATTTAATATTGACATAATTAATCGTGAATACGATTCTTTTGTTGACACAATAATAGATAAATGAGCTATGATTACATGTGAAATAATATTAATTAATTCTTTAGCTTGATGGGTATAGTATCTAAATCAAATCAGATTATCAAACAATTTCATCACATTGATGGGATAAATGGTACTAAAAATAATAAAAAATATCATCGAAAGGAAAAATGTATGAAAATAAATATACATTTGTAACATAATTTATTTTGTCTACATATTTTTCGTTAATTTGTTGGGTTGTGATTGATTTTCAGCTGATTTATGAGCCAGGGGGTGGAAAATATCCAAAACTCATAAGAAACAATGAGAATGGCTTGAGGTGCTACCTCTCAAATATATGCAAAGCAACTACTGATTTTCTTCTGATAAATTTACCGAAATCAGTAGAGATAACCCCAAATATTGTAAAAGAAAATTCAGATTTTCTCAGAGAAATCTATTATTGAAATCAATAGAAAACACTTGACAAATTGAAGACAGAATGAATATATTTATGTTAATTCGGGGATTCTACTCTCAGTTTTATTCGTCAACGCTGAAATATATGTATGCTGATTCAGGGCTGTAGGAACACTCGCTACCTTTACTTTCACTGAAGAATTTATCATATGTTTATATTTAAGAACTATTTCATTCAAGACCACACAACAAATAAATGTTTTTATTTTCTTTTGTTTACTTCTGATTCATACTGACTAAGATTGGACATTCTGGCTTCCTTTTATAGACATACATTTTGGGAAAACCATCATTTGTGAGCATTCTAGAACATTACGTTACCGAGTTTTTCCGGATATTCCGTCCGGAAAAAAACCCAACATTCTGGAAGCTCACGTGATTGGGTTATTCTGGAAAACCCGTCTAGGAAAACCCATCATGTCAGAATTTCCAATCTCAGCCAGACTGGATGTATTTAGGATTGAAAATAGGTAAGTAAAATATGTTCATGAACTATGTTAGTATGGTTACCAGACCGAAGGTAAAATTATTACATATCATTAGTTGTGATAAAAAAGAAATTTTTTTTATTTGTATTTATCCGCAGTAATAGAAGCGAGGTAAACCTTTAATCACTCTCTAATAAAAAGATGCATGATTCTAGTTTCCTCCCTTTATCTTTTTTTATCTAAAATATTGACATGGTATCGTTAGTTTATGTCTTTGAAAATGGTGATAAGGTAATATAATCTTCAACATATTGTACAGAACCCGGTAAACTATCAAAATTTTGGCCACCTGTAGAAATTTTTTAAATAGTATTTGTTCATCCGTCTCTAAATTTGTAGATTTAACCACCTTTTTCTAATTATTTTACATCTCCCAATATGTCCAAAAGCAGAAATTTGACTTCATGTAACAGCTCGTAAATTAATCAAAGAGTTTTTTTTAGAATCAATCCATATGTTAGGATAGATTTTTTTAGTAAAATTAATAAGATTGTCATTTTCTTTAAATTGTATTAAAGTAATATTTTATTCATTTATATTAAAGTAAGTTTCTAAAATATATTTAGATTAATTTCATTTATTTCTAAAGCACAACTATATATGTTAATAGAATGAAAATAGTTTCTGTACAAGCGAAAAGAAGGCAATGTATATAGCCGCACTACATAAAACCAGTAAAGATAATTTAAAGCTTTGCCAACGTACAATATGTGTGGAACTATATTACAACAAAAAACATTATACATGCCATATCGATGATTTAGCTAGAAACTCCTAGATTATATCAGTAAAAATATATATTCTGTAACCCAGACATTAGCGAATTTTCAATTCGGTTAATAAAAGTCGAATAACCTTTCTCTAAAGAACTTCTGTTAGTGACGTAAAACAAAATGATTCCTATCTAATGATGAACAGACGTCGCTGCTGGCTTAGTATATTAAGGGATTACCATATTTGGTCCTGACTTGCGCCAAACGAGTATTATAATTAGAAGCTAGCGGGATGTTCGTTTTTTTCATTACAGGTAAGAACTGTATATGTCGTAAGTTCTTTTAGAAATAGGTATTTTTAATGCTTGAGATTTTAATGGTAAAATTGATATGTTTGCAACATTGCTACTGAATTTTTTTATTTACAATATATTGTAATAGAATGTTTTATGTTTTAAAGAATTCATATTTAATTATATTTATGTAATTTTTATGGTAAAAGTTGAATTCGCTACCAACTTCTTGTTTAGATTTAATTTTGAAATAAAGTATTCTTTAAGCAAGAAAGAGTAATATCCAGCAACATATTCTAAATCAATATTCTATTTTAAAATGAGTAAAATGCATGTCACAGAATTAGGCGAAAATTGAATTTATTTCTTCTTGAATCACAAACTAATTTCACCATTTTTTTTGTTTCGTCGTACATGCGTTACCTGGGGTGAATAAGTGGTTTTTTTTCAAGGTAAGCGGCGTGTAACGATTTGCATGTGCCTGACTTCGTATCACTTGAAGTAATGAACATTAGAATCACGGGGTGCACGGTAGTTTTGCCGTGAATTCTACTCACCTATTTGAGGATATATAAGGCAGAATATTTCTGATAATATTACGGGACCAAAAGTATCTTATCACAGGAAAGATAGCTCGTCATTCTTTCTCCAGCCAAAGGGGTGAGTGTTAAATTTATATTTCGTTTTATTGTGAATTTTATTCAGTTTATCATTTCATGTAATGATGCCTTTATTACAATGCAGATTTAAACGTGGAATATTTGGAATTACTAGTCACTATTAGACTTTAAATTCAATAGTGTAATCTAAGTTGTAGATTGTTTTAGAAAAAAACTATTATTAGTTTGGTCTCTTTATTGTAGCTGATATTGTAGCGGAACGTCTCTGAATGTCTCTGATATTGTAGCTGAACGTCTCTGAATTGTAGCTGAACGTCTCTGAATGTCTCTGAATTGTAGCTGAATGTGATTGATTGTGCCGTGATTGTGCTGTTTAATTGTGCGATCGAATTGAGGTATCTGACTGTCTGTCTGTCGGATTGTCTGTCCGTCTACATCTGTCATGATGTGTAAATATCCGGAAATCTAGAAAAAGTCTGAGTGTCGGAGCTGTCTAGAGGTGTAAACATCCGGGGTGGCATCTAGGTATTTGGGAACGTTGGTTCTAGTAGATGCTGTATGCTGTCTGTACGTATAACTGTGGTGGATCCGTGAAGGGCAAACGGCCGATAAAAGTATTGGTCAACCCTAGGTATTCGGGGAAACTGGGCGGCGATTCAACAGTTGGTGAATCGTACGGTTATACAGGGTCGAGACACATGTGTGTGTTGCAATTGTAGTATAATTGAATACATTGTTATATTTACATAGTTACTTCAAATCACAATAGTATTTCAAGGGATTACATGAATCTCAATAAAAGTTAGCAGCTTGATTAAATACATGTATATGTTCGTGCTAGTTGTCGCAATCCATACGTGCGATAGTATAATTTGATGTTTGTATTTATTTATCGCAATTTATACTTGCGTTAATATAACTTTTGTAAAGGTTCCTTGGATCTGTGTATAGTCCAAGAGATTCCTTTGTATCTGTGTTTTATTTTGTATTAAATTTATTCATGTATTGTGAATGGTTGTGAGGGTAATCGTGGGTTGAACGCATGAGTTATTGTGTTGATACATCATTATTTTTCATTAATAATTTATTCCATAAATTTATATTATCTTTCACATATTGTGTTTGTGTTGTTCATTTAGTCCACCATCCACTCGGTAACAATTCTGTTACAATGCATTTCCTTAAATTAAATGTTGCATTAATTACAGTTATTACATTTTATACTTTTGTCTACCTTGAAATTGATCGAGAATTAACTATTTGTATAATATTATAAAATGCAGAAGTTATACGAATGAATGAAGTTGGAAAGCTTAATAAGGAAAATATAATATGTATTTCATGAATTTTGATTATAACGTTTTTAGATGTGTTTCTAGAATGTAGTAATATATATGTGTGTTGATTATTTAAATAAAATCCCATATACTTAGAAGCTAGCGGGATGTTTATTTTTTCATTACAGATACGATTCCGTACCTGAATTTTTCCCAAGACATTTCCATCATGATGTGACATCCTTTATCTGGGAACTCATTCCTTTCTTCTTCCTACCTTCCTGAGTTCCCAGCATGTGTTTATGAGAACGAACCATAATCCTTCCAACAAAACGTCTCATAAAAGTTCTCATAAAACATATGATCAAGCACAATACCTTTTTCGATTAATCCGTAATAACATTCGTAAACTGTTTGATGATCAAGATATTTTCTCTTCCAGCAATACATCTAATAAGATAAATGCCATATTCAACAGTACCAGCTGGTTCATTTTGTTGACAGTGCCTGATGTGCCTCATAAATCTTGACAATTTGATGCTTTTCAAACTTGTTTTGCTCCATGTCTTTATAATTATTTGTTTAATTAATTATATGTCTAAATCATATTGTAAGAAAAATATTATTTAGCCTTCACGCGAGCGTTTTATAACCTTACTAGTTTTAATTATCACATCTTTTCAGTTCTCTGTACTTTTACCACCACATTGTGCACAACCGTGTTTCACCTCTAACCCAAGATCACATGTCAGTCACGGCATATTTCAATTTAAATATGTTTTTGTCTTCATTATAATATGGAGAAGTTTAAAATATTATCCGTGACTAAGACTTCTAAATCTAGATTTGACCTTGACAGAAGTATACGCGACGTAAAGAAGCAAGATCGTTGTATCCGACGAAATGTATTCATAGCGCCAAGAAAGAATTTCGTGAAGATGGTGAATCTCATCAAGGTATTTATTGATATATAGAGACTGAACAATACTGAACAATTACTGAATAATTATTTTACCGTTCCGTCAGTTGTTGCTCACTTAGCAAGAAAAATACTTTCGTCAAAGCCAAGACAATCTGAGTTTCTTGAGGATTTACAACATACTTGTATTTAGTATGGATACAGCGGATACAGCGGATCGTGGAATACTAAATACGATTATCAAGAAGTTATCGCGGATGATATGGCAGCATGTGGTCCAGGAAGTGGTTTTGGAATGGGTGAATGTCATGGATATTTTAAATGTTTGGGACATCTAACTCACGAGGTAACCAGAGTTGGGATAAACGGACCTTCACCGGATCTTGACATGACTTGATTCGCTTGTAGAGAGTCATTTGAGTTCTCTAAAGGTTTTTATCCAATATGGTATGCATTGTTTGGTAGACACTTTTCAGAAAAGATGTGGGTACCAATTCTCTTGTTACGTGATATGATCGAAGCAAACAAATAATGTTTCATGAAATAAGGGAAACAATAATATCATATCATCCGCAGAAAGAACTTTGGTTACCACAGCAAAATAAATATTTCGATGTTGAAAAAAATAATATAACCAATTTGGAAACAAAAAACGCAAATGATCTTGGCATAAGAACACTCGGTAAATTTACCCAAGGAGGACGATATGATCATAATTGACACTATACAAGATTAATTATGGGCTCTGCTGAACTTGGTATTCATAATTGCTGATGCACTGAAGAGAAATATACTTGTAAGTCGAGAAAACGCTTACTTGTCTAACGGAACTAAATTAGGTACAATTGTTATATTTATGGTGGATCCCCTCAGTTTATCCATGTAAGATTATTACTCTCGTATGTTTCGATACAGTTATTATCAATGATAAACAGGTTTCCTAAGATCGAGATTAGAGTCGCTACCGATTCCTAATATATCGAAGAAAATATTCAGAATGGCTCACTCATTTTTATATAAGTACTGCTGTATCATGGAGCGAATGGAGAATAAAACAATGAAAGCTACATAATTATCCTGAATCTGCCAACGCTGAAATCAAGAATATTTTTGCAAAAATAATCAAATATCATAATTGTCATCTGTAATGTCAGTATATGATCCTGTGACTAAACACAACATTTTATATCAATGTTCCAGATGATTCTGACAAAACAACTGGCGCATTTGAATCAGCACGACAGAGTTCGTCAATTCTTTCGATATGATCGTTTTAACCATAACAAACCGACTCGCTAGTGACTTGAGAAAACGAAACGTAAAAGCATGCACATATACATTTTTTCGGTTGAAAGGAGATAAATTGACCCCTGAACAAACGGGTGAAAAACTACATTTTAAGCAACATAATTTGGGATGAAATATGCAGAGTATCTACAGATATAATACAAGTATTTCTTGATTAGGTGTTGACAGCAAAATATTGCTGTGATAATGTGCGGCCATTAAGGTAATGTCCACCATCACCCCTTCTTGGATTGTCTCCGCATGAATGGGTTAAAGGTTTTATATATTATTATGAAGAAATAACGGATTATCATTGAGCACTTGATCCAGAATTAAGACATCTGTATTTAATGGAGTTGATACAGACCTGAATGAAGGTCCGGTGGGTAAACAGAACATACAAATTTGAAGAAGAAACAAATACAAAAGATAAAATAACACAAATAAGCTAATCCAATTAGAGAAACTCTCGGTCAGTTAGAGGCTTCAGTTGGGCGTTATTGACTCAGCATTTTGTATTTTCGTAGGAAGCTTTATTTTGCAGAAATTACTTTCAGCAAAAGGTCTGTTCACGCTCTATGCTGATAAAAGTAACAAAGCAACAACCTGTGCCCTAATTTCCCAGACGAACAATCCGAATGGGGTAAATGCACAAATAGGAAGGTAGAGAAAGCATGAAGCAAAGGACCGAAAAGGTCTTGGTGGACTGTGTGACCATAACGACCATGCAGATTTGTTGGAGACTTTTGGGTCCATTTGTGCGGGCAACAACGAACTCAACATTATTAATGTAGCCATATCGACTTGTCAGCAGTTGCTAGTCAGTAGACAGCATTGTCTCACGAACGTTTCACTTGTTATACATTAAGGTTATCAATGTTTATTACAACATTGATAATAAATTATGATGCACTACCTGTTGTACACAAATTCAATGCTGCAAAAGAGTTGTTTAAAAATCAAATCTAGGCATTATCTTTATGTTTCAACGCACATCTGCGAAAATATGTTATGTGATTTCACCCACGTCAAAGTTGCACTCTCTCATACAATGGCTTCGTTAGTCGTAATTTGTCTAAGATCCGACTGCGGCAATTTGATGGATTTCCCGCGAATAACTCAGAGCGCGGTTAAGAACAGTCCCATCACGTTTTTGATCTTCTCCCTTGCTAACAGAATATAAACCAGCGACCAAACACAAGTCTAAAGTCAGCATACGCGGCACGACCAAATAATTAATTTTACTGTCTTAATCGAATCTCCAACGTACGTATTTGGTACTGAAAAGTCATCGTTGAGAACACGTATTGTTTACACAAAGATATTAACATACCGCTCTGTGGTTACAGCGTCCTCCCCGAGTGCAAACGGTCGCGGGTTCGAACCCAAGCAGAATTTTGCCAAAGACATTTGAAAGTAGACGTGATACTGATGACGATGTGAATGGTTTCATTGAATCACAAAATAAACTTTCACTCAAGCAAATGACTGAACATGATACCCGCAATCAGGCCCGCACCTGGGGGGGGGGGGGGAACAACCATGGCACTTGTCAGGGGCCCGAGCTAGATAGGGGCACATATTTGAAACACGAAAGGGGCCCGAACTCTGTCAGCTGCCTGGGGCCCAGAATTTCCTAGGTGCGGGCCTGCCCGCAATAACACTCAAACACGAGACACTCAGGCTCATCACTGAAACAGTTATTAACGACTAATATCCATTAGTCGTTAATAATCCATTCACAAATACATCATTTCAGACCATGACACGTGCTCAGAAAGGTCAATAAAATAGCACAAAAGGCACATTAAGGCCAATGGACATTCCGTCTCACGCAGAAACGTATCATTCTACTAGGCAGTCGAAATGTTGAATTGGAAAACAAAAAATGCCACTTAAAATGGCTGGTTTCTGTAAATATCAAGAACATCAGAGTCAATATATCGAAATGGCGAAGAAGTAATATTTCGTCTGAAAAAAAGGGCTAGTAAACCTCCTCTACAATATACACATGTTTACTTTACTGTGATAATGGTTCGATTTATTGTAGATATAGAAGGCGTACAGTCATGTAAATAGCTGGATCCACTCCAACAATGAACTCGAAAGTGACCGGGCGGAGACGAGGACGACTGTAGCTGGTAATAATAATGGCAATAAATATATTTACCTCTTTGCTTCTTGCACAAGCTCAAAATGTAAATTCATCGTTATTTCTTCTAGTCAAAATTGCATGCGTTCCAAAAAAGTATTCTACATTGCGAAATTATTCTGTATTTTAGAAGCACGTTTCGCACCCATTTTAACTTTTTTTTTCAAGGCCAAAATCAAGTTATTATAGCTGTTTCGAACCATGTATTTACTCTGATGAAAATGAAGATAACGAAAATCTTTGCTGATATTTACTTGTTTTAAAATTAAAAAAAATGTCGAGAAAATGACTTTGTTGTAACTCTAAGCAACGGGAATTTAGATTCCGGTTACGATATTAACCTTTCGTAGCAGTTGTGGAACAACATTTCTCGGGTGGCACGATTTACCCAAATGCACCCAAATATACCCAAATACTGCCCAAATATACCCAAATACTGCCCATATACTCCCAAATACTGTCCATAAACAAGCACGTGAAACATTTACAACTAAAGAGATTTTAAATTCCTCTCAAAGTTAAGTTCTGGGTTATAATGAAATACGTTAAATAACTAAAGTATTAGAAATTCTTTGTTTCATTCCATTTTATGCAATGTCCGACTATTTTAAAAATTCGTCCTAATTATTGCGTGTTAAATTTTAATGTTGTCTATATCTAATACACAAAATAAACATTATCAAATAAAGGAAATATTTTGTATGGTTAATGTCATTTTAGATACAGTATAGCTTTTGGGGAACAAATGAACTTAAATAATCAATTCAAGGCAACTTTTCCCGTCCTAGTTTATATTAAGTTTTGGTAGTTTTGTAATTTTAAAAAAATTTCATTTATATTAAGTTTCTCAACTTTTCGCTACTTATCTCACTTTCGTAACTTGTCGCACTTTTCTTAATTTTTCGCACTTTAGTCATACCCCTAGAGCAATACGTAATTATGGAATTTACATATTCTAGTTACATCTACAGTGCAGTGAGTGATCGTGAAAAAGAGCTGAACAGCGAAGGTAATGCAACAGCATTTGTAATATTAACTTTACCTTTTAAAAAAATGCTAATTAGATGGATGGTTCTGAAACCAAGGAAAAAATGTACCTGCAAGTAGATTTGTCACCTTGAATATGTTGTACTTTTCTACTTTCGATTTCTTTCTCCACCATTTTGGCCAAGTTGCGATAGGTATCACGGTACCAGTTGTTTTTCCATAGACCTCAATGCTAATATTTGGAGAGATAAATATATTTTCTATCCTAATTTAGCGTGCATCTCACACACTGTTATAAAGAACAATGTTAGATTGTCAATTTGACGATGACAAAACCAGGTACTCCATTGCATTTAAGAGAGATAACTCTGCTGTAACTAGACAGGGGTATGAGTTATCTAGCCACAACATACCTATTTTCAGTCATGTGTATTACATTTTCAAAAAATCATAAAAAATACAAAATTTGATCTATTTAGGAATTAGCATAAATTCACATGTTGCCAAGAGGCTAAACTTTTTTTAAGCCTAACAGAAAGTACAACTCTTACATAATCCACCAATCAAAGCTTGTGTTGTTGTTTATCTCTGAATAGAATGGACCTACACCTTACGCTCCACCCACATGGACTTGCGCAATTGGTACCATTATACCTATACTGCTTTGCATAGTCGGTAAGAATTATTTATCTTGTTATTTTTTTAGAATATAAAATGCTTTATTTTATTCACACACACACACACGCACACACACACACACACCATTGATCGTATCACATGAAGGTTCAATCACAGGAGTCTGAATTTTTATCAATAAAGTACGATGAAATCTCTGACAACATTAAATTGGTAGTATAATGTATAGTACCAATAAGGTGATTTCATGTTGTCAGAGATTTTGTCCTAGTTATTGATAAAAATTCAGACTCCTGTAGTTGAATGCACCGGAATTTGTCACCAGGAAGACATTTAATTTACCCCCATCCACCAACAGGTGCTCCTATCGTTGACCTGTCATACTTGTACTATACTAGACCAAAAAATTGTTATCTGCCTTTTTTTTTATTTTGATCTGCCTCAAGTCAAAATATAAAAAAGGCGGAGAACAATTTGTTGGTCTAGTACTATACATAAACTACAAGAGAGAACACTTCTCTCCTTTTTCACGCGACCCATATAAGAATAAACGTCGTTATTTCAAGCTACATATTGTGTAGTGTCAAAAATTTGGTACTGATATTTAGCTCAGGCATTCGACTTTGAATCCGTTTGACTTACTATCATACCTTTAAGGAATAACAGACCATTTTCCATGCAAATGCTCGACATAGCCATAATTATGTCCGCTTCACATGCAAGTGAGATCCTCTCATTGGTTAAAAGAAAATGAAGTCCAGCATTTATTTATTTTCATTTGGCCAGTGAGAAGGTAGTATTCCATTCAGCGTGTTGTTCCTGCATATTAAGCGCGTGAGATCACCTTGAAATGTCGCCTGTTGCATGCGTCACATACTTTGCCTCTTGCCGGACACTTTCCTTTCCTAAACTCATGTTTGCATTTGTAGAAATTTTATTCTTTAAAATTTAAGATTAAATGAACACTATCTATGGCCTGAACTGGTGAGGATGATTTATTTCATAGTTTGCCAATCACAGTTTGACTGTTAGTAACACTTCTCCTCTGGCTTCAGGATCATGCTTCTTTAATTTTATTCGACACCTGCTTCTTGTAAAGGCACTGATTCCTAGCTTTCAGGACTTTTAATTTATAATAGGTCCTGGAGACTCCATTTTGAAAGTATGCCAGACTTGTATGAAATGTTCCGCATAACATTCTTGTCATAATCACATCAGTTGCCCTTTATTTTATTGTCTCCATGAAGGAATCTTATTGGTTTGATGGATATCAAATTTCCTGCTTTATAGTAATCATCAAGTCAATACCTCACTTAAAATTGACAATATTACTCTAATGAATGGCTTATTCTGTTAGTTTATAGGAAGTTACATTATTGTTTTAATTCAGACATTTCAGTAGGGAAACCCCTGCATATCAGTGGCAGGCCAGATTGGACAAACTTGTAATAGTTTATACTGTTGGCATAAACCATATCTTTAGTAAGGAAAGACATGCATATCAATGGTAGACGAGAATGGACATACTTGTGCGAGTTTAAACTGTTGGCATAAACCAGATCTTTTGTAGGTAATCTTGTGTATGCTAGAGTCAGACAAGAGTGGATACATTTTTTGGGATTTGACACTGCTCACATAAATCACATCTTTGTTTTGAAAGTTATTGTATGCTACTGGCAGACTACAAGATTGGATTCATTTGTAGAAGTTGAAACTGTTGCACATGTAAACTAGATTCCATGGTAATTCGGTGTATCCATGCTTGATCAAAACCCGATCTTTAGTAGGGAAACTCCTGAATGCAGATTGAAAGACAGATTGGATATACAGGTAGTTGTAGGAGTTGACATATCGTATGAGTTTACTCTTGTATGCTAATTGAGAGACAGATTGGATATAGGTGTAGTTGACTCCTGTATGCTAATTGAAAGACAGATTGGATATAGTTGTAGGAGTTGACAGATTGTAGCAGTTGACTCCTGTATGCTAATTGAAAGACCAATTGTATATAGTTGCAGGAGTTGACACTGTTCTCATAAACCCAGGTCTCAGCAATGCCTTTTGACATTGTTAGCATTTCTGTTATACTTGTACTATTTCAGCTAGCAAAAATAAGGTCTTTCAATGTCCAGTATCATAATTTATATTTTGAATATAGAATATCACTATCAGCAAACATCTAGTCAATATTTTCAGCTAGCAATTTACTACCATTTCAGACTTTTAACTAGAACAATTCTTGCTAGTATCGATATGAACAACTGCAGCTACACAAATTTTGTTCTTAGAATCCCCTTTAAGTATGCAATCTGTCATATATATAAGAAAAGCAAGTGTTATGGTGTTGATAGTATAAGATAATGGAACAGTATGTAGGAATTTTGATAATTCCAAAAGATAAGAGCTTTAACACTGTCTATGCCTTGGACTTTATTTATATAAAGTGTTGAAACAACTGGGAAAACATACTGATCAAATAAATATATGTGACAATTACTAGCACATTGTATGACATGTCAACCTAGCAAATGAACATTAGACAGTTTTAACCCATTTATTGGGAATGTCCAGAAATTAAGGTGATTTTACTCTCTCTCTCTCTCTCTCTCTCTCTCTCTCTCTCTCTCTCTCTCTCTCTCTCTCTCTCTCTCTCTCTCTCTCTCTCTCTCTATATATATATATATATATATATATATATATACATGTATATTGATGACTTGATAGAGTACTTAATCTCTTAAGATAAAATCTCCAAGCACTTTACAACATCAAGTTAGCATGTATGGACAAGTTTCTTACAGAGAGGATAAAAATCGTGCCTCACAAAGAATAAATGAATTATTACACAATAACAACATGAAACATATACACAAAATAACCAAAACACAAAGAGTTTACACAACAATTTCAACCTAAATATAATAAATGGAATATCAATTTGATTTCTTTATAACGCACTTTAACATTATGGTATTTTGATTTATTGAAATATCATTTAATACAATTGTGATGCCCATGGCTGGCAGCTTAAAACACAAGCCCTAACTCAATTTGTACATAGTCTGATTTGAACTCGATTTGCAAAAAAAAAGGCCCCATTTTTCATTATTTAAAGTTTGATCAGAAAATAATTGAAAATATCCTTGTACCTGATTTTTTTAATACATTTGACATTGGACACCTGTATAAAAAAATTGATAGAGTTAATATGCACAATGCAAATTGGTTCTTGGTTTGGTGACCATGCATGGATCTGTACAAGAAAGAGATTGTTTTGGTGACCATGCATATATCTGTACAAGAAAGATATTTCTTGCAGACGAATCTCTCAGATTAAGGTTTGTTTTTTTTCCAGGTAATGATGACTGATAAGAAGAGAATTTATCCAAGCTAATACAGACATTGACATGCCTCCCACTGGTGCTGCAACCAAGGTCAAGGACCCAGAATACAGTAATTGGCTTAAAGTTAGCTTGGCTTTGTACTACCTAACGGTTGGACTCCATTCCTTTATACAGGGGGAGGTGGATGCTATGCACCAGTTTCTGTTGCATAAATTATATGGAGGCTCAGGTGTACAAAAACCTAAATGTTCCAGTTGTATATCAAAGGATGTTAAACAAAACAGAAATACATATGTCTGGAAATTTAAATCATCCTGCCCTTCCCATCTCTGTGATATCTGGTTGGCTGAACTATTGACTCTACACACCAATCCAACATCTAATAAAATCTACTGGGATAACTGTGATGTCACTGCCTGGCCTTTTGTTCCCTGGGAATGTGCAAAGCTATACATGCCTAGAGGTCAGCTACCAGCCAATACTGGACCGGTCAAGTGTGATTCCCAAGCCCTACTCACCCTGATGGCTAATTGTACATACTTCCATAAAAAACTATCCCCAGCAGGTCTTGGACTGACACACACGGTATATATCTGTGTATATTTCATTTTTCATCTACTGACATTTACTTCTAATGTAACCCCATTCCCCTTTATTGTCATGATTGAGGATGTGAAAGAATTTGTATATGTAAGCTATGTATTCCTCACTCACTCTGTTGGCTTGTCTGCATGCTAGCTATGATAAAAAATAATAATAATAATAATAATAATAATAATAATAATAATAATAATAATGCTTTATTTATAGAGGGTGACTCATTAGTCAAGGATTATTCTCCCTTGAGGCCCTCTTAGTGAGAGTATAACAAATGCACATTATATGAAGATAGCAACAAATCCTTCATACTTAATTTGTGAAGAAAAACCCTTGAGGTAGAATATATGTATAGACTGATTAAACATGGCATGTGAGCTTGTTTTATTGTCCATTATTAAATTACATTGACTTGTCTGAATTTTGACTGGAGTGGAAATTGTTACATATATTTGATTTAAGTCATTTAATTTTATTTTAATTGTTTGTTTGTCAGATTCAAATTTAAAATTTTAAGTTTAAAATTCATTCATTGGGAGATATTTTTAAAAAAAGTAGGATGATCTGTACTTTACAAATAAACACCAGATGTTGACCTCATTTCTGACCTGGCTTCAGAGTTGTAAACAAGCTTTTAAAATGATTGGTTGATTCCAAGGACATTATGGAGCTTTGTTATAAACATCTTTCTATTTTTAGTTCTTGAGAGTAAAAATAACTGATTTTCATCTGGGTCATATGGTGTGCACGAGAGTTTTTGAACGTAAATTTGTTCTAAAGATTCTAGAAGATCATGTGACCCCTTCCTTATTTACATAAAAACAGGTATATAAATGATGTTTTAGAGTGAACTATTTAGTAGAAGTTTGGGTGTTAGAATATTAAGTTGTATTGTTTTGAGTTATTTTAAATTACCTTGTACTGGAAATTATTTCAATTCATTTGGATGAAGAGGATTTATTTTGTTATTTATCTGGAAAACAATTGTGCTCATTGAATTTCATAAGACCAGAACTGACTTCATCATGTGACATCGTCTTCCATCTTGGATGCTTCACCAAGATTCGAACTAGGAATTATTTATTAGGACATTTTATTACAAGGACTTTTGCAATTTCACTAGTGGATTATATTTTGATTTATTTTTGGATTAATTTTGGAATTGATTCTTAAAACCGTATGTTTATTTTTCTTTTCTGGAAAATATTTGTGCTCAATAAATTGTTTATTAAGTTTTTACAAGCTTGTTATTTTCACTCTTTCTATGTTACTGTTTATTCGAGCCAAAGCACGTAACAAAATGCAAGAGTCATGTATCTGGTTTTAGTAAATTCTTTTCATATAATAATTTGGGTATCATAAATCGCAGACATGCTAAACTCTGTGTAATAAAAGTACAATATGTTGGGCCCTCTGTTCTGATCATTACTAGCAATACAAGAAGAAATACACAAATAATTGTTAGTGATATGATTATTATTACATTGTTGATAGATAATTAATGCTAGAATATATATATATATATATATATATATATATATATATATATATATATATATAGACAGGACAATGTGTATTAATAAAATAAGTATTACGACTATGTTCCAGCCCTCCCAAATATGTCATTGCTGAAATGTATTTATTGTACCGAGATTTACAGTTGTGTGTTTTAACAGAATTTGAATTATTTAGGAATAATACATGCATATATCGATTGTTTTACCATTTATTGGAATTGTTGCTTTGATCACTTACAGGTCTCCAAAATAAGGAACAGTGTGATGCACTCAGAAGATATGAGACTGTCAGATGGTGACAGCAAAAGTTTTATACAGGATGTAATTCATTTGTTAGAAGACCCAACTCATCTCAAATCACTGGAGGAATGTAAAGTGGCTGTTAATGAGATAAATAAGGTATGGAACATGGTTATGTATTAGTTAATTGCTAATTTTGATAAAAGGTAAGTAAGAAGGGCTTTACACTACTATGGTATATGAGTTTTAGATTTCTTTTCCAAATGAATGTGTGTCAGATATGGTTGGTGTTTGTGAGAGCAACCAGGAACATATTGCTTTTCTATTTTCTGTCAACAAGTCCTCACATCAGTCCCAAATACATTAAAGTAAAACAGCAATAAAGCATTTTACTTAGAGCCTTGAAAATTCTTAGTCATGAGCAGATGACCTGATTTGTTTTTCAGATCATTACCTCACATTCATTTTCTTTCTTTTTCACATAATCTCTGTGTCTAGCTCTGTGAAGGGGAAAACCAACTGACGTAACCCAACACACCCTTCATAAGAATTTTGTATTGATGTAAAGTACACCACTCCCTCGATAACTCGTACCTTGATAACTCGTAAACCCACTTATAATGTGGGGTCGGGTGTGGATCCCATTTTCTAAACTAGAAAATACCCCAAAAATTTATCCCTATTTGTTGAACTTGAAGAAAATTGTGATCAAAATTGGTAATGGAAACTTTTATATATTGCTTGTTTTATCATTCAGAACAGTAGATAGAACCTGGAAAATTTAATTAGCATTATGAAATATCAAATTTAAAAATAGTTCCAAATAAGTGCTGACCGTGTTTTGATAACTGACTTGTGAAAGTATTTGTTGTATTGATGCATTGAATTAAAATCTGACCTTCTTTGTATTATCATATTAATTATATCTTTTGAATCAAAAAAAGGAGGTTTTATAACACTTTTATAAATGTTGTTGTGTAACTTCAACTACCTTAAAGTAACCAGCTCTTTCATAACTGCAAACAAAGATAGCAAGAGAACCAAGCAAAATGAATACTTCATAAAGTAAAGAACTTGGTTTCACAGATAACGACCATTGCGGGCAAGTGAGTTTTAGAGAATTCTTGAACTAGCACTTAGAAATAGCCTCAAGGATGATAAGAAGTTTTATTATTACTTCTAATGAAATCACAACATCAATATTGAACTAACTGAACAATACAAAAGTTGGGTTTCAACATAGACGATTGTCTCACAAAATAGAAGTCTCTAGTTTTTGAAGAAAAAGGAATCTTGTTGGGTGGTGTCTTGTTCCATGCCCTGTGGACTTTCAATTTAGCAGGCTAATATTAAACATCAATATGGGAACCAGACTCATCAAGAAAACAAAAACAGTGACATAATACACAGATTTCTCGCTTACACATGACGGTTGTTGAAACCAGTTGGAACGAATTTTCACATGTTGGACATTTTGAAATGTTTTTTAAATAGAAAAAGAAGCACATTCATTAGAAAAAATGTTTTTTAAAATTATTATCGATGTGATTGTAAAACAGGATTCAGTCATTAAACAGCCGTTTCCTGATCCTCCCCACACACAAAATTCTCGATGTCAACACAATTTTTTTTTGGAAGTCCCTCGGTAACTCATGCCCTCGGTTATAGTGCATCCTATGTTTTGTGGACCCCATTGTGTGGGCATTATCGAAGGGGAGGTGTAATGGGTGTCTAAAGTCAGAAGAAAAAAAATCAGGATTTTTCTTCAATTTGTTAATGAAAAAACACAGCTGTGAAATATTCTTTTATTAAGATGTATCTGAGGAGCTGAGTTGTCTAAAGCACTCACACAGCTCACCTTTGTCCACATGAGAAATGTCATTAAAACCAGTAAATGTCTAAGTTTATTTTCATTTGGCTGCAAGGAAATAGGTGTTAAATTCTAGGACTTTGGAAGGTAATCAGTGTTCCAAATTCTGGCAGGCTCTCTCTTTCTAAAATAATAATATTTACCTATCCCTGCCACTTGATATTGAGGATTTTCCTGAGACTTGTGGTGTGACAGTGGTTCAGCTTCCTGGCATGGCACTGGTACACCATCCATGTCTTGCATGCATAAGGTAGTGTGGGGAGCACAACTGCCATGTAGACCTTTAGTTTGGTCTGGATGCTGATGCCTCTTCTATTCCAGACATTGGCATCCAGTCTGCCAAACATTGTGCTGGCTCTGGTTCACCTCCTCTTCAATAGTGACACTCTTTGACAGTTTGCTGCCATGGTATGTGAAGCTGTTCACTACCTTGAGTTTTATGATGCTTTCTGTGTCTCGAACAAGGTTGAAGGGTTAATCCAGCGCTTCATCGATGGGTAATTGGGGAGATGACTGATGGCTAAAGGATGATTCAGGATGCTGTCAAAGTGTTCAGCCCATTGTTGACGAATCTTCTCTTTGTTAGAAATTACTGTGTTCCCGTCTGTGCAGAGAAAGTGGGGGATGATCCAGAGGATGCAGGTATGTACACTTCTTTTAGGACGTTGTATACATTTATTTCATGCCAGTCTGCATAGCACTGGATCTCATCACTTTGGTTGCTCAGCCATGTGTCTCGCATCTGAGTTTTTGCTGTACAGTTCTGCAAACATTGTTGTGCCTACCTCTCTTCTATGTGAACTTGGGGTTGTTGAGGTAGGTTTGAAGGAGATTGTGTTTCTCATCCAGCAACTGCTTGATCTCATCGCAGTTCTTATCAAACCAGTCTTTATACTTTCTGGTTGCGGATCCTACGATTTCCAAAGCTGTGCTGTAGACCAGCTTTCTGAATGCCTTCCAGTCGGTTTTTACATTTTAATTGTCCAGAGGGGTGGATTTAGATGTTTATTCAGGGCATCTATGAGAGACTGTTTGGTACTGGTGCATTTCAGTTTGGTGATATTTAGTCATTTAGGAGCCTTCTTTCCCCGTGGGCATTTTTTGGGTTGCATGCATATGTTGAGAATGGTGATGATGAAGTGGTGGTATGTCAAGCAGTCAGTGCCACACAAGGACATGGTCACTCACATACATCTTGCCTATCCCTTTACCTGACAATTACATAGTTTATGAGGTGCTAGGGCTTAGAGCAAGGGTGTATCCATGACATCCAGCTATGGGTAAGGAGGTGGAAGACTGTATTGGTGATATGCAATTCATACTTGGCCCAAGTTTGGAGGAAAAGAAGACCGTTGCTGTTATAGTGACCCACTCCTTCCTCCACTCATAAGAAGACCTCTCTGATTTATTCTTCATCTTTGATTTGCATAGTCATAAATCACATTTTCCCAAAGTGGAATCTTTCCTGGACACTGACTTGGATGAAATTCAAGCCTTTATCCAGGACCTAGCTGAAGATCATTTCATACAAAATTGGTTACCTACTAGTGTTTGCTTCAAAACTGGCACAATCTCTGGAGGGAAAACATGCACAGTTGAAGCTAGATTTGCCCAAAGATTGAAGGCTACAAAGAATCATTATTTTCTCTTTTAATAAACCATGTTTTTGTGGATGAGAATAAGGATGACAAAAATAATGAATGGGTAGAAATTCTGTAGATGAGACTATGGATGACAAAGAGAACAAATGGATAAAAATGCAGTTGATGAGACTAAGGATGGCATAGATAATGAATTTGTTGGACTGCTGTGGATAAGACTAAGGATGACAAAGATAATGAATGGGTATAAATGCTGTGGATGGGACTAAAGATGGCAAAGATAATGAATAGGTAGAAATGCTGTGGATAAGACTAAGGATGACAAAGATAATGAATAGGTAGAAATGCTGTGGATGAGACTAAAGATGACAAAGATAATGAATGGGTAGAAATGCTGTGCATGAGACTAAGGATGACAAAGATAATGAATGGGTAGAAATGCTGTGGATAAGACTAAGGATGACAAAGATAATGAATAGGTAGAAATGCTGTGGATGAGACTAAAGATGACAAAGATAATGAATGGGTAGAAATGCTGTGGATGAGACTAAGGATGACAAAGATAATGAATGGGTAGAAATGCTGTGGATGAGACTAAAGATGACAAAGATAATGAATAGGTAGAAATGCTGTGGATGAGACTAAGGATGACAAAGATAATGAATGGGTAGAAATGCTGTGGATGAGACTAAAGATGACAAAGATAATGAATAGGTAGAAATGCTGTGGATGAGACTAAGGATGACAAAGATAATGAATGGGTTGGAATGATGTGGATGAGACTAAAGATGACAAAGATAATGAATGGGTAGAAATGCTGTGGATGAGACTAAGGATGACAAAGATAATGAATATGTTGGAATGATGTGGAGGAAGCTAAACATGATAGACAGTTGATGGGTATGAATGCTATAGATGCTGATGATGATGACAAAAAGAATGGAATGAATTAGGGCATAACCGACTTTTGATCCGGAAATCGGATTCCACCGGATAGTATGAACTTCCGATTAATCGGAGTCGGACAAGGCAGGAATGACCGATTCGGATAATAAAAAATAATAAAGTTAAATTTCTATAGCACCGTGTCTAACACTGCGTGTCATTCGATAGTGCGTTAATAAAGTTAAATAAGAAGTCAGAAAAGTCCAATATGGTCAACGCAACCACGCTGTGAGACAATCTATTTGAACCGGCGGGTGAAAACCGGAAATGAAGCCGGATATGGTAAAGTACTAAGTAACATGCTAGACACGGAAAAACCAGATACCAGAAACCCGGAAACGGAAGATGACATTTTTTAGAAAAAAAATACGGATTTAGCATTTCCGATTAATCGTATCGTATCCGGAATCGGAAAAATTTCATGCCCAAAATCCGAAATCGGAAATCGGTAGAAAAATGCTAATTGGTTATGCCCTAGAATGAATACTGTCGTTTTTATTTGTAATTCTAAATGTTAAGGTCCTCCTTCTGTATTTGTAATTAATACCACTCTTCTTCCTCCTTGCAGATTGATAATGACTCACTAGACGTGTCCTTTAATGTTGAGTTAGAGATGATTGCCTTGAGGACAGCTGTAGATGCAGTCAGACAAGAGATGGGAAAGCAAGAGGAAAGAACATTAGGCAGTGTTGAGTCTTTGAAGGAGGAATATATACAACTTAAAGAACAGATGAGAACAAAGATAGACACTGTTGAGAATAGGGTGGGCATTGTTGAGTATAGGCAGGACACTGTTGAGAATCGGGTGGGCATTGTTGAGAATAGACAGGATGCTTTTGAGAATAGGGTGGGTATTGTTGAGAATAGACAGGATGCTTTTGAGAATAGGGTAGTCACTGTGGAGAATAGACAGAACACTGTTGTTAATGACTTGGAGACTATTGAGAATAGGGTAGATTGTGTAGAGAATAGGGTAGTCACTGTTGAGAATAGACAGGACACTGTTGAGAATCGCATAGGCACTGTTGAGGATAGACAGAACACCATTGGAAGAGATGTTGAGTCAGCAAAGGAGCAGACAAACACTGCATTACAAAGTCTGGAGAAGGAACACAAGGAGATGCAGAAAAATCTTCAGTCAGTTCTGGAAAAGACACAACAACAACATTTGCAGTTATCTCAAGCCATATCAGCAAGTGTAGCCCCACTTGGAGTAAGAGTTGAAGCAGTAGAGGAAAAGTTGACAAGCCTGCAGGAGAGTGGACATAGGGCAGTTGAGAACATTGCTTGCAAAGAAGGTAAACTGACTTGAAAAAGGATGTCCAGGTGTTGTAGATTAGCTGTGAAGTACATATGCTGGCCACTTTTGTACTTTCTATTTGTATCTTTTCTATTTTAATTAGCATTAACAATACTTGTTTCAGAATTAAATTGCAGGAAAAATATATGGATGCAGAGAATAATTAACTCTGGACTGACGGGAAAAGGGAAGTAGCAGCAGGGTTGATACATTGTATTCTCTACTGTGATAACATTATCAGGCAGAACTGAAATGATTGGGTGAAAATAGTCCAGAATCTGAAGTTCATTGTAAAATTTTCCACGATATACCATCCTAAATAATTCATTGACGAGGAGGTATGAATGTAAATCAGCGAATTTCAAGAATATCTAATGATTTGCTCTAAAATGATATTACATGTATTATACAAATTCATTGATCATTATGTTTTTAATGTTCTTTAAGCAATCAGTATTCACAAAGCACAAGAAAACTTACCTCTATGACTTTTTAAATACTCAATAATTGAATGATTATTGCATGAAATGTTCTAAAGACATTACATCAGTCCTTCACACCATGTGTATTGCAAGTATCTTGTGTCACTTGGAGTCAGTACATTCGACCTATAGAACAAAATATATGTATCCCAGGCCTGGATTTAATAAAATATACTTGCAACATGAACTATCTTGTGCTATCATTCTCCAAGGCTTGTTTTGGGGAAACTTTATCCCCCCCCCCAAAAAAAAAACTTTACTGTCCATCAACTTTGCTGGGAAAAGCTCTCACTTAAGTGTTTTTATATTTGAGATTGAAGGTCTGTTTCATATGTATCTTGTCTATTAATAATTAATTTTTAAAATAAATAGAGGGGATTCATATATTGTTGCAGAGTGAAAGTATTTACCTTTTATTTAACAAATAACTTATTTAAGAGAAAAACAGTGGATACTTGAAGGATAATACTAATACCAAAGCAGCAGCAATAAATCTGCAACCACATTTAATAGTTAAGTATATCATTTTGAAATGATAACGAACTTACATCCAGTGTGGATGCGATGGTCATATTAAAATTATTATTATCCTGGATATATCCTGGATAGATTGGGTTATCATCCAATAAAACATCTTACAATGTGTAGTTCGTCCAAAAATAAAAATTATACAGATCTGACAAGTGACACAAAATAGCCGCTAACAGGGAAGCCATCTTAAAAATCGTGTTATCTCTACACTTGTCAAGTGAAAGGTCATATCGACATTTGACCACAAGATATCTTATTATAACTAAGTGAAATTGATGCCAATTTGGCATCCAAGATGGCCACTGTGGAGGCTATCGTGTAGATTGTTATGCCAATACTTCTCCAGATGAATGTGCTTTATTGGCATAATTTTCTTTCACCACACAAAGCCACTTAGTATGTTTAGTTGGTCCTAAATTAGGATGAAATCAATCACGTTCTATTTGAAATGTATCCTCTTAAATTAGGATGAAAGCAATCACGTTCTATTTGAAAAATATCTTCATAAATTAGGATGAAATCAATCACGTTCTATTTGAAATGTATCCTCTTAAATTAGGATGAAAGCAATCACGTTCTATTTGAAAAATATCCTCTTCTAGAGTCAAGGCATTTAAATCAGAGTTTCTTTTGTGAGAATTTAAGCATCATGTTCAATGTTTTGTCCGTTTCACTACCTTCCTCTTTGACGATAGGTAGACCATAAGTATTCCTACAATTGTCACAATTCAATTAGTTTTTGTTAATTTGACCTAAGTGTTTGGTAGGCATAGATGGATACCTTCTTCATCTCCTGATTTGTGATGTCTGATTTTGTTTGCATACATTTTGAAAATTTCTGGTTTGAATATTCATTGGTTATAAGTTATTGGTCCATTTTGATATTCTCTTGGGGACTCTTATACCATTATTATTATTGAAGTATTCACTATATTCATACTGTAATTGGTCAAATTTGAGACTCTCTTAGGGACTCTTATACCAGTATAATTATAGAAGTATTCACTAAATTCATACTGTTATTGGTCAGATTTGAGATTCTCTTAGGGACTCTTATACCAGCATTATTATTGAATTATTCACTATATTCATACTGTTATTGGTCATATTTGAGACTCTCTTAGGGGCTCTTATACCAGCATTATTATTGAAGTATTCACTATATTGATACTGTAATTTTTCAAATTTGAGACTCTCTTAGGGACTCTTATACCAGCATCATTATTGAAGTATTCACTATATTCATACTGTAATTGGTCAAATCTGAGACTCTCTTAGGAACTCTTATACCAGCATTATTTTTTAAGTATTCACTATATTCATACTGTAATTGGTCAAATTTGAGACTCTCTTAGAGACTCTTATACCAGCATTATTACTGAAGTATTCACTATATTCATACTGTTATTGGTCAAATTTGAGACTCTCTTAGGGACTCTTATACCAGCATTATTTTTTAAGTATTCACTATATTCATACTGTAATTGGTCAAATTTGAGACTCTCTTAGGGACTCTTATACCAGCATTATTACAGAAGTATTCACTATATTCATACTGTTATTGGTCAAATTTGAGACTCTTAGGGACTCTTATACAAGCATTATTATTGAAGTATTCACTATATTCATTCTGTAATCCCTGGCTTAACACATACCACATGCAAGGCAAAGGTATTATTGGTTTTTGAGTTTCTTTGACCACTGATCTCACATCACGTCCCACTATAGTGAATACCATTGACAATTGTTTTTGTTTTCAGAAATTATCCATTTGCACACAGTATGTCAAGGCTCAGTGTGGGCAAATTAAGGCTTAATGGGATACACCCCCACCTACCTCACAGAACGAATTGCCCACTGAAATTAGATACAAAGAAATAGTGATCCTTTAAAAGAGTGCTCTTAAAACTCACCTTTTTCGACTGCAAGAACAAACTTAAAGACCTAATAATGTTTCCTACCATAAATATTTTCAGTATTTTCAGGTTTTCTTATTTCGTGATGAGTTTATGTTGTTGTTCATCATCAATGCTTGTCATCCATTGTCCAGCATCCAGTTTTTGAAAACTGGCAGTCATATGGAAAATCTTGTTGTTCCTAAACTTTCTCAACAGAATGTCATATTGACATGGTACTTTCCCCAGAAGACTTACTCTGACATTTAGTTGGTGCTAAATGTAAACTTCAGAAATGGTTGGCAATTTTAAACAATTTGTATTGCCACTCTACCTGAAAAGATGGTCATATCAACATGGGCTTTTCACTAATATACTTCCTGTGGTGTCTAGTTGGTCTTAATTGGTCTCTGGTTTGTCCTAAATTTAAATTGATGCCAGTCTGACATCCCACATAGCTACCATGGTGCCATCCTGAAGTTTTATAGCTACTCCTACTGAATGGAAAGTAATTTTGTTGTCGAATGTTTGGCTAAAGATTTATGTTGCTGTGTGTGGCCACAATGAAGATTTTGTTATTGCTACTTCTCCTTAATCAAATTTAGTAATAATTTATGTTTTAATTGAAAGACTTTTAATACAGCCTAGTTGTGCCTAATGAAAATGTTCTTAATTTGAGCTCCAATGTGGTCACTACAGTGGCCATCTAAGTAATATTGTTATCGCCTCTCCTTCAAGAGGGATGGTTATTTCCTCAAAAGGGTTCTTGTGATGTATAGTTAGACCTAAATGAAAATCGTCTTGATTTGACATCCAATACTGCTACCATGTCAGCTATCTTGAACGTCCTATTAGTGTTACTTTTTAATTAAATGTAATTTGACATGGAGAAGTTAGTATCATATTTAGTTGATTATTAGTTAAAATGATGCCGCTCTGACTTCCAATATGGCTGCTTAATAACCATTTTGAAAAACTAATTATTGATTTTCATACAGGCATTGGGATTTCACTTTTTTGAGATGCTTACTAGACCTAAATGGAAGTGATGCTGATTTAACAATTAATATAAGAAATATTAGAACCATTTAAAAGATAATATTGCTTCTCCCAAATGAATCGGCTTATTCACATGGGTTTTCGCTAAAAGATTTTCAGTAATGTATAGCTGACTCTTTATGAAAATGGTGCCAATTGTACATTTAATATGGGTACCAATCTTACATTTAATATAGCTGCCACGGCAACTACTTTGAACATTTTGTTATTGCTAAGAAATCCCATAGTTTCATCTCTTAGCAGTTTAAAAATAGATATACTCTTATTATATGATCTTGTTTTGAATTCCATGCTTATCTTTTCAAACTACAGCATCTGTCCCATTGAAGGGTTTTTGGTTTCCATGATTTGGATTAAATGTTTTAAATAGGCTTTTGTGTAACTCAGAGCTATTTTGATCTTAATAATGACGTCACATTGTGTGTCTTTGGTTGAGACTCTTGCAACTATATTTTTATCAGGTTTTGTTTGGTGGAGTTTGGTACATTTGCTATTCTGTTGACCAAATACCAATCATTATAATCATTCTCTAAATAGGTTATTGGATCTAAACCTGGAGTTTTTATTTATCATCAAATTTCAGTAACTTTTAAACTTGGTAAATTGCTTTATATGATCATGATGTTTGATGACTTAATCTAAGCAAGAGACCATGCTTATTTATCATTATCATTTAAAGAATTTGATCAGACTGGTAAAATAAGTAAAACCAATAAAGCAAACAGTTTGAAAGGCTATGTTACATAGATTATGTTCTTAGAATATTACATGATCCTGCGTAGTGAAATGGTCAACTATTAAGTTATTTAAGTCAGTGAGTGATATCAGACCCACTAGGGCCTCTTGCTGGCAAACCTGAGCATCAGGCTAGGTTAGCATATGGTATGACCCAGCTTTCGTCAAGTATTACCAATTGTCCATTTCCTATCTTTGATTTACATACATTCAACTCTCAGAAACAAATGGAATAATTTGCAAACAAATTTGGAAAGGAGATTGTTTACATGAAGAGCTTTGCGTTCTAAATAAATGTTGAAAATCTGGTATCAAAATAACTGCCATTACTTTAAATGAAATATATTTTTTATTACCACTTCTCAACATCACTGCACATAATTTCACCAAATTTAATGGAAAGCATCATTGCATGAAGGCTTTTAATTTTGTTTATAATGATGCCTAGCTGTCTGTAAGAGAGTTTATGCATGAAGGCTTTTAATTTTGTTTCTAATGATGCCTAGCTGTCTGTAAGAGTGTTTATGTATGAAGGCTTTTAATTTTGTTTCTAATGATGCCTAGCTGTCTGTAAGAGTGTTTATGTATGAAGGCTTTTAATTTTGTTTCTAATGATGCCTAGCTGTCTGTAAGAGAGTTTATGCATGAAGGCTTTTAATTTTGTTTCTAATGATGCCTAGCTGTCTGTAAGAGTGTTTATGCATGAAGGCTTTTAATTTTGTTTTTAATTATGCCTAGCTGTCTGTAAGAGAGTTTATGCATGAAGGCTTTTAATTTTGTTTATAATGATGCCTAGCTGTCTGTAAGAGAGTTTATGCATGAAGGCTTTTAATTTTGTTTCTAATGATGCCTAGCTGTCTGTAAGAGTGTTTATGTATGAAGGCTTTTAATTTTGTTTCTAATGATGCCTAGCTGTCTGTAAGAGTGTTTATGTATGAAGGCTTTTAATTTTGTTTCTAATGATGCCTAGCTGTCTGTAAGAGAGTTTATGCATGAAGGCTTTTAATTTTGTTTATAATGATGCCTAGCTGTCTGTAAGAGAGTTTATGCATGAAGGCTTTTAATTTTGTTTTTAATTATGCCTAGCTGTCTGTAAGAGAGTTTATGCATGAAGGCTTTTAATTTTGTTTTTAATTATGCCTAGCTGTCTGTAAGAGAGTTTATGCATGAAGGCTTTTAATTTTGTTTATAATGATGCCTAGCTGTCTGTAAGAGAGTTTATGCATGAAGGCTTTTAATTTTGTTTTTAATTATGCCTAGCTGTCTGTAAGAGAGTTTATGCATGAAGGCTTTTAATTTTGTTTATAATGATGCCTAGCTGTCTGTAAAAGTGTTTAGGATTTAGAGTGTTATTTTCATGTTGCATTCACTTTACATTTTTTGTTTATAGTTTACCAACTCTTATTTAGCATAACTTTTACATATTTAAGCGTTACAATATGGAAACTTTTGAGAATATTCGCAATTTCAAATCTTACCAGCTGTTTGATTATCTTTACAGGCATCAACAAGCTACGAGATGATTTAATTAAAGCATACAGAAATTTGAGGTGTGTTCAGGTGTCCCCAATATTTGAAAAGAAGAGATATGATATTGATAGCATCTTTGTTGATATAGTCATTGAAGAGGAAAAAGAAAGCAGAAACATGGAAGAAGAAAGTAAATATGTCACAAAACTTAAGACTGCTCAGCCTGGCTCCGAAAAGATAATAAAGGTCACCAGTTATAAACAAATATTCCTGGATGAGCAAGGTTTCAAGTTTAAACGTGTTTATTTACAAGGGAAAGGAGGGTTAGGGAAGACAACTTTTTGTCGAAAGGTTCTCCATGCATGGTGCAATGCTCATGAAAATAGAGTAACTGATCATGACAGTTGTTTTCAGGATGAGGCTGTTCTTCAAACATTTGACCTTTTGTTTTATTTAAATCTTCGAGAGGTTTCAAAGGAGGAAAATTTGATTGAAGTCATCTGTAGTCAGCTTCCTTTGCAGGAAATACCCAATAATAATGTCTTGGGAACCCTTTTGAATGCAAATGGAGATAAAGTATTGTTTATCCTAGATGGCTTAGATGAGATGATTCTAAAACCTAAGTTCCTTGAAAATATTATCACCCGTAGAGTCTATCCAGATTGTTGTTTTCTGGTTTCTTCTAGACCATGGAAAATTTTCCAGATGGAGTTGCAGGAGGGGCCTGAAATAGACCTACTGATGGATCTTAAAGGCTTTAGCAAAGAAAATGCCATAAAATGTGCAAAGAAGATTTTTAAAAACTGTTACAAAGATGGGAATGTCATTGAAAAATTTATGAAGGATATAGAAGGTAACAAGTTAGCTACACAGCTAATTCATTTTCCTCTTCTCCTTCTTATCCTGACACAGGTGTGGTATGAAAATAATAGGTCATTACCAAGTAAACTCCATGAGCTCTATATTTTGTTCCTCAACCTGCTGACAAATCGATTAACAAAGAAGTACAAGAAAGATCCTAATCGCAGGCAAATGAGATTTACACTAGTTGACATGCAGTTTCTACTTCCTACCAAAATATCTGAAACTTCTCTAGTAGTGAATTTTGGAGAAGGGCTTTTTCTGTCACTTTGTGAAGCTGCCCACCATTTCTTGCTCAGCAGTCAAAAGGAAAACTCACTAGTTTTCGAAAAGACAGAATTGCTGAATGTCCTTGGAGATAGGGGAAAGGAAAAGCTAAAAATTGCCCTGGATCTGGGTGTATTGTCAATAACAGACTCTGTGTCTTATATTTATAGAAAAATGAATGTGAGTTTCCTACACAAAACATTGCAAGAGTTCTTCACAGCTCTCTGCTTTATTGTCAGTCGAGACAAATTAGCAAACTTTGTTTCCTCAATATCAGATTTCAATGATGTACAGCAGAATGAAAATATCATTGTATTCCTTGTTGGCCTGATGCCAGAGCTTGGAAACAGTGTCTTAGAAAAAATAAATCAATTGTGCAGGGATGATTGGGGGGTATTTGAAAAAAGCAATCTGATGAACCAAGAAAGGTCAAATTATATTGCCCCTGAAATGTCTGACTTAACATCTATGCATGAAGAGTATTTCAGATTATATTATATTAGCAAAATTTTCCTTAGATGTAATGACGACATGATGGGAGAAAATGTGCTGTTGAATGTATCTGGTTTAGTTTTGATGCAAAATGTCTTCGATCCACATCCTTGGAATCCAGCTTTCCTACAAAGTTTGAATCTAAGAGGGACAAATAGCACTGATTATTCGCTGGTAGATCTGAGAGGACTTACAGGACTTGGGTTTCTAAAATTACATTATTTGACTTGTGAATTGTATCTACCTGAGTCAGGTTCTCTGTCTATCTTAATTATGATGAGATTAACACTGTCCAGCTGTTGCTGTGATGTATTAGGCAGGACAATGACACAGTGTTCAAGGTTGGAGAATCTTGCCATACACAAGACAAATCTCCACACGTGTCTACTAGATCCCTCTAACATGACAAAACTAACTATCCTACATATGTCTGAGGTAACACTGTCCATTAGTTGCTGTGATATAATAGTAAATACACTGACACACTGTACTAAGCTGGAGAGTCTTATGATCGACAACATAGATCTCCACAACTGTGTCATAGATCTCTCAAATATGACAGAACTAACATCCCTTTACATGTCGAAGGTAACACTTTCCAGTAGTTGCTGTGATGTATTAGGGAGTACACTGACACACTGTACTAAGCTGAGGATTCTTACGATCAACAACATAGATCTCCACAACTGTGTCTTAGATCTCTCAAATATGATGGAACTTACATCCCTTTACATGTGGAAGGTAACACTTTCCAGTAGTTGCTGTGATGTATTAGGGACTACACTGACACACTGTACTAAGCTGGAGAGTCTTATAATCGACAACATAGATCTCCACAACTGTGTCTTAGATCTCTCAAATATGACAGAACTAACAATCCTGAACATGTCAGAGATAACACTTTGCAGTAGTTGCTGTGATGTATTAGGGAGTACACTGACACACTGTACTAAGCTGAAGAGACTTCAGATCAACAACATAGATCTCCACAACTGTGTCCTAGATCTCTCAAATATGATGGAACTAACATCACTTTACATGTGCAAGGTAACACTTTCCAGTAGTTGCTGTGATGTATTAGGGAGTACACTGACACACTGTACTAAGCTGGGGAGTCTTAAAATCAACAACATAGATCTCCACAACTGTGTCTTAGATCTCTCAAATATGACAGAACTAACAATCCTGAACATGTCAGAGGTAACACTTTCCAGTAGATGCTGTGATGTATTAGGGACTACACTGACACACTGTACTAAGCTGGTGGGTCTTCAGATCAAAAACATAGATCTCCACAACTGTGTCTTAGACCTCTCAAATATGACAAAACTAACATCCCTGGACATGTTAGAGGTAACACTCTCCAGTAGTTGCTGTGATGTATTAGGGACTACACTGACACACTGTACTAAGCTGGTGGGTCTTCAGATCAAAAACATAGATCTCCACAACTGTGTCTTAGACCTCTCAAATATGACAAAACTAACATCCCTGGACATGTTAGAGGTAACACTCTCCAGTAGTTGCTGTGATGTATTAGGGACTACACTGACACACTGTACTAAGCTGGTGGGTCTTCAGATCAAAAACATAGATCTCCACAACTGTGTCTTAGACCTCTCAAATATGACAAAACTAACATCCCTGGACATGTTAGAGGTAACACTCTCCAGTAGTTGCTGTGATGTATTAGGGAGTACACTGACACACTGTACTAAGCTGGGGAGTCTTAAAATCAACAACATAGATCTCCACAACTGTGTCTTAGATCTCTCAAATATGACAGAACTAACAATCCTGAACATGTCAGAGGTAACACTTTCCAGTAGTTGCTGTGATGTATTAGGGAGTACACTGACACACTGTACTAAGCTGGTGGATCTTCAGATCAACAACATAGATCTCCACAACTGTGTCTTAGATCTCTCAAATATGACAGAACTAACAATCCTGAACATGTCAGAGGTAATAATTTCCAGTAGTTACTGTGATGTATTAGGGAGTACACTGACACACTGTACTAAGCTGGAGAGACTTCAGATCAACAACATAGATCTCCACAGCTGTGTCTTAGATCTCTCAAATATGTCAAAACTAAAGTTCCTGGACATATGGGAGGTAACACTTTCCAGTAGTTGCTGTGATGTATTAGGCAGGACACTGGCACAGTGTACAAGGTTGGAGAATCTTCACATACACAAGACAAATCTCCACACGTGTCTACTAGATCCCTCTAACATGACAAAACTAACTATCCTACATATGTCTGAGGTAACACTGTCCATTAGTTGCTGTGATATAATAGTAAATACACTGACACACTGTACTAAGCTGGAGAGTCTTATGATCGACAACATAGATCTCCACAACTGTGTCATAGATCTCTCAAATATGACAGAACTAACATCCCTTTACATGTCGAAGGTAACACTTTCCAGTAGTTGCTGTGATGTATTAGGGAGTACACTGACACACTGTACTAAGCTGAAGAGTCTTCAGATCAACAACATAGATCTCCACAACTGTGTCTTAGATCTCTCAAATATGACAGAACTAACAATCCTGAACATGTCAGAGGTAATAATTTCCAGTAGTTACTGTGATGTATTAGGGAGTACACTGACACACTGTACTAAGCTGGAGAGACTTCAGATCAACAACATAGATCTCCACAGCTGTGTCTTAGATCTCTCAAATATGTCAAAACTAAAGTTCCTGGACATATGGGAGGTAACACTTTCCAGTAGTTGCTGTGATGTATTAGGCAGGACACTGGCACAGTGTACAAGGTTGGAGAATCTTCACATACACAAGACAAATCTCCACACGTGTCTACTAGATCCCTCTAACATGACAAAACTAACTATCCTACATATGTCTGAGGTAACACTGTCCATTAGTTGCTGTGATATAATAGTAAATACACTGACACACTGTACTAAGCTGGAGAGTCTTATGATCGACAACATAGATCTCCACAACTGTGTCATAGATCTCTCAAATATGACAGAACTAACATCCCTTTACATGTCGAAGGTAACACTTTCCAGTAGTTGCTGTGATGTATTAGGGAGTACACTGACACACTGTACTAAGCTGAAGAGTCTTCAGATCAACAACATAGATCTCCACAACTGTGTCTTAGATCTCTCAAATATGTCAAAACTAATGTTCCTGGAGATATGGGAGGTAACACTTTCTAATAGTTGCTGTGATGTATTAGGGAGTACACTGACACACTGTACTAAGCTGGTGAGTCTTCAGATCAAAAACATAGATCTCCCCAACTGTGTCTTAGACCTCTCAAATATGACGAAACTAACATTCCTGGACATGTTGGAGGTAACACTCTCCAGTAGTTGCTGTGATGTATTAGGGAGTACACTGACACACTGTACTAAGCTGGAGAGTCTTCAGATCAACAACATAGATCTCCACAACTGTGTCTTAGATCTCTCAAATATGATGGAACTAAAATCCCTTTACATGTCGAAGGTAACACTTTCCAGTAGTTGCTGTGATGTATTAGGGAGTACACTGACACACTGTACTAAGCTGGAGAGTCTTCAGATCAACAACATAGATCTCCACAACTGTGTCTTAGATCTCTCAAATATGTCAAAACTAATGTTCCTGGAGATATGGGAGGTAACACTTTCCAATAGTTGCTGTGATGTATTAGGGAGTACACTGACACACTGTACTAAGCTGGTGAGTCTTCAGATCAAAAACATAGATCTCCCCAACTGTGTCTTAGACCTCTCAAATATGACGAAACTAACATTCCTGGACATGTTGGAGGTAACACTCTCCAGTAGTTGCTGTGATGTATTAGGGAGTACACTGACACACTGTACTAAGCTGGAGAGTCTTAAGATCAACAACATAGATCTCCACAACTGTGTCTTAGACCTCTCAAATATGATGGAACTAAAATCCCTTTACATGTCGAAGGTAACACTTTCGAGTAGTTGCTGTGATGTATTAGGGAGTACACTGACACACTGTACTAAGCTGGAGAGTCTTAAGATCAACAACATAGATCTCCACAACTGTGTCTTAGATCTCTCAAATATGACAGAACTACGATCCCTTTACATGTCGAAGGTAACACTTTCGAGTAGTTGCTGTGATGTATTAGGGAGTACACTGACACACTGTACTAAGCTGGAGAGTCTTAAGATCAACAACATAGATCTCCACAACTGTGTCTTAGATCTCTCAAATATGACAGAACTAACATCCCTTGACATGTCGGAGGTAACACTTTCGAGTAGTTGCTGTGATGTATTAGGGAGGACACTGACACACTGTACTAAGCTAATTGTACTTAGACTTGACAATACAGACCTTAACAACTGCATGCTAGATCTCAGTATGACTAAATTAGTTGAACTGAGGCTAAATGAAGTAACACTGTCAAGCAGCTCCTGTCAGGTATTGGAAAAATCATTGGATCAACTGAAAGCTAGAAGAAAAAATAAATTTCACCTTTATAGCTATGAAAAGTTACCAAGTGACCATGTGAAATGGAAGGTTAATTTTTGCGATCCAAGTCAAAACTCTAATTAGCTCAACATTGAAGTTAGTGAGTTTTATAAACCTAATACATGGTCTTAATTCAATATGAGTCTGGTTTACAGTCTCTTTATTGACATCCGACAAACAATATTCAGTTAGTAGTTTTAAAACTATAAACAGAAACCTTGATAACCTTCAGGGAGAATAATCAAACACTATATGAACTTGTTAAACTGATGCACTGTGATTATCAAAATTCAAATGAACTAGTGTTTAATATACCTGTGTGAGTATCAAATTAATTCAAATGAACTAGTGTTTAATATACCTATGTAATTATCAAATTAATTCAAATGAACTAGTGTTTAATATTCCTGTGTGATTATTAAAATAATTCAAATGAACTAGTGTTTAATATACCTGTGTGAGTATCAAATTAATTCAAATGAACTAGTGTTTAATATACCTGTGTGATTATCAAATTAATTCAAATGAACTAATGTTTGATATACCTATGTGATTATCAAATTATTTCAAATTAACTAGTGTTTGATATACCTGTGTGATTATCAAATTAATTCAAATGAACTAGTGTTTAATATACCTGTGTGATTATCAAAATAATTCAAATGAGCTAGTGTTTAATATACCTGTTATGAGTATCAAATTAATTCAAATGAACTAGTGTTTAATATACCTGTGTGATTATCAAATTAATTCAAATGAACTAGTGTTTAATATTCCTGTGTGATTATTAAAATAATTCAAATGAACTAGTGTTTAATATACCTGTGTGAGTATCAAATTAATTCAAATGAATTAGTGTTTAATATACTTGTGTGATTATCAAATTAATTCAAATGAACTAGTGTTTAATATTCCTGTGTGATTATTAAAATAATTCAAATGAACTAGTGTTTAATATTCCTGTGTGATTATTAAAATAATTCAAATGAACTAGTGTTTAATATTCCTGTGTGATTATTAAAATAATTCAAATGAACTAGTGTTTAAGATTCCTGTGGCTCTTATATCTTTGCAGGTGGTCGAGTTTACAAATTTAAATACATTATGTGTCTTTACACAAATAGATTACATTTTGTATTGTGAAAGATTAGCACACAAAATGCAGATTTGCTGAATCTTGAGAGCTTTAATGTCCTGACCATTTATTTTTATATGCTGTAAATTAACATAAATTAAGATTAATTTAGACTTGAAATACACAAAGGAATACTATACGTATCTATTTTGTTATGCTTTTCAAATATATGTATATATGCTTTTGTGAATAATTTACCCCATATTTAGTATCAATAATCTCAATATATGTTTTCAACTTATTATTTTATCTAGGACCTGATCTTTATTTTTAAGCATGAAAACTTTAAATGAATAACAAACACACTGGTAGCTTGATGCCTACACTTCTTGCCTGTGCACATTACCAAGCATTGTTGAAAGAGGAATATTTCTTAGTGTGTGGTTTTTGGAGAAAGCACATTTGATCATTTTGACATGAACAAAAATGTAACAACTGTCCTGAAATATTCCTTTTAAAATTTCCTGAGCAAATAAAAATACTAGATCAAATGTGTCTGTCAATAATTTCTAGTGTCAGTCTTACCATTTTATCTCCCCATCACCAGAGGTTGACTGATTTTCATTGAAGCCTCAAAGACATCATGGACCAACTTTATTACCTTTATTAATTGTTAGCTAAACATAAAAGCATCTATATTTGACTCTTAAAATCCCCAAATGACAAAAAGGCAATAAATTGTTGTGCACGTGTTTCCTTTTCTTTAAGAATTCTAATCCTATTACCCCACCATGTCATTGTACTGGTAGAACATTTCCAGTCCCCAGTAGACTTGTTCTAGCTGTTTCTCTAGTATTTTGATAGTCATGTATAGTACCATCTGAGGAATATTATTCAATGTAATTTATATAGTTCTTTTAATTTTCAGAAGCAGTAGATTTGAACTAACAGTATGTGCATGTGATGGCGTTTAAACTGCATTTTTAACCTACCACTGGTAGAATCACATGTATGAATATTTGCATCCATATGTCAAAATGTATGAAATAGCAAATGTTGTGGTATTTTCTATATTGTTTATATAGTACAATCGTTGAGACTGAGCTGCTATTTGAGTTTGAATATACAGTCATAATAACTTTTCCTTAATTTTGGAAATAAACTTTGCTAGTTTCACAAATGTGTCGGGTCTAGAAATATTTTATGTAGCTAGTACTTGTTACATCAAATCAGTTGATTTTTTTTTGTTTTTGTTTTAATATGATGTCTAAAATTGTCTTAAACCAATGGAAAGATTATATTTGTATTTCTTCTTGTTCATTGTCATGATAGTCTCAATCATGTCTCCTTTTAACTGGATTTCTATGCATGTGTATTTTGGTCTTTCAGGGGTTTTTGTGCAGATTTAATGTCAGTTTTACCACTTGATAGACCATTCATGCTCTGCCGAATAATTGTTAGAGGAAGAACATGCGGAAAACCCCAAGAAGAATTGCTGACCAACTTGAAGCTACTTGCACACTTTCTTACATACCCATGTTGGACAGTGGGCAGTGGTGAGATATCGATGAAATGTAAGTGCAATCTCAACCAGTTGAGTCAGTGATCAAAGCCCTTTGTGGCCGACCAGTATAGACTGCTTGCCTATACCAATCACTGACATCTCACCTCTGTCCACATGCATTAGTCTCGTAGCTTCTTGTTGGTCAGTAGGTTTACTAAGGGTTATTTCTTCACCAATTATACTGGCGGCTGCAATATCTAGCCTATCATGGATTTGAGAATCGGTGTTAAACCCCACATGAAGAACGAGTCACTGATCTAGTAGATACAACTTTTAAAATGCTACAGTAGCAGTTTTGTGATAAAACCAGTTTATAATCATTTAATTTCAGGGAACGAAAGGATGTCTAACTGAATAAATTAGTCAAGGATGGAAAGATGCAAGATTTGTTAAGACACAAAAAAAAACAAACAAGAAACACATGAATAAAATATTCTCTACAGTATTATTGTTGTATCTAATATGGATATATTTAATACAACATGTTATGATATACATAGGCATAATATATATGTTAACCTTTTATTATTAAATATTCATGTATGACATTTTTAGTGTACACATGTCATTTGAATCTCATACACTATTGCGTAAAATGCACCGGTGGCCTAGTGGTTAGAGCGTTCGCTTAAGCGAGAGGTCATGGGTTGAGTTTTACCAAAGTCTAAAAAAAAAATGGTACTAACAGCTGCCTTGCTAGGTGCTCAGCATTAAGAGTTTAGTGTTATGAATGGTTGGCCTGGTGTCAGAAAATGTGACTTGGTGGGACATCATGCTACATGTCTGCGGCATGATGCCCCAGTGCGAGACATAAACTACCACACTGCAGAAATCATAGCAATTATACTGATTTTTTTTTATAAAAAGCTACGTTGTAAATGCTAATCACACACACACACACATGTATGTGACACATACAGCCATTACTTTTGCACAGGTTTACCCTGTGTACATAAAGAGGTAACTCTCTAACTTTTGATGTAGTAGTGTTGCATCTAGACTAATTTCAAAGGAGTTAATGTCTGAGTGTAAAAGGAGGTCTTGGCAAATAATTTGTCCAGGATGGTAATATTACATTGATAAAATAATTTTAACAATAAATATGTGTATCAATAATGTATGTATTTTTATAGATTTAGTATGGATATAGTTTGTAGATCATGTAGACAGATATGTGAAAATATTCATAGACCAAATAGATGCCTTAAACTTCTTATTATAAAAATGTTCATGTATTTACTTTTCAGTGTACACTTGTTATTATTTTGCAACGCATGAGCTAGTGTTTAATATGTGTGTGACTCTATAATCTATGCTAATGTATTGAATTTGCTGTTTGCATATTTACATATATAAAATGTATTTTTAAATAATCGAATTTGAACATATCAAAATGCATGTGATGTATACTTCAAAATGGGAATGTAAAGTATATTTTCATATAACATATATGCAGTAGACAAATATGTACATCCTGATATAATTAGCGGACAAATGTGCAAATTTGTACATTCTCTGGAGCTTGTGCAAATTCAAATTGGAACATATAAATTTGCATGTGATGTATGTTTCAAACAAAGCAGAATATACACAGGAGTATTTTATTTTATTTGTTTCAGTAAAAAAAAACTACATAGTGATTCTTGTTATATTTAGAAAACAGGTTTGTTTAAAAAAATTATAAAAATATGCTGTTTATAGATATATACATATTTTATTTGTCTGTCTGTCTTGACTAAATTCAACGTCTTTTTAATCTTCTTATAAGTTTATTTCTAAATGGAGTTAGAGGAAAACAAAAATTATGCAGAAAAGTATACAGATGACCCTGCTAATATTGTTGTAATTAAAAAACTTCTAATTCAAAAGTTGACAAAACTTTGCATTTGTCAAAATTGATTTGGTTTGAATTGATATCATGAAATCAGTGATAACTATATTCGTAAAAGAATACAAAATTCATGATTCATTTTGAACAGCTATTTAAGCCGAATCTTGAATGCCATTAAAAAAAATGATGGAAATGAAAATAATCTAAACATAAATATTTCTAAGTGTTAAACTCCATAAAAACTTAAGTCCAAAGTCCTTAAACGAAATTTTAAAGTTCTTAAGAATTTATTGCTTATGCTGTACATACAGATAGATGCATGGTGTTCGGTAAATATTGGATGACAGAAAAGATACATGGAGTCTCGCATCACACGTGTTCCTGAAAGAGTTCAGTATATTTTACTTTTTTTTTCTCACAATCATACCATTGCGGTTATGATTAATAAATAATATAAGCTATTTTTTACCTCATCATCAGCATAATCCAATCTGAATAAAATTGAGATCTGTTTATCACCTTTAAATAATTTTAGTACTATTGTTAGAAGGAATCATTGTTTTATATAACATCCCTAAGGACATATTATATGGGGAACTAGCAGAAGGTACACGACCAACTGGACATCCACGCCTGCGCTACAAGACGTTTGCAAGAGAGACATAAAGACGGCCAACATCGATGTCAACAAATGGGAGAGCTTTGCTAATGACCGCCCCATCTGGCGCCTAGTTGTCAAGCAGGCAGTTAGCAAAGCTGAGGATGACAGAAATATGAAGCCTGCTCAAAAGAGAGCTAGAAAGAAGGAACAGCTGACTTTGGAGCTATGCCATCGTCTCACGTAGACGGACGGATGCCATGAATATATATATATATATATATATATATATATGAATTGGCCCAGAGTGGCCTAGTGGCATAAAACACTATGGATCACTGCCATCTTACCTCCATCTCTGTGGGTTCGAGTCTCAGATATAGCCAATGTGGGTATGTGATAAAGCTTGCCAGTAGCTTCTCAGTAGTTTTCTTCCTCCACCATTATTACTGGCTGCCATATAAAGCCTATCGTGTGCTGAAAAATGGCATTAAACACTACATCAGCAACTACAACAACAACAATAAATATGTATGTATGTGTGTGTGTGTGTGTGTGTGTGTGTGTGTGTGTGTGTGTTAGAGTTAGCAGCTATTTGCTTCAACATGAAAGCTGTAATTCTGGGAAACACAAGATCACCAAAACATGATCTTGTATATATGGTTTGATATATACTTAACGGTAATAGACCTTGTTTTAATGTTCAATGTTGCAGTTATCACTGCAGTTTTTTTCATACAAATTGTCTCCCTATGATGACTACGGATTGAAATCTGGTTAATAAGTACATACAGTGGAGCTGATAACACCTAATTTGCACATCTGTCTTAAAATCCATTTCATAATGTGTAAATTTCAACATACCTAATAATGTACACGTATATAATATTTGTACATGTCAAATCAGATATATGTTTTTGAGTTGTAATTAACGACTAATTTTCTGAAGACTTGTTATATATTTTTCTACGTTAATATTCTCATTCAGAAGGCATTATCTTCCAGGCTGAAAACAAGTCTTAGGACTTTTTGGATATTTGTTTAAACATGTGGATATATGAATAGGCAAATCAGAAGTCTTAATTTTTGTTGTTATCAAAATTATATTGCTAAATATACCATTTCTTAATCATTTCTGCATAATATGGCTGATAATTTAAAGTTGCATGCAGAATATTGAATTATATACTAGTATCTTGTAATTGATAGGAAACCTCAATTATATGGGCACTACTGTAACCAGTGTCCTTACTAATGTACCTTAAAATGCAGATTAGTTTTCCCTGAGTTAAAAAGTCACGATATTTTGCATAATGTGTACTTTTTGTCTAAGCACATGTTTTAAATTTCTTAGTATGGTATAGAAAGAGATTTTTGTGCCAAATCTTTTTGAAAACGGGAGTTGGGTCATAATTCCATAATTCTGCCCATCTGCCTATCCTTCAAACATTCAATTCTGCTCAGTAATGTTAAAGCATTTTTGAGATTAAGGGACAAACTTGGTATACTTGTACATCATAATTAACTAGAAAGTGTGTCACATACCACAATGACAGGTATGATATTCAAGATCAAGGTATATCACCATGTTGATATCCTGTACTCGTACTCAATTTCAAGCACTCTTTCCTGTCATTATTTAACTTTTAAACTATTTGAGATAAGGAGAAGAAATGGTATATTTATACATCATCACTAGAAAGTGTGGCATATACCACACTGGTGTCCAGTCTATACGGATAAGGTGGTGGATCTGTATTTTACATTTCTATCACATTTTAACTTAGATGACTCTAAGCGATTTTGTATATCATCACTATAAGGCATGTCTCATAATATGTTGATATTCTGTAGTCATACTATGTTGATATTCTGTAGTCATACTATGTTGATATGTAGTACTCATACTATGTTGATATCCTGTACTCATACTATATTGCTATCCTGAACTCATACTATGTTAATATCCTGTACTCATACTATGTTGATATCATGTACTCATACTATGTTGCTATCATGTACTCATGTTGATATTCTGTAGTCATACTATGTTGATATGTAGTACTCATACTATGTTGATATCTAGTACTCATACTATGTTGATATCATGTACTCATACTATGTTGCTATCCTGAACTCATACTATGTTGATATCCTTGATATCCTGTAGTCGTACTATGTTGCTATCATGTAGTCATACTATGTTGATATCCTGTACTCATACTATGTTGATATCCTGTAGTCATATTATGTTGATATCCTGTAGTCATACAATGTTGATATCATGTACTCATACTATGTTGATATCCTGTACTCATACTATGTTGATATCCTGTACTCATAATATGTTACTATCCTGTACTCATACTATGTTTGATATCCTGTACTCGTACTATGTTGATATCTAGTACTCATACTATGTTAATATCCTGTACTCAACTTTATTTTACACTATACAATTGTAGGGCCATTACAGTTGAAATGGTGAAATGTGGAACACATATATATGCTGACAAGAATGTGTGTCGTGTACCTTGTTTGGAGGAGGGGGGTGATATCTTTAAGGTCATGGTCAAAGGTCAATATTTTCTATTTTTATGTCACATTGCCCTTAATCCCTTACAGTCATGTATTTTATATTTGGATTATACTGTTGCACCGATAATCAAACACATAACCACTAGGCATTATGTAACAGATGATGGATGTGAGTTGGAGAAAGTCTTTTGTAGTAGAATAAAAACATATTACATGTAGTATGAAACTATTCTTTGTCCAAAAACATGACTGAAAACATTTAAACTTTGCACACTGAAAATCAGTGCTTGCATACATTTTCTTCTAACTTTTGTGTCCTTTGTCAAGTTGGAAATTAGAAGTAGCAGGCAAGCAAGAAATGAGTTACGTTTACATGGATGCTCCTGACAATATAATATAACCTTCAAAGAGGAGCTATAACTGTCATTTTGATGCAAAATGATATGTATTGATTTAACCCCAAGGTTTAATCCATATAGTACATATGGTCATAATAAAATTTGCTGAAAAGGGTGTAACTTGAACTTGGTTGAGGTCTTTGTACTTAAATTCCAGATAAAAATTTGTTCAGCGCATTAAGACCTTAACAAGTTACGGAGTGAAATGGATGTAGAAACAGATGCATTCACATAAGTGCATACAGGGTGTTAAATAGACATTTGAACTTTAAAGCAAGCTAAATCTATATTTTACAATTTGGGGATAAGTTGTTAAATTTAGCCTATGGATTATAAGCATGGTTCATGATCCTTGTAAAATCAGGAAACTTAGGGATCCGACGTGATGAAAAAGTAACCTTCAATTTCAGTGATAAGTCAGTATCAAGCTTATTTTACGCTCCACTAGATAGATCATATCTTAGGTACCATTCATTAGAGAATCTGAAAATTGATAATGATACACATCTCTATTACTCTAATGCCCATACAACAAACAGTGTCTAATATGACCTACATATGATTTTACTATTGTAAAGCGTTTCAATCTAACTCACTACCTCACTAGTTTTGTTTTACATGTTGTATGCAGACTATTTAACTTAGAATCGTACAACTTTGTGAGATAATGCATCCTGGCATATTCTATAACCTTTTTCTTTTTGCATAAGGAAGTCCACATGACACATGGACTTTCTTCAAATTTTGTGTTTAAAGTTTGTGTCTTGGGTGTTTGTTACGTTCCATCTTGAAACTTGAGAAATGAATACATCTTTGCTACTAGTAAGCCCTTAAATTTAAAGACTTTCACTCGGACCTATCTTACTCTCTTGGATTAAGTATTTATGTTGACACATTGATTCATATATGCAGTACTTACATATAGTATGACCTACTCAGAGGGTCCTTTTTGACCAGAGTTGTTGGAAGATGGAATAGATATGTTTATTCAGTGCTATACATTACATGTTAATTACTCTACATTGTATTTTGTTATATTTTACCCTCAGCTGTCTATTGTATATATAAATAATTGTGGAACTAAATGGGTTTACTGCAAAATGTTTAGCATGTGACTATTCAAGGTTGTAATTAATGCATGAACTAAGTGTCACATGACTCAAATAGGATGACCTTCATCCAATAAAATATGGCCTTTAGATTTAGATAAAATAGCTTTCAAAACTATAAACAGAAACCTTGATAACCTTCAGAGAGAATAATCAAACTCTATATGAACTCTTTAAATTGATGCACTGTAAAAAAATATATGATTATTTCTCAAATTGCTGTAAATCGTTGTTATGTACTGATTAGTCTTACAAACTGATCTGCATTAGTTGTTTTGTTGAGTAGACACATAAACTATTGACTTGTGCTTGTAATATTTACTCTGTCATTATACGAGATTTATGTCAAGACAAGTCATATCACTTAAAGTAATTGACAGCTGTCATCTTTTAGGTCATTAGGTCAAACAGACAGAAATTAAGAAAACATTTTTTACCATTTACTGTCAGCTAGGAGGCTTTTTTAAAGAGTCAGGATGTTAGTACAACTAAATGTTCAATGGTCTTTTTAAGCTTTGTTAAAGAGCCGAGATGTTAGTACAACTAAATAATCAATGGTCTTTTTTTTGGGGGGGGGGGGGGGCACCAGACAGATACCCCCCCCCCCCCAATGAAAAAAAAGTAAAAAGTATTTATGTGTGTTTTGTGCTCCCCCAAGTATGTTGTTTGTTTTTTTTTAATTTTCTTTAAGTCCCATTAATTTTTCCCCATCGGGGTTATATATTTGATTTGGGGTATTTAGACGGTCCCTAGTGTTCTTTCTGTAGATCCTTACTAGGTGGGAATTGATCTACCCACCCTAGTAGTCTACTTATATAATTTTGTTGACCATGGCTAGTGGTCGCCTATTTCCTTGTGTTTGCTATTTGTGTTGGTGCTATTTGTTTGTTTGTTATATCAGGTATATACCTTTGTATTTTTGTAAAGGAAAGCCTTTCCGTTCAGATTTTAACCAGTTCTCTTATTTTATGTCTTCCATAAAAGGAAGTCATGTATGTTCAGATATATATAAATTTATTTTCTTTTTAAATTAAATTTGGAATTTTGTATAAATTGAAGTGCTTTTATTTAAATATATTTTTTAGTGTTCTTCAATTTATTCTAATAATATTTATTTCCTTTAGGTCCGTCTGCCTTGAGAGAGGACCTGTACAAATTTATTTGGTTGTACAGTTCCTGTCTCAATTTGGTCCGGCCTTTACTTATTTATTTCAATTATATTTAAGAAAGATTTTTTCAAAATTGTTTATGTTCCCTTAAATGGGAGTCATGTCTATTACGGGAGATAGACATGGCAGATAAAGTATGGATTTAGTATCCAGAGAAAAAGAGGTATGTGCATTACAATAGATAAAATAATAACTATTTGGGTGATTTTTCCAAACTCTTCCACAGGCCTGCTCACTTCGCGTAGCGCCATGTGATTTAGCCCTATGGCGTCCTCATATGTACTTTCCCCTCACAAAAATTGATATTAATATTTGGTAAAAGTTTAAACAGTATATATATAATTTTTTTTTTTTAAAATAAATAAGTTGGAAAAAATTTAAAAATTTTTAAAACTATTCCCTAATCTTCATTAGTGGTCCACATCTTATTATTGTCTGCATTATTTGTCTAACCAATATTTTGTTAAAGTTTCTGTCTAGGAAGAGTAACTGCCATCTGTCGTATTTGTCTATCTTCGTTATTTCAATTATTAGTTTGATTCGTTCTTCCTTTGTTTCGTCACATTGAGTTATTTTGTGGTACTTTGTATATGGGGCATTTTTGCATAGTGGGCAAATAATTGGGGTCCGTATCATTCATCTTCTAATAGCCACTTCACCTGTTAGCCAGGCGTTGTGGAGGTACATGTAGAGTATACTCTGTACCTTAGGAGAGTTGATGTTGGACCAATGCCTCCAAACTCTTTCCCAATTTACATATTGATATTCTATTTCTATTGTAGATTTAGTTTTATTTGTTTCTATATAATATCCCTTTTATTTCCTTATATACGTGTGGTGTGTCTACTTTCTTAACTAATTTGTTGTTCATGTAGATGTCGTGTCTATTTTTCATTCCAAACCCTAGCCAAAAAATGTAAAGTGCCTCCCATGCTGTATGTGGTGTAATACTTAACCTTTTAAATCTATTTAATATACTTTTTATTTTTATTAGGTGGGGATTTGGCAAGGCTAATCCCCCCTTTTTTAGCTCTATATAACGTTGATTTTTTTTATGTAGTGTGTTTTGTAATTACATATGTAGTCTATAATTCTATTATCAATCGTTTCTAGTGTTTTGTTGTTAATGTCCACAGTGTTTATTAAATATGTCAAATTTGAATACATATATGTTTTTGCAACCTGTGAACGTTCTATTAGACTAAGTGGCATTGGTGCCCAGATGTCTATTATTTCTTTTAATTTTGTTATTACTTTATTGCAGTTTTCTTTTTCTTCATTTGCCCCAAAAATTATTCCCAGGGCTTTTACCTTTTTTTTTTATTAGGCTTGGGGGTAATCCAGGGTGATTTCCCTGCCAGTTTCCTATTAATAAAATTTCAGTTTTGTCATGGTTTATTTGTGATCCTGATGCTTTACCAAAAGCCTCGTATTCTTTTTGCAGGTGTTTAAAAGAATTTGGATCATTTATAAATACAATCATCAGCATGTTGTAGCATCTTAAATTCTTCTCTCAAGTTTGGTATTCTTATTCCTTTTATATTAGTGTTCCTCCTGATTTTTATACTCAGGATTTCAGTCGCTATTACGTATAAAAGCATTGATAGTGGGCAGCCTTGCCTCACTGATCTATGTATTTCAAATTTATCCGTAACAGCTCCATTTACTTGTACTTTTGCAGAGATATCGTTGTACAAGATTTTTGTCCAATTTTGGAAATTTATTCCAAACCCAAATTTATTCAGTACTTTTTGTGTATAATTTTGTTCTAATCTGTCAAAAGCTTTTTCTTGGTCGAAAAGTACCATGGCACATTTCGAGTTGGAGTTATTTACAAAATCTATAATTGTCCTAATAAGTATATTGTTATGTATGCTTCTATCTTTACCTCCGCATGTTTGATTAGTGTTTACTATTGTATTTATCCCATGCTTAATCCTCTTAGCTAAAATTCTACTCAGTATTTTGTAATCTGTGTTTAGGAGAGAGATGGGTCTCCAGTTTTTTAAGTCTGTTTTGTCACCTTTCCCTTTATATATGATAGTAATAGCAGCAGAGAGGGTGAACAGACCACACTTTTCCGACAAAATTTTGATTAAATCCTTAAAACGAAAATTGAGCCTTCCTACGAAATCTCATATTTTAACCCCCAAAAAATTAGTCTCCATTTAGCAAACGGAGACTTTACGATTTTTCAATCAATTTTGGTCGCAACGATGTGGTCATTCACCCTCTCTGCTGCTACAAGTTAACAAAAATAATAAATGATTTCAACCAAATATTTGATCGAGTCTTTAGGACTTTACAAACAAACTAATCGCTAACACCTCATCTTGTAGATCAATTAAATTATTTGACTGGTCGGTGAGTCGGAAATTAATTCTCGTTAACGAATTATTATGGCATCGCATGTAGACATGATTAATTGGGTTTTCAATAATTAAGAATCCTGGAGGAGCTGTTGGTGCAAACGAATAAAGAATATATCCTTGCTCAGCTTGATTTGATTGCTCTAGATTAATTTGATAGCTTCCTTCAATTGCATCACATACTAAATTGAGCGCAATCACTGCTGAAATATTTACATTATGCGGGGCAATATGCCTACCTCCACCATCTGGGTCATTATTATACCTGAGGAGGATAGTTGAATCTGGTTTTTGTAGCGCCTTGATATCGGTTCTAACAATTCTTGCTAGTTCATCAGCGTTGTATTTGGGAAACTTGAAATTACGCAGATTGTCTTCTGTGATATTGTAACTGGTTAGGAATCGTTGTTTATTGTCGCTGTTGTCATTAATTATTGTTTGAATAATTAGTTCATAGATATATTCCATGTCAGATATAAGTTGATTTATTATTTCAACGTGTTTTTGTGATTTTGTTTTCCGTAGTTGTTCTAGTTGTTTCATATAATTGTTTAATTTCATTAAAATAACCACGGATGTCAGTTAGCGTAAATGAAATAGTAACAGATGAGTCGGCTGTTCTTTTAATGATAAAATCCCATTGCAATGTGTCTTTGTTGGTAAATATAAATCTATCGGCAATTTCTCCTTTTCTTATATCAGATAAATTATCTCGATAACTGGGATTGATTTCATGATATGATTGTACGTCCGTGGTTAAGTCGGTGGTGGATTTTTCCGGTGGTTTTTCAGGCCATCCTAACACTGTTCTTAACGAACTGTTATAGATATCTACAATGTATCCCTCTGTGCTTATTTCGATCGACGACGAGAGCGTCGGTTCATGAAGTTTAATAGCTATTTTTGATTCTTTTCCAGTGATTGATTTTATTCTACGCTGAATTTCAGCATCGATTTGCTCAATTTGGTACGACCCAGTTGGTAGCGAAACAGTTTCCCACGCTGGAGTACCATCGGGTTTATTCTTATACGAGAACACAAGTGCGTTATTGGGTTGCTGACCGCCAAATGCAACCGATCTGATATTAGGCCAGCTATGATATACTCGTAATTTTGCCAGCGCGATCTCACGCACTGGAATCGGAGAAGGGAAGTTCACACTAAATTCAGGGTTTGTTGATGTTATTGATATCATGCTTGTTCGTATCGGAGTGGTATTCTTAGCGATTCGTTGAAGCAGTTCGAGTGACATTATTGTTAACGCTGTCTTCAATTTCCAATTTCAACATTGCAGAGTTATACAACTGGGTCATCGTGGAAAATTCAACATCGGATATGAACGAATTATCTATCGACAGCGAGATCAACTCGGATAATTTCGAGTACGCGTCAAATACCACCCGGTACCGAGCTGTATAATCACTGAGTTTTTTCTGAGAACACGATGATAACTTTTTAGTTATCGCGGTGGCGACTGCCGCGATTGTTGTTGCCGCGGAGATAGCAATTGGAACTGTTATTGGAGCCATCATGGTCACCGTCGACAAAATAAGCCCGGCGCTGGCCATCACACCGGACACCGAGTACACGGTGATGTCGATGATTGCTACGCTGCGTCGGTATTTTTTCATTTTTTCACGATAACGCTCAGAAAGTGATTTCAAGTTCGCGGAAAATTCTTTCACGGTATCATATCGATATCGATGCGATTGTGATACCTCTGGGACTATTACCGGTTCAATTGATTTTATCGATGTCATTGTTATTTTAAAACCGATAGTGTTTTCAATTATTCGCCATCGCCCGGGTAGTAGATCAGGGGGTAGTCTACTTCACCTACAAATTCTAAACACCAGGTTATTTTTTTTCTAATGGTGTTATCAACCGCGACAATCTCAAATTCTTCTTCACCCCCGATAATTACTGTCGCGGTGCCACCAAAGTAGGTTTTACCGCTCACGATGATATCAAATTGCTTGTTAGAGATTAACTTCATCCTGTAGATACCATGGGGCCACTCCCCGATATTGACTTTCAATTTAGCATTTAGAGTTTTTTTTACCCAATCAAAGGTCCCATGATCGACCATATACACGATATTTGTAACGCCTATGTCTGGATGCGGAATCTTTACTTTTTTAAAATCTTCTTTTAGTTTAAGAATATCGTCGTAAACGTCGAGATAGGTTTTTTTGATTTCGGTATATTTCATCATCGTTTCATCGCGGCGTTTAAAAAATGAAATCAAAAGGAGGTTAAATTCCAAACCTTTTTGGGTGCCATAATGCCCGTTGAGTTAATATGTCGTCGTGATATTGTAACTTTCAGAGCCCTCAAAGAAATTATTAACCATTTCATTGGTGCGTTTTTGTTCGTCAATAGCTTTTTTAACTTCAGCGAGGGTCGGGCCTGTCAGAGATGTGGTTTCAGACACAGGTGTTCTCCCTAAAAATTTATCCACGATGGTATTAAGTGTTGTTTGTCTCACCATAAACATATTAATATCTTTGAGAGTCATTGTAGATGTAGCTGGGACACCAAAGAAACTATTAGCGACGTGGGCATTGTGAGTATACTTGCCGATAAACTCGCTAATTTCAGCGAGAGTCATGCCTGCCACAAGAGGGGTTCCAAAAAACTTTACAATAACGTCGTTAGTGGGTTTTTGTACCTTTTCAAGATTTTCTATTAGTTTAGAAATATCGAGATAATTTGCCTTGATTTCATTTTCATTCATCATCCTTCCCGCGTCCTTGTTAAAAAAGAATAAAGATAGAAAGCTTTTAATTTCAGCGAGAGTCATGCCAACCACAAGCGGGCTTCCAAAGAATTTATGTACGACATTTTTGCGAAAATTGTTATAACCTCGTATATGATCATCCAGCTCACGGCCGCGGGTGGCAATGATGCTGTCGTGGGCGTCAATCGCGTCGGTGATCGTAGACACAGGTTCGCCTGGTTTAAGTTGTCCATCTTTGGAATACAGCGCAATAGAGTTTTCAGCGGCGTTGCGCTGCCGTATCAAAATGTCATTCGCGGATATATTACTACTTTTTAATTTACCCTGGCGATCTTGAAATACAACTATTTCGTTCGGGCCAACACTTGCTAAATTTAACGTCTCAGCGATTTCATCTTCAATCATTTTTTTTTTACATCCTCGATAGAATCCGCAGATGTTTTCGCGGTGGGTTCCGACATTGACAGAGATTGTCCCCAAATATTAATCATTATTGTAAAGACTCTAGTATTTTTAATTTATTGATTCTCTAAAATTACCTTGTAATTTCCCACTCGTGTATTTATTTACAACCCGATGAGGTGGTTTCTGTCACGATGAAATCTCCGCGAGGACATTTAATACTTCACGGCCGCATATCGGTGGATCATTTAATTGTTGTGTTGGCAGCGTGGAATAAAAAAAATCGGAAACTCTTTGAGTTTCATCGAAGAATTTATATACCGCATAAACTCGCTTGGCGGAGCTAACCCATATGAATCAAAATAGACAATCCCACCGCGGATCGATCGCGTATGCAACCCAGTGAGTTCCCGATCCGCTGCTGTTATCAAGATTGATGATACCGGTTTCAACGCGTTTAGGTTTTCTCGGTAATTGATCTCTCATAAAAACCCCTCTGAAGTTTTTTATCGCTAGTTTTTTAGCAGCATCAATTAAATCAAAATTGGACATAGGGAGAATTGGGTTTTCAACTAATAAACCGTTCCTGGTATTCTTAGACCCTTTCCGCTGTACCATGAATACGGGGTTCCTGGTAGTCTTAGACCCTTTCCCTCTTTTTATATCCTTTCCCAGTTGCCTTTTTCAACGCCATCCCTGCCGCGGTCCCAACGGCTCCCAACGCCGCCGCTTTCGCCACTGCTGGGGCAGCCGCTGCAATCAATGCTGGTATTGCAGCTAACAATGGAAATATACCACCTGATTTCATCATGTTGGCGACTGCAGCTTTCGAAAATACAATTTGAACCCCTCTCTTATTCTTTAGCGCATCATTGAAATGTTTTATTTGACGATCCGTCAGTGATATTTTATGTGTACCGCCGGACATCTGCGCTGGTTTTAACGTTATTGTGGTTCCACATTCTTTAGCGGATTTTGATCGCAATTTCTTGACCTGACCATCAGTCAGTTTGACACTAACAACACTATATGTAATTTTATTGTAAAACACATTTATGCTTTCAATTGATCTAATTGGAAACTCTTCAAGTTTCATTTACATATTTTCCACTGGTGCATCAACGATTCTCATTCGTCCGCCAGCTCCTTCTAACAACATTGATTTGTCGCTGAGAATGACAGCAACCGCTCTATAATCAACACCACCAGGATCTATACGAGCCCTAAAATGTATGTCAACAACGGATTGCCTTGTTAATCCAAGATGTTCCAGCGAAAAGTAATAAATTGGATACAAGTTCTTAAAATCAAGTTGCGATATTTGTAAACCAGTATCAACATTTTGATCACGGGCCATAAATGACAGCATCCGATGATACACACGTGATATGTGGTTGTTTTCGTAATTAAGCTGTATATCCTCAGATGGTTCTTGTTGTCCGTTTATTCTCCGTGAAACCTCCTTGACTCATAATCGATCAAATATCATATGACTGCGTTCTTGGGAACCTAATCGATTCCTATTCTGCAGCGCTATAAATATATGACGTGGAGCTGAAACGCCTTGTTTTGATGCCAGGTGCCATGTAAATGTATCAGCAACATTATCCTCTTTGGCATCAGTTGTTGTTGTTAGCCAACTTATCAATGATTTGCCACCTGTGCCCATAAATGAAAGTAGCCGCTCTTCCGTGGTAATTGATGGTGTCATTACTGGCATCCACAATACTATTTTACTCAAAACAACTTTACCATCAGCGGCACCAGTACGCCAAATTGCATCATTGTCATTGCCTTTTCGCACTAACGCGATTGTGTGTTTGGCTCCATAGATGACTTTTCTGGCATTTCTGCAGAATCCAAATATGTGATTGAGTGGAATCGCACATGAAAAATATCGCTGCTGTTCGTGCAATGCTAATTTTCGTGTTGCAAATCCTAAATTGAAATTGCCATTAACGCCTCCGAGAATATCAAACGCAGCTCCGGGTTTAGCTCGACGTTCTGGATTAGTTGCTCCTTGTTGATCGTCTTCTGAATTACCTCTTGCTGTCAACACTTTAATGTATTGAAGGTGGTCAGCGTTATCAGAGGTATCTTTTGCAAACATCATAGACGGACCAGCCGACCTTGTATAATCATCGGAGTATCTTGCTAACCCGATTATTGTTGTTGCAACATCAACTTCACGGTCTATTGATTTAATTTCTTTTCCATCAATGAGATATCTTGCACTTTAAAATAACGCCATTATGCCATTATTAACAAAACTAACTCGGATATTTGAATCATTTGCATATGGGGTATCAGCTGCAACATTTGTTACGAGTTTTCCCTCGATTTCAATAAATGCTTCACATGGCAAAAAGTATTTACTGGTATCTTGAACTTGAAGTTCAATTCGCGATCGTAGGTTGGGTTGTATTGCATGATAGGAATAAAATTGATAATCGCAAACGGAATTGTCCTTGGGTACTGGGGCTTCTATATCAAGAGCGGGATCAGCCTGTTGTTTAAACATTTATAACATTACTAGCGTTTTCAATTGTGAAACTCTTTGTAATGATCGTCGTTTTTGTTTTCGTTTCAAACCACTTCCTGCTATCGCGTTTATGATAGCGCTATCTGTTACCGGTGAAGCTGTCAATGGCGACGGAGTCACCGAAGCAGCCAACGACGCTAGTTTTTCTTCCACTGCGCTATTTATTGCCTTGCTGATTTTTGCAGGCATCACTGTAGTTGATGGCAGCACTGTTGGTTTCTTTCGCACCAATGATGCTATTTTATCTTTCGCGGCAGAAAATGCCTTTCCTGCAAGATTTCCAACAGCGCTGATTCCCTTATCACGAATAATATCAATGGCTTTCATTGATAATTGTTTAGCTAACGGCGCCACTTTTGGGGCCATTCTTGTAAATAACCCCGCAATGATATTGCCGAAACCATCTCCGTAATATGCTCTATAAACAGGCAATCGTGAGTTCACCACGTAGACGCTTACGGGTTTATCATGGTTGTAGTGTATAATCATCTTGTTATAAAACTAGTAGTTTTTTAATTAGTGATCAATCACTGTAATAACCATGGGCATATTTGTGATTTTCAACTAATTCAGGAATGAGTTCTCGATATACATTAATGTCCATGATACCACCGGCAAATAATCGTCTACAGATATCAGCTGCCTCATTAATTATTTCCGGAGAGTTGTTTCCGGCTCGTTTCCCTCCGATGAGAACTTCTAACCGTGATATATCACTGAGAATGTTACCAGGACAAGTAACGCTAGTGTTTTCAACTATGCCGCTACCTGAATATTCATCTTCAGTTGACTCTTCATCCACTTCAGCTAGATACATTTTATCTATTCTACTCAATACTTCGTCTTTAAAACTCTCAAAATCATTGCGGTTACTGTCTGTGATTCTAAATCTCTTGTGGTTTGCCAGGTATACTTTTTTTTATCCAATTCTCGTCGTCTTTTATATACCCTTTATATCCTTTGTTTACAACTCTTTCTCTTTGATCGAATGAAAAATTCTGCACGGTAAAGTCAATTAAATCATTATCTTTAAATTTTTTAATTTTGTTGTATGTATCGTATGTAAATATACTTTTCGGTGAATACATTTGTTCTATAGTAGTAGCGTCTTCTTCCCCTTCTTCTTGTTTTCTTGCAGTAGCACCTAGTTCTTCTAGTACTCGCTCTTTTTTTTTTTGTTGTTGCCGTGAAGTAGTTACTATATCTACTGGAAGTGTTTCTAAAGACTTTTTTGTTTGTTCGGTCTCTGCTGCAATTTTTTCAAGCACACCAAGAACAGGCACTTCTCGTCGCTTGCCTTCCTCAGGAATATCTCCAAATATTGCTCGTTCAGTTGCTGTTTTCACATCTTTGGTCGCCTTAGTTACCGAGGCGAACAGTTGTTCACTTGACACAGAAAAGTCAGTCTGCGCTTGTTTTCGTTGTTGAAGTTTCTCACGAAGTCTGTCTCGAACCGGTATAAACTTTTTAATTGCTGCTAGCCGCTCTCGGGCTAATCTAGTTGTAAGCGATTCACCTACCATATAGTGTTTGTGAACTGAGTTTTCAAATGTGAAACTATCACAATTAAAAGCTGAGTTATTAAATAATGTACCATCAAGCTAACGTATCCATCTCCGACAAGGTTAAACTGTACGACGCTATCCGCGAGTGTTTCAGAAATAACATCGCTGGGGGTTTCAGAATTGTAATATCTGAGAACGGCGATGAACGATTTTTGTTAACGACGCGGCAACAACAACAACTACGTGAAAATGGAGGCGTCGCGGTGATTACTTGCTATCACAACCAGATCATCCAGTACGCACATAACTGCATGAGCAAGCCCAAACTGCTGAGTATCCTTTCAGGAGAAAATCTCATGTGAGTGTTACAAAAAACGCTAAAAAAAATTTTTTTTTAAAATTATTTACTGAAAGCCTTTTTTTTTAGTAACGCTCACGTGGTTAAGATACTGGCTTTTCCTCGTTTAATATTTTTTTAAGATCACGAACTTTAGAACTAATTTCAGCTCGTTTTTGATACTCTTGGCCGAGCTTTCGACTTATTGCTTCAACGGTGCTAAATAGCGTTATAAATACATCAATATCGTTACCGTACAAACAAGCATAGATGGACTTTTGAATTCCTTTCACGAGTCTGTACATCTTAGGTAAAACATAACGACCCTTACTAGACTGATACTCAATGTCTTCATATTTCGAGGCAATCCTGTCACAGTCGAGATCTTTAGATAATATTATCCCTCGATTCTTTAAAATTGAAATTTCAGCAATTATAGCATTTACATCTTGGATATCCATATTTTTAAAAAAATATAAATATAATACATTTTACCTCTAATTATTAAAAAAATTGGGGGTCGTTTTTGACCCGTTTTTTATGGGCGGCACAGTGCCATATATAATCTCCGCTCGAGTGTTGCGGCAGATTGTAGTCATACATATACTTAACTTAATTATGGGCGGCACAGTGCCATATATAATCTCCGCTCGAGTGTTGCGGCAGATTGTAGTCATACATATACTTAATTAACTTAATTATGGGCGGCACAGTGCCATATATAATCTCCGCTCGAGTGTTGCGGCAGATTGTAGTCATACATATACTTAATTAACTTAATTAAGGATGGATTATAATTCAATGAAACGATGATGGAATTTGTGATGTAATGATGTGGGACGGCACAAACATGAAATGACGGGGCAAATTTTCTACGGCCAATCCAACCAATCAAAAGCAACCAAACTAAATTAACACGGTTGCATGATTGACAAAAGACAACCACACGCCCGTGTTAATGGCGTTGGTTAGTTTTGATTGGTCGATTGGCTTTCGAAAGCCCCAGCTTATTACGAATCATAACATATATAAGGTGACTAATACAGCAGCGTTGATTCACGAGTGTGTTATTTTATTTCCTTGAATTACTTATTAATACTGTTTCACAAAATTTAAAACAGACAAATAATTTAAATGAAACATTAAACAAAAAAATGCAGTTGTTAAATAACAGTGTATATTTTCCCTGTTCGAATTCTCTAGACAAAATGCATTATCGATTAAATCACAAAGAGCTGTATACAGAGGAATTTTAACCACGCCCACCTACTTCAAGGAATGGGAAACACTATTGTTTCTCATGCTCGTTTCGGCTGAGCGAACATAGGTAATACGCTGGATTATAAAGAACCCGTTTGTACTAAAAGTGTATTATAGATGGTCTAAATAAATACAACTGTTTAAATTGCAGTTTTAACCAAGCGACAATAAAAGGTTTTAGAAATTATAAAAATACAACTCTAACGAAACTATGTTATACTCCATTACAGTCACGTGTGCGGCGCGCCTAGTCAAGGTATTCAGGTAATAGCAGACGGTACATTTCCTTTGACGTCATAATACAAGGGAACTTAGTGAGCAGAGTGTGAGTTGCGGCGGATTTATCCATATAGGATTTATCTCCCTTGAATCGTTTCAGATGTATACGAATTTTATTTTATGACCATTTTTTTTCGACAGAGTTAATTTAGTAATATTTTCTGCAACAAATCATATTGAAGACCTACAAATGTCAAAGTATCTACTAGCTTTATTTATTGATTGAAATATTTTCTCCTCTTTGGTTTCTAAATCAAACGATTTGACCCCCCTATGGCGTTTTGAGTGCCTACCAGCGTTGCTTTTTAAAAGGTTATCGCGCTGCGAGATGGATTGAAGATTCTCAAGACAATTATCAGTCTTCACGCCATTTATGTGATCAATCACAAAGCCATCTTTAATTAATCCGTAAAATGCTTCATAGATGGCTCTGTGACAGAGATACTTCTTCCCCCCGGCTGTAAACATCAAGTATCCCTATTATTTACCCATCCAACCGGCCTTTTTAGTCTGCAATTTCTAACAACACCATCACTGGAGGCTTCGTAATTAACAAGCACTGGATGAGGTCTGAAATCTTGGCTCATTTGTATAATAATACTACTTATCTAATTTATATCTGCTTTAATTATAAACCTCTTGATATAATCTTGAGGGGTTTTTATGATTTTGTCGCTGACGGAGTCGTCGTTGGGGTCAATGACTGCATTTTTTATTCGTTTGTCATAATAGCGTTTTAGTTCCCTGTATCGTTTACCCCCACAAGCTAGACACAACTGCGATTTTCCCCTTACCCCAGCCCCACATTGGAGGCATGGGAGAGGACCGAAAGAACCGTTGCGAACGCTTTGTAAATGATACCCACAGAATTCGCTTCTGCATGATTTGTTACACGGGGTTGTTGATCCAATCATTAGCCACTTGCAGTGATTCATTATACTATATTTTTCTATTTAAATACTTGTTTTAATTATAATATGAAGGAGTTCAAGAGATTATCGAAAATTAAGCCTTGGAAAAATACTAAATTCATTGATTATACCATGAAAGAATTCCAAAGATTATCAAAAATTAAGCCCTGGAAAAATGCTAAATTCAATTTCGATAAGGAGTTCAAGAGATTATCGAAAATTAAGCCCTGGAAAAATACTAAATTCAATCTCGATAAGGAGTTCAAGAGATTATCGAAAATTAAGCCCTGGAAAAATGCTAAATTCAATCTCGATAGAGTCTCTGATACACCAAAACGTCTAATCGGTGATAGAACTATACTAAGTAAAATCAGGGAGTGTTTTAATGAATTCTACCGAGACGGTGCAGCATACTGTTGGTCGACATTTCGAATTATTTATAAAGATGTCAATGTACCCAAGATCGATGCTACTATGAACGATGAAAGAGCAGCTGAGATAATTTCACACCTTGGCCCGCCAAGGAGCTGGAAATTCAAGGGTAAATTGCAAAGCAATTCCCATCAGAAATATTTTTTCAGAATAAAACTCATTATCGAAGTCGAAGGCAAATGGATTATCAGGGATAAATTTGAACCAATCCTCAAGGATAAAAAACTGTCATTGTAAGTAGAGATTCCAAACCAGGAATTCTAACTGGAATTGACAAACCATACTACGAGAGATCTTATCCTGTAACAGCAATTGTTTATGGGATATATCCGTTAAATGATAAACCCGATATTGCAAAACTAGCTCCTATGAAATATTCTAGTTCACTGAATTGTGTAGCAACACGGGTAATGGAACACTTCACAAATGCATCCCGAGGAAATAAACTAACTGATCTGCGACGTAGGAAAATAACCGAATGGGAACTGACAGTGAAACAGCACGGTGCAAAGATTTCTGATATAGCTAAATTAGAAGCATCATTAAAATTCCCAATATCAGTAACGACAATAACCGGAGAAGTATTATACGAACCGAAATATCAATCGCGAGGAGCTCCAATTAAAATTATTGATCATAACGAACACGCGTGGACACCTGCAGTAACAATATTTCCACGAGATAGAACCGTGAGATATATCCCTAAGGAGTTCGTCGGGGATGTTTTTTATAATGAGAAATTATTTGATGCTATTCACACGCTGTGTAAGGATGATCCTGTGTCAGTGTGGTTACTTAGAAGTGATGAAGATCCCGAAATAGGATTTGATCAATTTGTAAGACCAAATGGTGAATTATATCGCGTTGAAGAATTAGATAACAGAATGAGAAAAATCGCTAGTGATTTTTCACCGGAGAGTTCTCATGAAAAACTATTAACGGATAGTTTTACTATTCCATCAGTGATAGCTCAATTCGCAAGAGAAAAAAACTCATGGCGTCCAACACGAAGTGATTTTCTCGAGGACGTTAAATTGAGTTGCGTCAAATTTGGTCATGGGGGACTGTGGAATACGAAATATCATCGTGATGGTATGATTTTAATTGATATATCCGCGTGTTATCCTGGAAGTTTCCTCGGGTATGGAGAATGTAGTAACTATTTTAAACGATTTGGACACCCCACGCATGAAATGACTCGTGTTGCGATTAATGGTCCATTGCCTGATTTTGATTTAACTGGATTCGCTCGTGTGATATCATTCAAATTCGCTACAGGGTTACATCCGTGTAGTTATGTTTGGCTTGGTAGACATATATCTGAAAAGGCCTGGATGCCAATAGTGTTACTACGATATATAATTGATTGTGGTATGCTGTTTCCGAAGCTATTATATGCTATCGAGCTCAGAAAGAAGTTTGGCTACCACAACCCGATCTAGATCGTATAATTAGCGAACAGCGAAAACAGTTTCCAGATTTCAATGAAGAACAAATCATGAATTGGTCTAAGAAGTTATTTGAAATTAAAAAAGAACAAGCAAAAGATTTTGGACGAAGAATAATCGGTAAATTTACCCAGGGTGGAAGATACGACAATGCAAAATATTCTTCGCGGTTGATCATAGACATCGCTGAATACGATTTTATTGTAACGGATTTAACGAAACAAGGAAAACTTGTAAATCGTAAAGACGCTTTCCTATCCGATGGAAGACGATTAGGTACAATTGTTACCTATTGTGATGGATATATTAAACAATATACGCATTTGAGAAGTTCTATGCTAGCTTATGCTTCTATCAATTTATTTTCGATGATAAATAGATTTCCTAATACCGCAGTTAGAGTAGCCACTGATTCTATGTATATCCACGAGAAATACAAATCAGATGTAGCTAAATTCACAGATCCGGAGGCAAATTGGGTATGTTGGAGATTTAAAAAGGAGACGCTACATGAGTATTGTGAATCGGCAGATGTTACCATGGATGAAAAGTACTTAAAGTGTGATGAGATTCAATCCGAATTTTCTAATGCACCACCGGTATCTGATCCAATATGTAGATACAAGACAGTTTATTTAAACGGTTGTGGTGGGTCAGGAAAGACAACTCGTGCAATTGAATTATATCATAGAAACGCTAGCGTTTCAAAATCAAACATGATTGTCCTAACACCTACTCACAGACTCGCCAGAGAGATGAAACAACGAGGGGTAAATGCCTGTACTTATCATAGTTTCTTTCGATGGAAAGGCGATGAATGGACCCCTGATCGAATGGGTGAAAATTCATTCCTGAAATCATAATTTGGAATGAAATATGCACAGTGTCATTAGATGTATTACAAACATTTCTCGAGTGGTTCTTATTGAAAAATACAAAAGTCGTCATGTGCGGTGATCACGGCCAACCACCACCATTTATCGGTGCATCCCCACATGAATGGCTAAAAGGTTTTGTAGACTATTATGAAGAAATTAGAACTGATTATAGATCACTTGATGAACAATTACGAGAATTCAAAGCGCTAATTAGATTACAGCCGGATAAAATCCAATGTGAAATAGCGCGTGAAATAATTTCAGAAACTCCCATGAATGATTTTTGGGAAACGTGGAGACCAAACGATTTGATAATTGCAAGTAGAAAAATAGTCAGAGACACACTTCAGATGAAGTTATTTGAATTGCATAAAGAAAAATTTGCAACACTTCCAGTACCGATGTGTTATAGGCCTTCGGATACACGAAAGCAGAATATAGAAGTTGATATTCCAGGAGGATTTCAAAGACAGAATTTAGTGTTAAATGATATTGTGCTGGTTGATATCAGCGTCGTTGAAGATGCATTGCGTGCTAATAATTCCCCGTGGACGCTAGGTTACGCAGCAACAATACATTCTTCACAGGGATTGACTATATCAGATACAATTGTTTGGATGGTGGATAATCACATCGAATGGTCGAATTTAGTCTATCTTGCAGTATCCAGAGTACGAAGAATGAATCAACTTCGAAGAATCGTTTTCGATGATGACACCCCAATGGATGATGCTAGCATCGTTGATGTTAAAGTTATTGATAAAAAAAACTCCGGTTACAAACAACAAGACAAAAAAAAAAACCAACGAGAATTTGACATTTATGCTGAATTAATAATTACGCTGAAGCAACAACAAAATAATCACTGCGCAAGTTGCAATTGTATAATGCGTTGGCAGTATTCGGATAAAGATCCTCGCCAATTTACCGTAGACAGAAAAAATAACAGTCTCGGTCATGTCAGAAACAATGTGATGTTGACTTGTCTTGAGTGCAACAGACGCAACGGCGCTAGTTAAGACCATGCGGTGGCAATTGAGTATCGTCAGGAATCACTTGTAATTGTTCGCGTGTAAAACCCCGCTGAGGGGCAGTTGAATCCAATTTATAGATTGGAGGTCTACCAGTTGATCGTGTTATAGTAGATATCTTGTGTGCAGTAACACTCCAAATAGGATCAGTAGCCCTTTTTCTGCCACCTTCAAGCTCTCCTGGTTCGTATAAATACCTAACAATGACATTACTACCAAGAATTGGCTGAGAAACGCTATCCCGCTGTGGTTGTGGTATATACTTTTTTTTTTATTGCGTTGTTAGGTTTCATATTGATTGCTCTGGTAATCTCGTTATTTAGCGCTGCAACTACCCCTGGTAACCTTTTGACCCATTCACGGGATCGCTTTTCTTGGGTGAATTCTTTTGCGTATTGATATCAAAATAACCGCTCAGCAAGAGTCCGATTAAATCGTTCAACAATTGCCTGATCGCGATGTAACGCAGTATGCCCCCGTCTGATGGTGACATTGTGATCTTTCATCGCTGATAAAACAGCGCCTTGAAATTCCTTGCCAGGATCGACTTGTAATAGATTTGGCCAGCGTAGTGGGCCTCGTCGATAAATCTTTTCAAATGCAGAAGCAACTTCAGGTGATGATTTTGTTTTTAGCGGTTCTGCTTGTTTGTATCGACTCGCAACATCAACTACGGTTAGCGCGTATTTGTAACCGTTGTCATGTGGTAAAAACAATAAATCAGCTTGATGAACTTCATTGGGTACAGTAACATCAAAATGCGATAAATTGATTTGTTTAGGACGCGGTAGATAAATTTGCCATATAGCCTGTTTGGATAACCAATTAGCCGCAGTAGCCTTTTTCACTTTTGCGGCGCTGGCGAGTTTACTGATTGCTGCTTTACCCTTCCAGTATCCTCTCGGAGAATAATAAATAGATTCTATATTATTAATTACCAGCACCTAACATCAATTTGCCTTTCATAGCCGATTTTACCAACCACGAAGCTAATTTTTCTTTCAAAGATTTATCAGGAACAGCATTTAACGCATGAATTAATTTCACATCCGCGAGATGCCTGTTTTGCAGATTGCTGCTTTTATATGCAACATCATGAGCATGACACGCCTTATCAATATCGTTTATCGGATACTCTCCGGATCGGGGTTGATTTTGATCATCAAGTCTGATATCTAATCGTGTTCCGGGGCCACAGTAGCTATATCCTGGAAGGTGCTTTTCTCCGGGGTACTTTGCCCATGGGGTTCCAGGGAGCTTTGCCAATTTGGCTGCGATATCACCTCCTCGTTTTTTTTAAAAACATTTCCGGATTTCATAGAAATAAATCTAATTTTTTTGTACCGCATGTTGCACATCTACCAGTAAGTGCAGATCTGTTATTTTTAGTTGTAACCGTCGTCGCATCATTTGTGCTAGTACGCGTTTTACACTTCACACAATATAGATCCATAATTTATGTATAGAGATATGGATATAATTGATTTTTCAGCGACTAAAACAAAAGAACCAGTTAAGCATCATGCAGCGCTACCAAACTCTATCCGCGCAATTATAATCGGGCCATCTGGATCCGGCAAGACGCAATTGTTGCTCAATTTAATAATGAGATGGATGAAATGGGATAAGTTGTATTTAGTTGCTCCTAGCGTAGATGATCAACGATGCTATGAAGTGCTAAAAGATTTTAATGAAAACGCTTCAGAGATTGCTGGCGAGTGTATTATTGAATTTATAACCGATATTGACGACGCACCATCAGTAGAAGACCTCGATCGAAGTATCAACAATTTAGTTGTATACGATGATGTCATGTTAGATAAACAAAAAACCCAGCTAGAATATTTTCCCGAGGCAGGCACAAAAACACTGATGTGATATATGTCACTCAACGCTACACACAGATTCCAAAAGTGATCAGAGATAACTGTAATATTCTTGCTGTATTCAACGGCGTTGATCCACATACGCTACGAAATATTTGGCAGACATGGTGCTCTGATATGGAATTCAATCAATTTAAAAATTTCTTTAGTAACGCTCAGTCGACCCCGCATGGATTTATAACAATAAATTTACATGACCCTCGGACACGATATCGTATCGGACTCGATCAAATATTTGGTTGAAATCATTTATTATTTTTGTTAACTTGTAGCAGCAGAGAGGGTGAATAACCACATCGTTGCGACGAAAATTGATTAAAAAATCGTAAAGTCTCCGTTTGCTAAATGGAGACTTTTTTGGGGTTAAAATATGAGATTTCGTAGGAAGGCTCAATTTTCGTTTTAAGGATTTAATCAAAATTTTGTCGGAAAAGTGTGGTCTGTTCACCCTCTCTGCTGCTGTAATCAATCCCTCCCTCATGGTATTTGTCATTTTGACATTTTTTAATAATATATTATTCTATAATGATTCTAAAATGGGCACCACCTCACCTTGGAATTTCTTATAGAATTCCACAGTGAGGCCATCTCGTCCTGGTGATTTACCTTTGGCAAGTTCTTTTATTGTGGTTTGTACTTCTTCCACAGAAATGAGTTCATCGCACCGTATCTTGTGCTCAGATGAGATCATTTCACATTGTATTGTATTTAGATATTGTGTTATAGTGTCATTGTCTATGTTTTGAGAAGTGTAAAGTGATCTATAGAAATTGTGATCTTCTGTCATAATTTCTGCCTTAGTAGTTACTTCCCTCCCTTCTATTTTTAAAGTATCTAGTGTTTTTTCTCCCCCCCCCCCCTTTCTTTTTTCCTCCCTTTTATATAACTCTTTGGCCTGTTTGTATATACGGTGAAATTTTCCCGCCCTTGTTTCATTTCCCTTTGTTTCATATTCCTCTAGCTTTTCTAGTTGATTGGAGTAGCTCACCTTATCCCTCAAAGGTGTTGTTTTTGCATTTATTAATGTTTTTAATTGTAATTTTTCTATTTTTTGAATCCGTTTACGTTTAGTTGAGTGATATATAGCTATTTGTTTAACTTTTTTTTAAAATCTATCCCAATCGGTTGCTATATCAGCTATTTTTTGTTCCTCTTCATTTGTTAGTAGTTTAGGAATTTCTGCTTTTATTTCTTGAATTGCTAGTTCATTTTCAAGAATTGAGTTGTTTAGCTTCCAAATTCCCTTTCCCCATTTATTTTTTTTTATCACTATTTTTAGTGCTATTTGTTTGTGTTCTGAAATTTTATAATCTAGAATTTTTACTTTTTTGTATATTTTATAGTCGAAATCTGATACATAAAATTTATCTATTCTACTAGCTTTTTTTATTCCTTGACATACATATTCATGTGTATACTCTGTTCTTAAAAGATTTAGTTTTCTATACACATCTGTTTGTTTGTTTTTATAAGTTTACCCATCACAGTCATGACTGCCATATCTGTAGTTGTTAATTTACCAGTTCTATCTACATTCTCTCCCACCCAGTTAAAATCACCCCCCATAATCAGATGTTCTGCTGTGAAGCTATTTAAGTAATTATTTGAATTTATTGTAAAGTCATAGTGACGTTCCCTTTCTGCAGGAGCATATATGTTCATAATATGTAATTTGTCATTTTTGATATGTATTATTCTTCCCTTTGAGCTATTTACTTCCTTCATTATTTCCCAATTTTGCCCGTCTCTGTTACGTATTATTATTGCCACTCCCGCTCTAATGTCATTGTCTTTTGCTTAATTATTCACTACTATTGCATCCATTTTGAGTTCTAGTTCATTTATTAGTTCTGGTGTAAGTTTGTTGTGTGTTGTGTGTTTCTAGTATTAGTATTATGTCCTGTTTTAATTTTATAAGTTGTGCTGTTTTTTCCTTATTTATTCCGTTAGTGTTTATTGATGTGATATGGAAGTTTAGTTCTTCCATTTTTGGTCCAGGTGGCTATAGATTTAGTTATTCTATTTCTATTTGTAAATTGTTTATTTGTTATATTAATTTAGTTAGTTATGTTGGAGTTTTGGGCATTAGCCCATCGTTCGTAAGTTCCCTAGAGTCGTCTGTCTCTCTATCATGTAGTTCCAAGTCGTCTGTCTCGTCTCTTATCATTCCTGTTAAATTTTCAATTTCAATGTCGCCTGTTGAAGATTCTGTGGATAGGTTTGGTTCTATTATCGTTTCTTTTGGTCTTCTTCTGTGTCTATTTGGTTTCCGTCTTTGTGGTTCTTGTTTTGGGTTTTGCATTTCCACCTCTTGGCTGTTTGAGGAGTCTGTCAAATTCTCATTTTTCCATTTACTCTATCTCCTGTTTGGTTTTATTGGTGTGGACTCTAGGTGCATGATGTCGCTCATTTCTGTTTCGTCCTGGATTAATTCTTCTGAGATTTCCTCAATTGGTAGCCCTGCAAATTTATTCCCTGTTTTCAGGGGTGTTGCTGGTACCATTTTTTTCGTTGTTCTCTTGGGTGTTGTGTAGGGTTCTTCTGTTTCCAATAGTTGTTCCTCTCTTTCTACTTGTTGGTCTTCCACTACTATTATGTTTGGCTCCAGGGGTTGCTGTCTTGCTTGTACCTCTGGTACATCTTGTAGGTCTTGGGCTTCTTCCTCTCCTAGCGCGACTTTCGCTGCATAAGATGTAGGGTCTCTTTTTGCCATTGGTCCCGTGCAGTTTTTAACTGCATGCCCTATGACCTTACATCTGGGGCATGGTCTGTCTTTCTCGCATCTGCAATGCCAGGATTTGCAGAGAAACCCTAGTATGTAGAAAAATGTTGGAATTTTTTACCTCATCAGGGACCACTTTAATTATTCTGTCTCCATTCTTGACACCTCATGTTCATAGCACATGGCCTTCTTTTCATCTACTATTTTCACTTTATGCGTGATCATCAACTTCTCTATGAAAACGGTATTTGAAATTTCCAAAGGAAGTCCTGATATAAAAACATCGACTGTTCTTGGAGCTACTTCCCTCACTATGGGTTCTGTTGTTGAGATTTTTACCCTCTGTCCGAGTATAAGCATTTCAGATTGTTTCAGTAGGGGTAGGGTTTTCTTGGGATACAAAATGTATTTATTTTTCCCCCGTATTGAAGTGCGTCAATTTCTGTAATGTCTATTCCTAGCACTTTCATCGAAGTTAGAACTTCGGTTTGTCTGGGGAAAGCATTGGTCTCGCCAAAATCCAATGTTTGGCAACCCATTGTATGATAGATTTTGAGCCGTATGTGACCCAGTTCTCCCTCCAGCTCAGTTTCAAAAAAGTCACTAATTTTGAATTTGTACGGTTTGTTTTTGTCCGTCATTTTCCCGTCAGTCCAGGGCTTTTAATTCTAAATACAATTTAATTGGTGCACAATAACTAAATAAATAAAGGGTGAAGAAAAACAGTATAATATGAAAATCAAACAATAATGTGAAAAGCAAAATCAAAAGGTAATTATTTCTGAATTCAGTAGTTATGCTAATTTCTAGCTCACCTAAGTGAGCGTAGTTCACTATATATTTACCTCCCTTGCAAAAGTTAATCCGATATTATAATCCGGTGGATTTACGCGCAGTTTGCTTGGTTCTTGCCATTTTTGTGATTGCGATAGACACTAAATGGTCTTTTTAAGCTTTGTTAAAGAGTCGAGATGTTAGTACAACTAAATAATGGTCTTTTTAAGCTTTGTTAAAGAGTCGAGATGTTAGTGCAACTAAATAATCAATGGTCTTTTTAAGCTTTGTTAAAGAGTCGAGATGTTAGTGCAACTAAATAATCAATAGTCTTTGTAAGCTTTGTCAACCATGTGATATTAGTACATTGGGTAAATAATTGCTGTGATGCCTTTTTTAGCAGCAGAGTTGTACATATGGATAGTTAGTGGTTTTCTTATAATTATTATTGTTAATCTTTTAGTTCATTAGGTCAAACAGACAGAAAGGATAGTACGAAGGAGATTAGCTTACAAAGGACAGAAGGTATTGTTTTAGCTTACAAAGGACAGAAAGTATTGTTTTAGCTTACAAAGGACAGAAGGTATTTGTTTTAGCTTACAAAGGACAGAATGTATTGTTTTAGCTTACAAAGGACTGACTGTATTGTTTTAGCTTACAAAGGACAGAAGGTATTGTTTTAGCTTACAAAGGACAGAAAGTATTGTTTTAGCTTACAAAGGACAGAAGGTATTGTTTTAGCTTACAAAGGACAGAAGGTATTGTTTTAGCTGTATGAATCACTTTACCCATATATCCAAATATAAAAATTTCACATGTATATCCATTTAATGGACTATAATTTTGTACCCACGTTTCTTTAGATTTTTAAAATTTAGTATTTTATGGTTTTAAAAACAAATTGTATCTCAAGTTTTTTAAATAAAAGTAAAGATTTCATTTTCATGTTTCATTCCTTGTGATTATCAAATTAATTCAAATGAACTAGTGTTTGATATACCTGTGTGATTATCAAATTAATTCAAATTAACTAGAGTTTGATATACCTGTGTGGTTATTGAAATAATTCAGATGAACTTGTGTTTGATTTACCTGTGGCTCTTACACCATTTGTATGTGGATGAGTTTACAGATTTAAATACATTGTGTCTTTACACAAATAGATTACATTGTATTGTGAAAGATTAGCACACAAAATGCAGATTTGCTCAATCTTGAGAGCTTTAATTTCCTGACCATTTATTTGTATATGCTGTAAATTAAGATAAATTATGAGTAATTTAGACTTGAAATACACAAAGGAATAATATGCGTATCTATTCTGTTATGCTTTTAAAATATGACTTGTATATATGCTTTTGTGAATAATTGTGAATGATGACTACGGATTGAAATCTGGTTAAAAAATTACATACAGTGGAGCTGATAATACCTAATTTGCATATCTGTCTTAAAATCCATTTCATAATGTGTAAATTTCAACATGCCCAATAATGTACATGTATATAATATTTGTACATTTCAAATCAGATATATATTTTTGAGTTGTAATTAACGACTAATTTTCTGAAGACTTGTTATATATTTTTCTACGTTAATATCGTCGTTCAAAAGGCATTACCTTCCAGACCAGAAACAAGTCTTAGGACTTTTTGGATATTTGTTTAAACATGTGGATATATGAATGGGCAAATCAGAAGTCATGATTTTTGTTGTTATCAAAATGCAATTGCTAAATATACCATTTCTTAATCATTTGTGGATACTATGGCTGATAATTTAAAGTTGCATGCAGAATATTGAATTATATACTAGTATCTTGTAATCGATAGGAAACCTCAATTATATGGGCACTACTGTAACCAGTGTCCTTAATATTGTACCTTAAAATGATAGAAAACCTCAATTATATGGACACTACTGTAACCAGTGTCCTTACTAATGTACCTTAAAATGATAGGAAACCTCAATTATATGGGCACTACTGTAACCAGTGTCCTTACTAATGTACCTTAAAATGATAGGAAACCTGAATTATATGGGCACTACTGTAACCAGTGTCCTTAATATTGTACCTTAAAATGCAGATTTGTTTTCTCTGAGTTTAAAAGTCAGGATATTTTGCATAATGTGTACTTTTTGTCTAAGCACAGTTTTTAAATTTCGTAGTATGGTATAGAAAGAGATATTTTTGCCAAATCTTTTTGAAAACGGGGGTTGGGTAATAGTTCCATAATTGTGTCCATCTGCCTATCCTTCAAACATTCAATTCTGCTCAGTAATGTTAAAGTTTTTTGAGATTAAGGGACAAACTTGGTATACTTGTACATCATAACTAGAAAGTGTGTCACATACCACAATAACAGGTATGATATTCAAGATCAAGGTATATCACCATGTTGATATCCTGTACTCATACTCAATTTCAAGCACTCTTTCCTGTCATTATTTAACTTTTAAGCTATTTGAGATAAGGGGAAGAAATGGTATATTTATACATCATCACTAGAAAGTGTGGCATATACTATACTGGTGTCCAGTCTATATGGATAAGGTGTCCAGTCTATATGGATAAGGTGTCCAGTCTATATGGATAAGGTGATGGATCTGTATTTTACATTTTCATCACATTTTAACTGAGATGACTCTAAGCAATTTTGTATATCATCACTATAAGGCATGTCTCATAATATGTTGATAATCTGTAGTCATACTATGTTGATATGTAGTACTCATACTATGTTGATATGTAGTACTCATACTATGTTGATATCCTGTACTCATACTATGTTGATATCTAGTACTCATACTATGTTGATATCCTGGACTCATACTATGGTAATATCCTGTACTCGTACTATGTTGATATCCTGTGCTCATACTATGTTACTATCTAGTGCTTATACTATGTAGATATCCAGTAGTCATACTATGTTACTATCCTGTACTCATACTATGTTGATATCCTGTGCTCATACTATGTAATAGATATCTAGTACTCATACTATGTAGATATCCTGTACTCATACTATGTTACTATCCTGTACTCATACTATGTTAATATCCTGTACTCAAGGAGAACTTTACTTTACACTATACAATTGTAGGGCCATTACAGTTGAAACGGTGAAATGTGGAACACATATATATATGCTGACAAGAATGTGTGTCGTGTACCTTGTTTGGGGGAGGAGGGTGATATATTTAAGGTCATGGTCAAAGGTCAATATTTTCTATTTTTATGTCACATTGCCTTTAATCCCTTGCAGTCATGTATTTTATATTTGGATTATACTGTTGCACCGATAATCAAACACATAACCACTAGGCATTATGTAATAGATGATGGATATGAGTTGGAGAAAGTCTTTTGTAGTAGAATAAAAACAAATTAGTATGAAACTATTCTTTGTACAAAAAAAAAGACTGAAAACATTTAAACTTTGCACACTGAAAATCAGCGCTTGCATACATTTCTTGTAACTTTTGTGTCCTTTGTCAAGTTGGAAATTAGAAGTAGCATGCAAGCAAGAAATGAGTTACGTTTACATGGATGCTCCTGACAATATAATATAACCTTCAAAGAGGAGCAATAACTGTGTCATTTTGATGCAGAGTGATATGTATTGATTTAACCCCAAGGTTTAATCCATATAGTACATTTAAAGAGATTGAAAGAAAATAAGATTCATGGAAAATGTCCATGTCAGTTGGTGGTCATAATAAAATTTGCTGAAAAGGATGTAACTTGAGGTTTTTTCTACTTTAACTCCCGATAAAAATTTGTTCAGCGCATTAAGACCTTAACAAGTTACCGAGTGAAATGGATGTAGGAACAGATGCATAGACATAATTCCATACAGGGTGTTAAATGGACATTTGAACTTTAAAACAAGCTAAATCTATATTTTACAATTTGGGGATAAGTTGTTAAATTTAGCCCATGGATTATAAGCATGGTTCATGTTCCTTTTAAAATCAGGAAACTTAGGGATCCGTCGTGATGAAAAAATAACCTTCAATTTCAGTGATAAGTCAGTATCAGTCTTATTTTACGCTCCACTAGATAGATCATATCTTGGGTACCATTCATTACAGAATCTGAAAATTGATAATGATACACATCTCTGTTACTCTGAAAATTGATAATGATACACATCTCTGCTACTCTGAAAATTGATAATGATACACATCTCTGTTACTCTGAAAATTGATAATGATACACATCTCTGTTACTCTGAAAATTGATAATGATACGCATCTCTGTTACTCTGAAAATTGATAATGATACACATCTCTGTTACTCTAATGCCCATACAAAAAACAGTGTCTAACATGACCTACATATAATTTTACTATTGTAAAGCATTTCAATCTAACTCACTACCTCACTAGTTTTGTTTTACATGTTGTATGCAGACTATTTAACTTAGAATCATACAACTTGGTGAGACAATGCAACCTGGCAAATTATATAACCTTTTTCTTTTTGCATAAGGAAGTCTACACGACACATGGACTTTCGTCAAATTTTGTGTTTAAAGTTTGTGTCTTGGGTGTTGGTTATGTTCCATCTTGAAACTTGAGAAATGAATATATCTTTGCTACTAGTAAGCCCTTAAATTTAAAGACTTTCACTCTGACCTATCGTACTCACATGGATTAAGTATTTATGTTGACACATTGATTCATATATGCAGTACTTACATATAGTATGACCTACTCATAGGGTCCTTTTTGACCCGAGTTGTTGGAAGATGGAATAGATATGTTTATTCGGTGCTATACATTACATGTTAATTACTCTACATTGTATTTTGTTATATTTTACCCTCAACTGTCTATTGTACATATAAATAATTGTGGAACTAAATGGGTTTACTGCAAAATGTTTAGCATATGACTATTCAAGGTAGTAATTAATGTATGAACTAAGTGTCACATGACTCAAATAGGATGACCTTCATCCAGTAAAATATGACCTTTAGATTTAGATAAAATAGCTTTAGAAGCGTATTTTATGATTAATGATTTAAATAGACATTAAATGTAAACAGCATCAATTTCTGATTTTGACCATCTCATTATAGTAGATCTTTTGTTACGTATATCTGATTTGATATATATTTGTTTTAATTTGATATTGTTTGTCAGTTTTAAATTCTGTTTTTCTATGACATGCTATTGTGATATAAAGTGATTCACTAAAGATGTTTCTTTTCAGAAAATTGGTTGGCCTAAATTATTCTTTGGTAAACAAGTAATATTGTCCTAGATTCTGACCTTGATTCAAGGGTAGTGGCAACATATAAATAGGTTTTAAGTTTATTTTAAAATGATTGCTTGTTGTCAAAGTCAAGATGGGACTAGTGAAGAAGTAAACAACTTTTTATTCTTAAAGTAGAAATGATTGGTTCTCATCAGCGTCATGTTTGGAGTACATGATATAACTGATCACGTGACTCCTCACTTTCAGAATTTGAGGATTTTTTGGGAACTTTATATTAGAGTACAATATAGTCTTTGTTTTAGTGAAATAAAGTTAGTTCTGGGGTTTTACAAACTACAGTAAATCATTTTCTTTTGTTATAGGCAATATTTTAGGTCCCTGTTAACTTTCCTTCAATTCATTTGGATTTTGAAGGATTCATATTTCTGGAAATATTGGATGTGCTCATACAAATGTCTTGAACAAAGACAGTTTATCAAAATAGTATTCGGATTTCCAACACTAGAGTGTTAAACATTGTGTTTCTACAAGGAACTGCAGATTAACACAAAACAGACTTCAGCATATGTCATTGTCTTCCATCTTCAATTTTCCACCTGGACTATAACTTGTATCTATTAGAACATTTCATTACTAGGACATGTGTAATGTAATTTGTGGATTATTTTTGAATTTTATTCTTAAAACTGTAAATTCTTTTTCCATTTTTGCAATCTTTTTCCAGGAAAATAAATTATTTGTTAAATTTACCAACGCTTGTTGTTTCCAAATTTTCTATGTTACTGTTTATTAGAGCCTAAACACGTAATAATATATATAACAATATGTTGATAATGTAATAAATAATGTTCTTTTTATTGTTGATTGTCGTTTAACCCTCTCCAAGTATGTATGTATGTAGGTGTTTGATCTAATGGTATATCAGGACAAGTGTCACTATCTGTATAGTTCCAGTTACGGTAATACTGACAATGTTTCATCTCTGAATGAATATAAGTTATAATGTTCAGAAATAAATCTGTTGAAACTTTGCTCAAGATAGTTTAAATCTGAAAGTATTTTCAGCACGAAAATTCATGTTGACAGTGACTAATGTAGGGTTAAAGAAAACTTCACAGAGACAAACTATTTAACGTTTGAATATACACTTATTTTCCATTGATTCAGGAATATATTTTCAGAATGGGTATGGATTTATATGAATAGCAAGTAGTAGGTCTATTGTAAATATCGTTCTTTCCGTTTCTTTTTGTGGGTATTACAAGTTGCCGTGTATAAAACCGCTGTATATGTGTGTTCAGGTTTTTCGTAAGGTATGCAAAGTGAATTTCGTTAAAAAATAAAAATGGAGAAAGCATTTCAATTATTTTGTAAAGTAGATTAAATTAAGTCTGAATGCAGAATTTTGTTTTATATCAACCAAGTTTATATAGACCAAGGTTTTATTAAAAATATGAAAAGTGTCTTTGTCCGATGATAAATTTAGCTACTCCTTTTCTTGCAAAGTAGATAACTCCGGTGGCCTAAGTGGTTTGAATGTCCATCTCGGACTCTGCGAATCTCTGACAAATCATATCAAAGTACTAGCAGCTTTCTCGCTTGCATTCAGCAATAAGAGGTTACTGTTAGGGCTGGTCAGCCTGGTGTGAAGATAGTGTGATTGGATGGGACATGATGCCTCAGTTCTTGACATCACTATAAACTATCATACTGCAAACATCGTAGCGATATGATCACAATAGTTAAACCTATGTTAAAAATCCAAAAGATACGCATTATTGCAAAGAATATTCCATTCAAATGAATCCTCTTATGTTCATACAACTTCCATAAGATGTGCGATGATGTCAGCATATCCGTCCAGTACTGATTACGGTTGCACACAACTTTGTGTCTCTTGACTTAGTGTGGTCGTTGAGGCACTGTGTTGCTGAACATCTGACTAGCTCCCTCCACTTGTCTCGATCATGTGCTAATGCCTGTGTCTCCGCAAAACCTTTTGTTGTCCATTCTGTGTTGTTTTCAGTCCACTTTGTTCTTCATCTACCTTTCCTTCTGCCACCCTGGATGCTGCCCTGCAGTACTATTGTGGATAGACTGTTGGGTCTAGTGACATGGCCATACCATTTCAGCTTTCTCTTTTTGTCAGTGGTGAGGAAGTCTTCATAATGGCCTACTTTATGCCTCATGGTGTTATGCACTTTTTCGTTTGTGATCTGGTCCATGATAGAGATGCCACAGATGGTTCTGTAGCATCTCATTTGAAGTGTCAGGATTATTCGTTGTAATTCTGCTGTCAGGGTCCAGGCTTCACATAAATACAAAAAGATTGAGATGACTGGTGCTCTCAATAGTCTGATTTTAGTTTTCAAACAAATATTCTTGTCTCTCCAGATGGCCTGATCTGCTGTTGTTTGTGCTGCCCAGGGTGTTGGCTAGTACCACGTTGTTGTAGCGCTCGCGAACTAGAGCAGCCGTTTCCCTCTTTCATTGGTAAGCTCATTGCAAGAAGATCCACAATGATCGCCCCAGTCTTTTAGTATATTTTTGCTAGCTTTGGCGTTCCATTCTTCTTGGATGATGAGGATGTCTTTTTTACCGACCATGTTTAGAATACCTTGGAGTTTGTTGTAAAACTCATCTATTCATCATCATGATAAGTAGTTGGATCATTGAACTGGATAATTGTGATGTTTTCAGCCGAATATAAATGATTCTGCTAGATATGGGACGGCATTCAATCACATATCCCTTGACGGTTTTGTTTACAAGAAAACATACTCAATTTATGCCCATCTTCAGTTTGGTGTTCTCATAGGGCTTTCCATTTGACTTCACAGAGTCCCAGAATGTGCCATGTGTAGTGTTCCATCTCATGTGTCAACTCTTGGAGTCTTCCAATTTGCGTCAGAGTTCAAATGTTGCAGGTATCGATGGCGATGACGTCTCTCGCTCTGATTTTATGCGATGTACCAGTAGCACACTTGGCACCTCCGTCCTGGTGGACAACGGCAGGCGCGGTCCTTGTTGACTCGGGTGAGAACCTATCCGGTATAGTGACTTCATATTTGTCCAACATTATATTTGTGTCTTGGGCAAAATTCGTCTGGCGGAGCCCATCCCTCTCCGGACCAAGGAGTTGCCAAAAGGGGATGTAGTACATCGTCCAGAAGCCTTAGGGTCTCCACTCCGGATTTTATTTTAGGGTTTACTTCCTTAGCCTTTGGCTAATAAAAAGCCGACCTGCAAGGTAGTAGGAGACACGTGTGTGGCGGGTCTATCCATTTCCCGGACAGATAAAGCATCTGCTGATACCCATGTTGTACATTATGTATAGTTAATGAACTTTTTGGATGACACGTACTTTGGGTAGGGATGAACCTTATTATTTGTCAGCTGAAAATGTCAACAGTTATGATCACAGTGACTTATTTTAAGAATGAATTCAGTGTCTGCACAATAACTTGGGTTCTCTTCCATATACAGTTAGCAAACTATGGCTATTTTGTGATTGGGGTTAGGAAATATCAAATAGAATGCAGGGTCAAGAGGTCAAGCGTTAAAGTAACTGTAAGAAAAGTAGTTTTCATGCAATAACTCCAGTTCTTCACCACTTATAGTTAAGAAACATTGAGATTGGATTACACTTGGGGTAAGGGAAAGCAGCCTTTATGGGTACATGTTTTATGTTTTATTTAAAAGGTCAAAGGCAAATGTCACATTAGCCGAAATAATAATTAATGGGTTTTGCACAATAACGTGTTCTGTCTAACAGTGCTTTCCCAAATGTTATGGATTGTTTTCACATACATTAAGGAAGACTCTTATTTATTTTAAGGTCAAACTGATAATGGTCAAGGTAATTATGTCAGAAGAAATTTTTATAAAATCTGCACAACATGTATGTCTGCTTAGAGGAATATTTAATATGCGACGGGCATATAGTGTGTACTCTTGTTAAGCTTTAGCTAAATTGCATCATATAGTCAAACAACGTTAGATTGCCGTAATTAACGCTGATGGCGTCAATCGACGTGAATGTATACATTGTGTGCTCAAAGTTTAAATGTCTGAATGTGCTATTCATTAAACTGGGAAACCTGCTTCATATGTGTTATGTATCAGAGTGTATTGTATACAGAGAAGAATCTCATTCAGGTTGTGTAATCATAGACTTGATACTTCAGCAAAGAATAACACGGTCTGAATTAGCCTTCGAGAGCAAAACAGAAAATATATTCCACAAGTTGACAGCTGTGGAAACAATAAAATTGAGAAGGTGTCAACAAATAGTAAGTAAAATTATGATGAAGCGAATGCAACAATTAATAACTAAAGCTAGGTGTCTGATAAATAATGCAAAATCAAACGTACTTCAGAAATGAGATGTACAAACATTGCAAGATTTTTTACATATAAAAAAATACTTTTTATGTGCAAAAGTTTGTCACGTTTTACCGTAATAATTGGTTAGGAATACATATAATAGAAAACGCCTTAGATTATATAAACATTTAAACCACATTAATATAGTTTTGAAAAAAAATCAGTGTTGTTTCATTGTCCAAAACATGTTAACAACTTCATTGGTGTGATTGTATTAAGTTTGTTGTTCATTGACACAGATTTGTAAAATTGTGTGTTATAATAAGATTGTGTTTACCTGATTTTAAGACAAAGTTTATAAAACCATTTTTACCTAACACATAGGACAGATAAAGAATTATCGAAAATAATGTCACACATTATACGGCATGCCTTTTTGAAGAAAGGAGATTAGCTATTTTTCATGCATCATATTAACTTCTGCAATATTCATATAATACAAGATTCGATGTCATGGAATGGTTTCTGTGATTTGGAAAGAATTCATCTTACCGACGAAATGCTTCATCTTATCAATGACGAATGTCTTTGTTATCTCGTCAACAGTCTTGTGTTGACTATCACTGAAACATATTCCTTGATGCGATTCCTGGACTTATGAAAAGATCGTGAATCACTTATATTGGCCTTTAAAAGTGATCTTTGTAAATACTGTAGATCTTGACATACTTGTCAAATGGAACGAAAACCCAATGAAAAGTTACTTAAGATTGCATCCTATGGCTACATTTGACAAACCATTTAGCAGAATAATAGTAGGTTGTGTTGGTCTCTTACATATACTTGCTGATCATAATGTATGCGTCAACAAGGTCTCCAGATGCAGTTCCTTTGAATAATATTAAATCTAAAACGGTTACGGGTCAAAACGGACCGTTACCAAAATAGTCAATGACCAAAACGGACAAATGCTTAAAACATCCGGTCCGAAATGGCCTGACCCCAAAATGCCCATTAATGTATTAATTACCAACTACTAGTATCATGTCTAATAAAAGTAACTAAACGTAAATATCAAATCCTTGTCATACTGGTAAATGTCTATAAATAATGTGCAGTAGAGAATCATTGTGCAGTATGTCACAATCGTCCGTCAAGTGATCATGAACATAATATTTGGCACACTACTTCATGTTCTATGTAAAATGAAAAAAAAGGCAAATAATATTTGTGGTATAAAACATTGCATGTAAAGGGAATCAATAATATCTTTGTTATAAAATATCAATATTAAATAAGAGTTTCTGTCGCCCACGTGTGGATTGTGTATGCCAACGTTTTCATGGTAATGCCATATATATATATATATATATATATATATATATATATATATATATATATATATATATATATATATATATATATATATATATATATATATATAACCGGATTGATCAGATTGAACTGTTCCACAGATTCACTCTTTTAGATTTGATGGGACATGTAAGACCACATTAAGTATATAGATGGGACAGCGTTCATACTCTATTGATCATTATGGCATAAGCTTAATTTGGTCCAGTAGCGCATGCCTTGATACAAGGAGTGAAAGTATTACAACTCACAATGCAACTGTGATGCTTTTAGAAGGAGATGAAGCTAACATAAATTTGGCTGAACTTTTGTCTTCTTCGCACGAACTCGTGACTGCGCCAGTTGTACTAACCTAACACCCTCTCATCGTTACCTTTGGTAATTGATTTTAGTATGAGAAAGAAGAAAGAATTGTAGAGATTATACAACGGAAGAAGGAAGCAGAACATATCAAATTTATTCAACATCAACAAGAAGAGGAAAGAAGACAATATAAAATCACTGATTTGCGGAGAAGGACAGAAAAATTATGGTGGGAGCTAAGCACTGTTGATATTAAAATATTTTGGCATAATAGTTGTCTAAGCCAATTGCATCAGATTTCTTTAACTCTAGCCAAAAGGAAGAAATTTTCACGTGTCAATCATTCTAATCATTCCATCACTACATCTACGATCATTGCTACTGAGATATCAGCATTAGAATTGACTACTACAAGATGAGAAACAATAGCATAAGAAGAACTAGGAACCAGTCCTGGGAAGCTCTTGATGCAATTAAAGTTCATAATGTCCCCGCAAAAAGATTTTTCAAAGAATAACACGCAATGGTTCATTTTTTAACAAACATTACTGAAAGATTGGCAAAGCAAGTACAATTTATACCAGTGTATTCCTTAGATTGAATGGTGTGCGTATCTGCGTGTGGGGTTGTCACTCACCTCTAGGGTACATATCAAAACAAAGAGACACACACATCTCTTTTCTTTCTTTTTTATGTTCTTCTTTCCTTATATCTATCTATCTATCTATCTATTTATCTATCTATCTATCTATCTATCTATCTATCTATCTATCTATCTATCTATCTATCTATCTATCTATCTATCTATCTATCTATCTATCTATCTATCTATCTATCTATCTGGCTGGCTGTCTGTATGTCTGTCTGTCTGTTTATCTATCTATCTATCTATCTATCTATCTATCTATCTATCTATCTATCTATCTATCTATCTATCTATCTATCTATCTATCTATCTATCTGGCTGTCTGGCTGTCTATCTATCTATCTATCTATCTATCTATCTATCTATCTATCTATCCTTTCTTCCATCCATCCATCCATCCTTCCTCCTTCTATCATTCTTTCTTTCTTTATTTATTTTTTTCGTTCCTTCTTTCTTTCTTTCTTTCTTTCTTTTTTCTTTCTTTCTTTCTTTCTTTCTTTCTTTCTTTCTTTCTTTCTTTCTTTCTTTCTTTCTCTCTCCTTTTGAATTACTTCACTGGCCTGTATTCTTGCTCTTTTGATGTTTCTTCTGGAGGTCTTGATTTATCGCATTTCTTGAGACACTTAAATATCTATGCTCATTTGTCAGACAACGATAACAGGTATAAAGATTCCAAAAGGTCACAAAAGAAGTATACCGAGTAGTATAATTGTAAGAGTACTAGAACGATCTAACTCGAATGTTTACACACTGCCGAACCTTACCACGTGGATGACATTAAATCTTTGAACTCAACATAATGTTTGGAGGACCCACCAATACCACTCGTATTCGTTATATGTCTGGGTATGCACATATGGTCAAACCCTACAGGAACACCAGAAATGCTGCAGTACACAGCCAGGTGGAACACATTCGTGAATATAAAAGATTGGTTAAATGCTAAATCTTACCTACAAATCACTTGTACTACCACGTCTTGCTACATCATTGCAAGGGAAAGCTGGTGCTTCCTTTATGCCGTACATCTGCTGAAAAATGTGATCAGTACCAGCCCGTTGGCCACACAGATGACAAACGCGTTCGACACGAACGTGGGAGAGTGTCGTATTCATTCATGTTGTTGATATTAGATTTTGTTTTTAAAACAATCATGCAGAAGGAAATATGCGAGAGGCTATCTATCCCTTTAGATCTTTGACTACAGAAAGCCAAGATAAATTCAAAGAACAATACCATTTCAAAGAATCCATCAATTTGAAAAACGTGGAAAAGAACAGAGACGTGCTTTGCCAAAGTCATATTGCATTGCTTGTGGGTAAAATTAGCACAAACGTCATCATTAGTTTGTAGACCCTACTTTTATGTTTGATACAAAGGAAAATTCACGAAACACATAGAACCATCCGTGAAGATATGGTTTTGGTCAATTACGAAAGGGTAACAGAATTAACAGGTCCACAAGCATTTACAAAGTCAGCATTGTGGCAGCCAATCATTTAAAATACTACAATGTTTAAGACCTATTAGAAGATATAGTCCTTTACTCTCATACTTAATTTTGGGTATACATTAAGTGCCCTCATGTCCCAATAATGCAAATACACGAATAAGTTCATAGACGGATGATTACGATCTTCAGCTTAACTACAGGTGACCTTTAAATCACGGATTCCGATATCGATGGGTAGAAATGCATGCCATGCGCTAAGACAAATATCTGATATTAAACTGTCAGTCGAGTTAATTGGTGATGTTTGGCGATTTAACAGAAGCTTTGAAAGCAGGGGACGTCCAAGAAAAAATATTGATCATCATAACACTGTAATATATTAACATGCTCAGCTCCAGTAATAAAAAGGGCTACTTCCAATACCAACACTTCGTTGATGACTCATTCGACACAGCAACAAGCCAGTGACGTTCTTGACGAGTACATAACCGCGATGATGCCATTATAAATTGGAATACAATGACGGTGATGTTTTAATAGCAACGTTTCACTTGTCAAGGATTCAACGAGTGCCCTAAAAGTACAAAGAGTACACGTATCGAAATAATTCAAAATGAAAGACAGGAGTAAAGTAGGCAAACTCCGACATGCAGAACAAAAAAAAATGCGTTGGAACGAATATTCATGTTGTAGAGGTTTCTGTTAACTAGCTTGAGGTGGGGTGCTCTCAGTACTATTTTTAATTATAACAAAATATCCACAGTAGCTCGTTTTATTAGCAACTGATGTAGTGATAGAGAAATGCAAGCTCCGAGCCCACTGTCCGGGATGCCGACAGTTAAATTACTGAATATACAAAAGGTGAAATGTAAATAAATACCTATGTAATACCATTCAATAACAGATAGTCATTTCTCAAATAAAATTCAATATTTAAAAAGCCTATCACTCGTTTTTCAGTCGACCACGTGACGGCCTATTTCATCATCGGACGTAGTGTCATAGATTAACCTCTGTTCTTACTCATCTGTATTATGCTTTCTCTGGACAGGTACTCAAGATCACCTCCAGTCCATCAACTTATCAACTTCTGCCTCCGTTCGATACTTTTCTCATCTCCGCACGGCTCTGGGCCAACTGCACTAGGGTATTTCCCTCTGTCCCATACAGCTCCTCTGGTCCCTAAAAGCTTTCAGTACGAATACGCACGGATATTAGCATATTCCTCTAGCGATCTAGACTCACACTTAACAACAATCTATCATCAGGTAAGTCATTACCGTCTTTGGTCACACATTCGTCCACATCGAAATACACATATTCTCTGATATCGTGTACACGGTATCAACTGCTTATCATGCATATATCAATACATTTCATCACACACACACACACACACACACACACACACACACACACACACATATATATATATATATATATATATATATATATATATATATATATATATATATATATATATATATATATATATATATATATATATATATTCTTTTTCTTCTCAATCTTATTATACAGAACAATATCACATAATCAGACGCATTTCTATACAATGCATTCCTACAAAGTCTACACAGATATCCATATATCTTTGCGCTAATATATCCTTACACATGATACTCCTACAAAGTATACACACATAGTCAAAGATCCTATTAACTAAGGTGGCACACTACAACCATTATACGAGGTTATAATTCAATTCAAGAGTTGCTTGCAAGTCTAGAATATCACATGAATAAATGAAGAGATTACCAAGAATTAACCAAATAGCAAATTACATCATAAACATTGCTCATATCTCAAAATATGCATGTACATAAAACACTACAAATGAATCAAACCCTACAAATGGTAATTCTACGTACAAACGTTTCTAGTAATGAAGTATACATACTGCACATAATTAAAGTACAATTACTTTGCCGTAATAGATTAGAACAATCAGGCAAATAAGTCACTGACCTGTCCGAAGCTCCTTTGTATTTCCTAGAAAAACAAAGTTTCCCGCCAAATTCGAATAACGTGGGATTAGGTTATAACTTCATGTAAGATGGTTTAGTGTTTAGTTTTCAAGATACTAGATTTTAGCTTGCGATTCCAATGGTGCCCACGCCTTGCTAAAGTGGATGATGTCGATTCACCCATGATCTACATAATAAGCAGACATTTCCCCCTCCCCGGCAGTCTGTCAAGGGTAACATTACGTCACCCACTTGATGTTCCTTTGAAGGCAACAATGGAAATTCATATCACTTACCTGTGAATCGCGCGCATCTAAATAAGGCGCTAGTAACCAAGTTCATATGGCCATATTACACAACTGGCTTTGGCATATCATTGTTGACAGGGCTGATCTTCGTAACATATATGACGCGGAATTATTAGCCTCAGGGTCTAGCATATACGTGTTAAAACCTGGATCTTGTTCCTTACTTTCAACGTGACACACATGTTGATTCTTGGATTGCCGCTTCATCGACAATAAATAGAGGAAACCATTATGACATTAAAAGCATCAACTACCTCTCCTTGTCAGAGTTACTTTCTTCCAAAACCACAAAAAGCGTATGGTTTTCAGAACGACTGAATACAAACGCCTGAACAAAAATTAAAATGGACTTTTTCTGCAACATCTATATGATATGTTGTATAACCGGAACAGCCATAATCAATATGCATTTGAAATAAGGAAACAGGCAATAATGGACCATTTTACTCATCCTATGTATCGCGAATTTTCCTTCCAATCCTCCCTTGAAATAGTCCACAGGCTGTAACAATGGTATCCTTGTGACCAATGTCATTTTTAAAGATACATTGCAGTGGATTGGTTATCCAAACAGGCGATATGGCAAATGTATCTGCCACCGCCTAAACTAATTAACTTCTCGCATTTTGATTTCAGCGTCGTTAATGGCGTTCATCAAGCTAATATATTATCTCTGCCGCATGATGGTGTTTACAAGTATGCGCTAACCGTAGTTGATGTTGCGAGTAGATACAAACAAGCAGAACCATTAAAAACAAAATCATCAACTGAAGTTGCTTCTGCGTTTGAAAGGATTTATCGACGAAGTCCTCTGCCTTGGCCAAATCTATTACAAGTTGATCTTGGCAAGGAATTTCAGGGTGCAGTGTTATCAACAATGAAGCATCATAATGTCACCACTAGACGAGGATATACTGCATTACATCGCGATCAGGCAATTGTTGAACGATTTAATCGGACCCTTGCTGAGAGGTTATTTGGATATCAATACGTGAATGAATTTATTCAAGATAAACGATCTCGTGAATGTGTCAAGATATTACCAGGCGTAATTACCGCGCCAAATAATGAGATTACTCGAACAATCAACATGAAACCTAACAACGCGATTACAAAGAAGTATATACGTGTGAAACCACAAAATGATTTTTCAAAACAACCAATACTCGGCAATGTCACTGTTAGATATTTATATGAACCAGGAGAGCTTGAAGGTGGCAAACAAAGAGCTACTGATCCTATTTGGAGTGTCACTACGCATATAATATCTAGCATAACACGATCCACGGGTAGACCGCCAGTCTATAGATTGAATTCAACTGCTCCTCAGCGCGGATTTACTCGTGAACGATTACAAGTGATACCCGAGAATACTCATTTACCGCCGCGTAGTCTTAACTAGCACCTCTGCTTCTGTTGCACTCAATACATGTCAGCATCACATTATCCCTGGTATGACCAACACTGCAATCTTTTCTGTGTACGGTAAATTGGCTGGGGTCTTTATCCGACCAACAGCAACTCATTATACAATTGCAACTCGCGCAGTGATTATTCTGTTGTTGTTTCAGTGTGATTTTAAATTCAGCATCAATGTCAATTTTTTTTGTTATTTTTTTTATCCTGCTGTTTATAACCAGAGAGTTTATTCTGATTATGTCATCGCTGACGATATCATTGATTGTTGTGTCATTATCATCTAAAACAACTCATCGAAGTTGATTTATTCTTCGTACTCTGGACACTGCTAAGTAAACTAAATTCGACCACTCGATGCGATTATCTATGATCCAAACAATTGTATCGGATATAGTCAACCCCTGCGAAGAATGTATCGTCTCTGTGTATCCTAGCTTCCATGGGGATTTATCAGCACGCAATGCATCTACGACAACACTGATATCAACCAACACAATATTATTTAACACTAGAATCTGCTTCCTTGACTCTGTCAAGCCTGGAATACCAACTTCGATATTTTGTCTTCGTGTATCCTTGGGTCTATGACATAATAGCGCTGGAAGTGTTGCAAATTTATCTTTATGCGTGTTAAATAACTTCATCTGAAGTGTGTCTCTGACTATCTTTCTACTTGCCACTATCAAATCGTTTGGTCTTTACGCTTCTCAGAAATCATTTAATAGGGTTTCTGAAATTATTTCACGCGCTGTTTCATATTGGATTCTATCCGGTTGTAATCTGATTAGTTTCTTGAACTCGCGTAATTGTTTATCAAGTGATCTATGATCAGTACTAATTTCTTCATAATAATTTAGAAAATTCTTTAGCCAATAAATGGAGGTTGTTGGCCATGATCGCCACACATTATCACTTTTGTATTGGCTAGCAATAACCAATGGAGAAACTTTTGTAATACATCGAACGACACTGTGTATATCTCATCCCAAATGAGGATTTCAGGAATATATTTTTCGCCCATTCGATCAGGAGTCCATTCGTCGCCTTTCCATTGAAAGAAGCTGTAATAAGTGCAAGCATTAACCCCCGCTGTTTCATCTTTCTTGCAAGTCTGTGTGTTGGTGTTAGCACAATCATGTTTGATTTCCCTCGAAATAATTCGATCGTACGAGTCATCTTCCCTGACCCACCACACCCGTTTAGGTAACTGGTTTTATATCTACATATTGGATGGGAACACGAAGGTGCATTAGATAGTTCTGATATCGGATTATTTTTCAAGTAATTGTTTTCAATCGTAAAATCGGCTGATTTGGACTAATCACGCAGTATTTCTTTTTTAATTCTCCATGATCCCCAACTCTCGTCGGAATTTGTGAATTCAGCCACTGCTTCTTTATGGTTTATACCTATATAAAATGAATCAGTGGCGACTATAACTGCGGATTCAGGATATCTATGTATCATCGAAAGTAAATTAATAGAAGCATAAGCCAGCATAGACGACCTTAAGTACGTATACTGAGGATTTTCTCCGTCGTTATAAGCAACAATTGTACCTAATTTGGTTCCATCTGACACGAAATCATCTTTACGATTGACATATATCTGCGATTATAAAATCGTATTCAACATCATCTATAATCAACCGCGAAGAATGTCGTTTATGGTCGTATTTTCCACCCTATGTGAACATACCAATTATTCTTCTACTGAGATCATTTGCGTGTTTATTTCTATCTTCAACGATTTCTTTGGACCCTTTCACGATATATTCTTCGTCTAAATTAGGAAATTGTTTTTTGTTTTCGCTGATATACTATGTAGACTATCGGGTTGTGGTAACCATACTTCAGTTTGTTTTAGATATGATATAATTGCTTCACTGACAATCAGCGATATCAGCATTTTAGAATCAATCATATACCGTAATAACACTATTGGCATCCAGTGTTTTTCAGAGATGTGTCTACCAAACCAAACATAACAATACGGATGAAGTCCTTTTGCCAGTTCAAATGATATCACACGAGTGAATCCGGTTAAATCAAGATCGGGCAGTGGTCCATTAATCGCAACACGGGCCATCTCATGTGTGGGATGCCCAAATCGTTTAAAATACTCAGAGCATTCTCCGTACCCGAGAAAACTCTCCGGATAACAAGCAATCATATCAACCGAAATAATACTTTTGGGGGAGTATTTTCTAAACATAATCCGCCATGGCCATAATCAACACAACTATCTTGGATATCTGAGAGAAATTCTGAGCGTGTTGGTTTCCAAAGATTTCTCTTTCTCGTGAAATTAGCTGCAACTGACGGTATAGTAAAACAGTTTGTCAGTAATTGTTCGTCGTGTTCCGTTGAAAAACCACTAGCTAGGTTTTCATCTCGTCATGGAGGGCTTCAGTACGATATAATTCGCCATTGGGTCTTACAAATTGATCAAATTTACTCTCTTCGTCTTCAAAACTCTGAAATAACCATACTGACACAGGATCGTTTTTACTCGGCTCGTAAATAAAATCAAATAGTTCTCAACGGGTTGATATTTGATTGTTCTTTCCCACGGAAATATTGTTACCGCGGATGTCCAGCCGTCTGCATTATGGTCAATACTTTTGATTGGATATACTCTGGATTTATATTTCGGTTCATATAAAATCTCTCCTGTTACTGCCTCTACGGATATTGGGAATTTTAGTATCCGTTCTAACGCGGCCACATTTTGAATTGTTGCTCCGCTCTCCTTCATTGTTAATCCGCATTCATTTATTTTGTTGCGTCTTAGATTAGTCAATTTTTTTCACGCAACGCATTTGTAAAAGGCTCTATTATTCGTTCTGCTACACAATTCAGCGACGAATATTTCATGGGTTTTAATTTTTCAATACTCGGTTTATCCTTTATCGGATAGATCCCATAAACAACCGCGGTTACAAGATAAGCTCTCTCGTAATACGGTTTGTCAATCCCGGTCAGAATTCCTGGTTTGAAATCCTGACTCACAGTGACAGTTCTATTATTTTTCAGGATGGGTTCAAATTTGTCGCGCATAATCCAATTCCCCGTTTCTGAGCGGATAATGAATTTCACTCTAAAAAATACGTTTTCTTGTCAAGATGCGAGATTATCAATGCTGCTTTTTCGTCGTTCATGGTAGCATCAACACTACCGTCAGTTCGAAATGTTGACCAATAGTGAGATGCTCCATCCCGCTTGAATTCATTAAAACCATCACGGATTCTACCTATCATGCTTCTATCACTTATTAGACTCTTTGGTACATCAGTGGAGACTCTATCGAGATTGAATTTAACATTTTTCCAAGACGTAATTTTCTATAATCTCTAGAGCTCCTCCATATTTGAATTAAAACAAGTATTTAAATACAGAATTTATTATATAATGAATCATTGCAAATGGCTTCTGATAGGATCAATAACCGCTTGTAACAAATCATGCAGAAATGAATTCTGTGGATATCATTTACAAAGCGTACGTACTGGAAGTTTTGGGCCGTTACCTTGCATACGATGTGGAGTATGTGTGCGTGGTAAGTCGCAGTTGTGTCTCAATTGTAGTGGTAAGCGATACAGAGAGCTAAAGCGCTATTATGATAAGAGAGTCAAAGATTCCATCAAGAAGTCCATCAATGATTCCATCAATGACTCTGACTGTGTCAGCGTCCTTGACTTTGTCAAGAAAAAATCATAAGAACACCTCAAGGACTACAATGATAGATTCCCAAGTAATAATGAAACCAAATAATTAATTAGACAAATAGTATTATAGTATATAAATGAACCAAGAATTTCAACCACATCCTGTGATCATCGATTATGAAGCATCTCGTGATGGTATTATCAGATACCGCAGACTGAAGAAACCATTAGGGACGGATAATAGTCTTGGATATCTTATATTTAGTGCTGGAGGGAAAAGTCATCTTAATCATAGAATCGTATACGAGTATTTCCATGGTGAGATAAAAGATGGGTTTGTAATCGATCATATTGATTCCAATCCTAAGAACAATTCTTTATCGAATCTACAGGCTGTTACACAAAGTGAAAACACCAAACGAGGAGGGACTGGAAACACTCGAAAATGCGAAGCCTATAAAATCATTTAATACAACAACAAACGAAGAATGGATGACTAAAGCTGGAAAGTATTTTGATATTTGTATAGCCTCAGTACGATATGTTGAAGAACAATATATCAATCAGCAATTTCCAAGAGAACCAGATATATAATTCAATTCGTATATACCTGAATTATTATATGTATCATTAAGGGGAATAACTCGTGTGGGCTTGTGTATGGTTTAGGAAACAGAGTTACGAATAACTCGTTTGGGCTTGTATATACTTTCTGAAACAGAGTTACGAAAATTCCACTATGATCTCATGGGAAACCCACTCTACGTCACGTGAATTGGTGGGTTTTTTACTCTTTGTGTGTATATAAACAGCTGTCACCCCTTGTGCAGCGCGTATTCGTTGGAATTCGCTAGCTTGCCAATAACAGGCTAGGTGTTTTGATGTACCGCCTATATACACTATTATGTATGTATTTAGGCTCGATAAAATGCGAGGGCATTTTAAAGGGAATATAAATTGTGCCGTCTACATATCTATATGTAAATGTGACGCCTATTCACCAAGCATACCTTCTTGGGGTTCTAACCCGTTATTTGACGAGTTAGATCCCCTCTCGTAGATTATGCTTTGTGGTGCCTCTGGGCTTCTCAGATGTGAGTAAGACCTGAGGGTTCCAAATGGGGATTTGTTGTCTTAGATATGTAACCTCTGGGTCTCTCAGATATGAATAACACCTGATGAGTTACAAATGGTGATGTGTTGTCTTATATATGTAACCTCTGGGCCTCACAGATGTGAATAACACCTGAGGAGTTCCAAATGGGGTTTTTCATAACTTGCAATGTATCTCTAGGCGCAATAAGATGTGAATAATACCTTAGAGAGAATGGAGTTGATCATATCATACGAAAACGGGTAAAAAATGACACCTAATTTTTTAATCAGATATTAAATATATAATATTTTATGTAATGAATTTCGAAAATATGAATGTCATTATAATTGAGATTTCAAATTTGAAAAATCAAGGAATACAATTATCATATAAATTAGAATGTAATCAGATTCACTCGGAATTTCATAATCTTGATGATAGCGCCCGGAATAATATGTATGTCTTTCCAAGGCAGTATGGATTGATCAAACGAATTCAGCACGCGGTAAATGACTCACTCACATTTAGTAACGATATCAACAAATTTATCCCGCTGTTCATTGCTGTCGAAAAGGTCAGAGGCGAATTGGGCAAACAATATGAAATCAAACGCACAATAAACTTGAAAATCAAAACAATAAGAGAAGAAATTATCAGACAAAATGAAAATCCCCTTTTGGTTGCCTCAACACAGTGAAAAATCTCTGACACTCTAAACACAAACATGTACAATGCCAATAGTATGAATAATCCACAATTCTATAGACAGGTATGCTTACTCACGCAGAACATACCTTTCCATGTGGTGATTTATCACCAACGGAAGTAATAAAACACTGTAGTGAAATTCAAACGAATTTCGGGTGGGTGGGAATTCACGGATTTTATTTTATTAATTGCTGAAATATTTTCAGGGATTTTATTTTTTTTATTGATTTTTGGTAATTTTTGGTCGTTTTTGTGTGTAAATGAATTCCTGGGGATTTTGCCCTAGATTTTCACATGAAAAAATGAAACACGTAGCTATATGTGCATTTGAGTTTACAATTTAGATCATATATATATTTATAACGGTAGGTGAAGACCTAAAAACTAGATCGGCCCGCGAGAGATTGGCTGCGATTAAGAGATTTATTCCGGTTCGTGATTCCGTTCGAAATAAGCTCTAAACGAGACAGTAATTTCAAACTGTTTTCACAAAGGCAACCGAACAATTATTCAAACCAATAACCACTGCAATAGGGAAAGTCGTATCGACCACTGAAAAAGCTATATGGGGAGATATTCCTGAGGAACAAAGAGGGAAAAAACCGGTTCGCGGATAAATGAAGGATATGATATGACACTAAGGGAAATATTACTGCAAATATGATAGTGGGAAGTGGTTTGAAATCTCGAGCGAGATCGCGATTTAGATCAAGAAATATATAATAATATGTTCAATCGGCTCCTGACCCAGCGTTTGATTTAGATGCCCCAGTACTCATGAATGATTCTGTATGCGATTATCAGTTTTATTCCTATCATGCAGTGCAACAGGATCTTCGATCAAGAATCGAACTTCAGGTCCATGATACCAGCAAATACTTTCTACCCGCTGGAGCATTTATCGAAGTAGAAGGAGAACTCGTAAAAAAATGTTGCAGCAAATACGCCATACGCAGATGACCCAAATATCCGAGCTGGTTTTGTCAATAATGTTATCATGGCGCTATTCGAGAGTGCTAGATACATGATTGATGGATGAGAAATTGAATCTATAGAGCGTGCGGTTGATGTTGCCACAGCAATAGTGGGGTTGGCAAGATATTCTGATGATTATACAAAATCGGCAGGTCCATCTATGATGTTCTCTAAGGATGTTACTAATCACGCTGAACACATTCCGTATACTAAATTGCATACACCAAGAAATACTGCATTTGATCCACAACCCGATTCTCCTGAACACGAGGACAGACCAGCTGGTACCTTTGATCTTATAAAAGGTTCTAATCTTAATTACAACCTAGGGTTTGCAACTCGCGTAGCAATGTTGCAAGGACAGCGTCGACAATTTTCATGCGCGATTCCACTACATCATATTTTCGGATTTTGCAGAAATGTTAGAAAAGTTATCTATGGAGCAAAGCATACAGTAGTACTCGTGCGATAAGGTAGTGACAATGATGCAATGGGGCGTGATGCTGGTGTTGCTGATGGTAAAGTCATTATATCATGGAGGAAAATCACTGCTAAGTTGGTTAACAACAACAACGGATACCATGGATTCTAATATTGATGGTACACTTATATGGCACCTGATATCAAAACAAGGTGTTTCAGCTCCGCGTCATATATTTATTGCGTTACAGGGTAAAACGCGATTAAACTCTCAGGAACGGAGTCATATGATATTTGATCAAATAGGTGTTAGTGAAGTATCATTGAGAATAAACGGCCAACAGGAACCATCCGAGGATATACTACTTGATTACGGAACCAACCAAATAGCACGCGCGTATCATCGTTTGTTGACATTTATGGGACGCGATAATAATGTGGATACTGGTCTGCAAATATCACAATTCGATTTTAAAAATCGATATCCCATCTATTACTTGCCGCTGGAACATCTTGATTTAACCAGGCAATCCGTAGTTGACATACACTTCAGAGCTCGTGTAACTCGTCCGGTTGTAGGTGGTGTTGTCTCTATCCCGAATTACAGAGTAGTTGCTGTCATTCTCAGCGACAAATCAATGCTACTCGAAGGTATTGGTGGAAGAATGAGGGTAGTTGATGCGCCAGTGGAAAATATGTAGACAATTAGATCAATCTCGTATTACATAAAATATCATATAGTCATGTTAGTGTTACGTTAACTCCTGGTCAAATTAAACAATTGCAATCGGAATATAATAAAAAATGTGGAACCACAATATCCTTGAAGCACAATCAGATGTCTGGTGGTCAAAATAAATTGTCATTGACAACTCGTCAGATAAAACACTTCAATGATGCCATCAAAGACAAAAAAAGTGTTCAAGTCAATCTCTCTGCAGCCGAAATTAAGAATATGATAAAATCAGCTGGTATATATCACCTTTTCGCTACGTTACCAGCGTTGATTGCGGCCGCGGCACCATCGGCAGCAAAAGCCGCCGCTCTAGGATCCGTTGGTACAGCGGCAGTGATGACACTAAAGAAAGCTATCGGAAGCGGGTAGAAAAAAAGAAACGATCAGCAATGGGTCTAATACTACCAGAAACTCCGTATTCATGGTACAGCGGAAAGGACCTGAGACTAGGAACAGTTTACTAACAACAATGTCGCAGACATTGTCGATGATGTCATATTTTGATTTACTCGATGCTGCTAAAAAATAGCGATAGAGGTGTTTTTATGAGAGCTCAATTGCCACAACAGCCAAACAACGCTGAAACCAGTATCATAAATCTCGATAACAATACCGGTCCTGGAACTCACTGGGTTGCATACGCGATTGATCCGTGTGTGATTGTTTATTTCGATTCATATGGGTTAGCACCGCCTAAAGAATTTATGCGTTATATAAACCGCTTAAAAATTCTATCTGGTATTCCACGCTACCATCACAGAAAATGAACGACCCATCAATATGTGGCATAGAAGTATTAAATGTCCTCAACGCTATTTCATCATCGGGAAAACCACCACATAAAACCGTACACGAATATACAAGTAATATCTTTATAGAGAGATTTTAGAGTATAGTGATTGATATTTGGGGAGATCTTTATGAAACCTGAAAAACCCACCACGGAAATATCTGCAACCGGTGATGTAAAATAAAATAATCGAAGATGAAATATCCGAGATGTCAAACCTAGCAAGTGTTGATCTCAATTAAATAGCTGTATTTCAAGATCGTCAGGATAAATTGAAAACTAGTAATATTTCCCTTGATGATATCTTAGTTAAACAACGACGTGTAACGGAAAATGCTATCGCGGTTTTTCCGATCAGGGTAATCTCAAACCAGATGTTCTCATTTCAACTATTGTGGAAGAATTAACAATTTAGAACCAATAGAAAAACTACGCGATGAATATGACGACCACATAACTAAATTCAATCAGTTTTCTAAATTACAAAGAAGTATAATCGACAATATTGACAAACCTATGTTGGATTTCTTTGCAAATCCACCGGTGACCACACCGAAACTCACAGATATAAAAACAACTATGTTAGAATTAGCAACACTCCAATCTAGGTATAGAGATCATGTTGAGAAGTTTTCAACTTTTGGTAAAAATCTTATTGATAAATTCTTTGGGGGGGATCTCATTAGATAAACTCGACATTAATCTCCCGGATATTAGAAAATCCATCGATGAGATGAAAAAACACCATCGAGGCAATCAAAGATGATTTACCGAGGATGATAGAAACACTTGAAAAAGCACAAATTCGTCATGAGAAAACCAACAACGTATTATACACGATTCAACACGTATCATTTACGTGGACACCACAAAATAACATATTAAATATCACCGCGACTGTCAAAGGTATTTATCGATTAACACTAGTGTCTCCGACTCAATTTAATATTTCATCAACGAGTTTATTTGGGGTCAACAATATGATGTCAACGATCATCGACAAAGGAACAATTGAACAATTCACAATAATATCCACTGATAATAATTTGGCTAGGGTTTCAGTAACATGGTATGTAGAATTTGTGGTGGATTTAAGTAAACAACTGAATTAAAAACACTAGTGTTTTCAAAATAAAATGTCATCATTGGCAACGTCACAGCAGTATCGCTATGATCAAGTCAGAGAATTCTAAACTAAAATCAAAACACTCACTGAGGAGTATCAAGTAAAAATAAACAAATACCGACGAAGAATTACCGCAGTTGATACTCAGTATCAGGTGTAATCACCGGAGCTGGTATTATACTCTCCTCGGTGACAATGATTGCCCCGATAGCTGTTCCAATTTGTATATCAGCGACGACGACAATCGCTGGAATAATTTCGATTATAACAAAAAAAATATCATCGTGTAGCAATCGCAAACTACAAGAGTACGTATTTAAGTTCCATATTGTGTCAACCGCGTACTCACAATTATCCTCGATGATATCATCCACCCTCCATGATACATTAATATCAGATAATGAGTTTCAGCGATGGTACGTGTTTATGATTCCGCGATGTCAAAATTATAAAAACAACATGAGTATATTAACAATGTCAATAGCGACAATGGAATTACTTCAACGAATAGCGGAAAACACAACCCCGGTGAAAACCAGCATGATATCAATAACCTCAACAAATCCTGAATTCAGTGTCAATTTCCCCACTGCGATTCCGGTGAAGGAGATAGTACTAGCAAAATTACGAGTATATCACAGTTGGCCAAATATTAGATCAGTACCATTCGGTGGTCAACAACCAAATAATTCCCTGGTGTTTGAGCGTAAGAATAAACAAGAAGGAACTCCAGACTGGAACGTTGTTTCCTTACCATCTGAGTCCTACCAAATTGAACAAATCAATAATGAATTACAACGCAGAATAAAATCAATTACCGAAAAAGAATAAAAAAAATCAATATAATATTTCATGAATCAACATTATCATCTGCCACTGAATTAAACTCACCCGGATATGTCGTAGATATCTATCAGAGCTCAACCAGAACCGAGCTAGGATGGCCTGAAACCCCACCTCGGAAATTTTATCAAATACCAGAACCTAAAAAATCTGATTATGTCACAGATATACAATCATACCACGAAATTGCTCCATCATATCGAAATTATTTACCTGGTATAAAAAATGCAAAATTAACTGATAAATTTACATTTCTTGATAACAATACCATGCAATGGGAATTTGGTTTTGAGAAAACTCCTGATTCATCCATTGCCATTGTATTTACTCTAAATAATGTCATTGATTATTTGAAAGAGATTAATCAATTACATAAAACACAACTAGAGAGACCACGACAGAGTTTCCAGGAGCATCTCCCTGATATAACAAGACCACGTGATGAGATTATAGCGCATATTAGGATATTAAATCAACTTGTATCCGACATGGAATATATGAACAAACGAATAGTTCAGATAATAATTAATGACAAGAACGGAGATAAACAAACATTCCCAACCGGTTACAATATCAAAGAAACTGATTTACCCGATTTCAAATTTCCTGGGTATAACGCAAATGAACTAAAAAAAATGTTAATGATCTTATTCTGGAAAACGTTTCTCCGATACTTACCGCATAGTAGAAAATAACACAACCACAAACAACCACCCTCAAACATAATAATGACCCAGATGGTGGTGGGCGACATATCTATCCTCAAAATGTCAATATATCCTCGGTGATTGCAATAAATCTAGTATGTGATGTTATCGAAGGAAGTTATCAAACAAATCTCGAAAGATCAAATCAAGGTCAACAAGGATATATTGTATACTCATTTGCACCAACAGCTCTTCCAGGGTTTCTAATCATTGAGGATCCAACTAATCCAGTGTATATGCGATGTTATAATGGTTCGTTAACGAGAATTAATTTTAAACTCATTAACCAGTCCAATAATCTGATTGATTTACGAGGAGAGATTTTACAAATCAGTCTGTTTGTGAAATCCTAAAGGATTTTTAATTCATTTCCGAAGCACAATTGGTCCCGGGTCTGTAGCGTAAAATCCTAAAGGATTTCAACCGAAACAATTTCTCTTTTTTTTTTTGTCTGCGAAATAGTTTTGGTTGAAATCCTTTAGGATTTTACTGAAATAGTTTCGACTTGCTTGAAATAGTTTCGGTTTGTCTGAAATAGTTTCGGTCTGTCCACCCTCTTTGCTTGAGATCCTTTAGAATTTTGTTTGAAATAGTTTCGGATTGCTTGAAATAGTTTCGGTCTGTCCACCCTCTTTGCTGAAATCCTTTAAGACTTTGCTTGAAATAGTTTCGGTTTGTCTGAAATGGTTTCGGTCTGTCCACCCTCTTTGCTGCTACACGGACCAAAAATTCAGACGTTAAATCTGAGCAGTAAGATAATGAAAATAGAACTGCACATTAGAGAACAACTTGCTATTTCTGTATTAGGAGTAATTCGTGGAAATATGATATCAGTGTATATTGTTCACTGATTGTTTTCAGACGTCCTAAAGGAGTCGTGGCTTATTTCGCGCCGCACCATGTACAAAAATTGATGCAATCGCTCGTAGTATTGACTCATTTCAAACATACATCAGATAAAGTGTTCACAACTGACATGCATGCATGGGTGGATTGAAGCAAAACGAGATTGTTAATATCAATTATATCCGTTTAGAGACCTAAAGAAACAAAACAAGAATTACAAGTCAGAGATACATCCAGGATCATTTCTCCGTGCAAGGCTTTCTTGGAAATTTGGCTAATATTTATAGAAGACGACCTCGCCGGTTACAAGTGCCCCCGTCAAGATGGATTTGTTACAATTGGATGATGGCACTGGTCAAAAGTGGACAATCTTTCATCGACGGAAAAGAAATCCAAGTAATTCTTGACATTTGTATTATAGCATCTGCCCGACCCAAAGCTTTCGATATTAGTATAGCTACCACTGCTGCCATTTGTATTATAGCCTCTCCCACCCAACCCTTTCGATACAAGTACATCTACCACTGCTGACATCTGCATTATAGCCGGTGCCCCACCAAACGCTTTCAATACAAGTTCAGCTACCACAACTGACATTTGTATTAAAACATCTGGCCAACAAAAGCTTTCTATACAAGTTCAGTTACCACTGCTGACATTTGTATTATAGCATCTGCCCGACCCAACGCTTTCGATATTAGTATAGCTACCACTACTGACATCTGTATTTTTGCCTCTGCCCCACAAAACGCTTTCGATACAATTACAGCTACCACTGCTGACATTTGTATTACTGCTGTGACTCTATCAGACACGACCATTGGCCTATTATCTGCCGTCAGTTAAAGGGATATTTGCTACCACTGTGAAATATATTATTGAGTCTGCTCACGCTTTGCCTACTTGAAACACTACATTATTTGTATTGTCATAACATCTGTTATTGAGTCGGCTCACGCTTTGGCTACTTGAAACACTACATTATTTGAATTATCATAGCATCGATTATTGAGTCTGCTCACGCTTCGGCTACTTGAAACACTACATTATTTGTATTGTCATAACATCTATTGACCCTACTCTTACACAAACTGACACATTCAATATTGAGTCTGATCCTTGAGGCACAACTTTCACCATAACGTCTGTCACTAAGACACCACTACTACAATTATTGCTACTTGTATAACTAACTTACTCATCAATAGTCACTATTTCAATGTTAAAAAACATTTTAAATATACCATAGTAATGGTCCAGAAGTGTGTTTTGCAGACTTGGCAATAATTTCAATGTCAGCCCATGGCAGTACATCAAGTTAAGTAAAATATGTTCGATTAATAAGATTAAAAAACTGGATTAAGTAAATTCTAATATAATGGAATAATGATGAAATGTATCAGGCCAACACGGATTCGTTTCATGTAAACAAAAGCGCGTGCACATTAAACGATCGGTACTGGAGTCCATGTTAGTTTAGACGTTGCTATTTATGGATTGAAATTACAATACCCATACGCATACACACGTATAGAAAGGCATATATGCATATACACACACATACATCAATACCTATACACACATTAGTGAATGAAATATTGATTCCCACTACACAATATCCAAACATCCATTCATCCACGCACATACATACATACATACATACATACATACATACATACATACATACATACATACATACATACATACATACACACATACATACATCAAACCTTTTGACTGTCTTAACTGGCACTAAAATAAAGAACTCTTTTTGGGCGTATCTTAGATGGAGTTCTCATGTAAGGTCTCATAAGTGATTATGTAGTAGAGGTGGTTCTTAAAATAGGCGGGTACAGCAGTATATTATATTATATACATACGTAAACACATATATCAATACGCACAGGTAAGTATGTACTTATGCCGTTTAGAATTTAAATATGTGTAATCATTGATATACGACGGACGAAATTCTAAAGAACAGACAAATAGACAGTTATTATGATAATGAATCTTTTTCTTGAAAGGTATGTATGATATATATGCCTTACACTGAGTCCTAGCTGTAGTTTACACTAATGTATTAATTATATGCCTTGCACTGAATCCGAGTTAAGTCTACACTAATGTAGGAGGTATGCCTTGCACCGAGTCAAAGATGTAGTCTAAACTTATGCATGAATTACATGCCTTTCCAACGAGTCCGAGCTGTAGTCTAAAGTAATGTATGAATTATATTCCTTGCAGAGTCCGATCTGCAGTCAAAAGCCTGTTATCTGCAGTCGAAAGTCTTGTGTTGAGTCCTACAGGTAGTCTACACTTATGTATGAATTATATTCCTTGCAGAGTCCGATCTGCAGTCTAAAGCCTTGTGTTGAGTCCTACAGGTAGACTACACTAATGTATGAAGTATATGCCTTGAACCCTGTCCGCGCTGTAGTCAAAAGCCTTGTGTTGAATACTACAGGTAGTCTACACTAACGTATGAATTATATACCTTGCATAGTCCGATCGGATCACTGCCATCTTACCTCTATCTGCGTGGGTTCAAGTCTTGGGCTCAGCCAATGGGGGGTATGAGAGAAAGCTTGCCGGTAGCTTATCGTGGGTTGTTTTATTTTCGGGATTTTCTTCAGGGTTCTTCCTCCACCAGTAATACTGGCCGCAATGTATAACCTATCTTGTGCTGGAAATGGCGTCAACCCTATAACAACAACAGTAACAATTTAATTATTAATTATTAATTAATTATATTTATTAGGAACGGAATGTGGTTGATTGCTGGATGTGGCTAGTTTTGTCTGTATATTTTACTAACAGTACCGAATTTTTTTTATTTTTTTTTATTGGAAAATACAATTAAATTCTGCAAGGAAACTCAAGTTCTGGTGACAGCTTGTCTTACAAATTTGCATAGTTTGATTGTATAATTAACATTTCAAGTAAAAAAATGTAATAACTATCTCCTTTTTTGTCGATCTAGCTTAGCGATTTCCGTTCTCACACGTTTGTTTGTGAATAACTTCTGGTGGATTCTTTACTGATACTAAATAACTCATTGGAATATGAACAGCATGATTTGTTTTCAACAGCGTCCATCTCGTTGATATGAGTACAGTAAAGTTTTCTTGTCTTTGTCAATAACCAGCATATTTTGTTATCCTCTGTTTGACATAATCAGTGATAAAAACGAATGTGCGAAAGAAATGATTGTATTTTAACTGATATCATTTTTGTTAAATCATGTTTTAAGACAGCACATGGTACATATATACATTTGGCCTCAGACAACCATATAACCCCACACAAACCCATTAATGCTGTTTTCTTTATATCTGAAATAAATCAACATAATGGATACTTACCGTATTCTTATAGCACAGGTCTACGGGTCTGTATTGAAAGTTTAGTTATTACGTAAGATTATCAAGTTATGTTCTTATTTATTTATGCATGACATAATTGTATGACTCCGTCGATAAATTAAAACATCTTCCAAACAATCAGACTTGCAATATAAACCATATACAAAAAAAATGATGAAATATGAAAAACAACATGATTAAAGCTATATTATTGGACCAATAATTGAGGGCAATGTAAAGTAAAACACTTATGTGGTTTCCTGTGTTCCAAAAACCACAATTTATGTGCGAAACACAAAACAATATGCAAACGTTAATAATACGGAGTTGACCTATCTTTGAACACATACTAAAAAAAAATGTAAGCCATGTTTCACAATTAGTCTAACAAAACATATCAGTAAATTGTATAATTTAAGCATTTATGTTGACATTTTATAGTATCTCCTCTTTATGTCTTGGTACCACGCCTATAGGGTAAGTGGTTTTAGGGTCTGACTCGGATAAGGGGGGGGGGGTACGTGGGTTCGAACACCGGTCGAGTCATACGAATGGCTTGTAAACATGGTACATGCAGTTGCCTTGCAAGGCACGCAGCATTATCAGTTTTTTGTTTGGAATGGTAGGCCTGTTGTCAGGATACTATGACTGTGTGACATAATGCCAAATGTCTCCGTCATGATGCTGCTATGTAGACATCGCTATTAAATGCCGTTCTAAAAATATAAATCACACACACATACACAGACTCACATTTCGCCTTGTTATCACATATTTAATAATAAACGTATGATATTGTTTGCTCTACAGTAATTGCTGACAATTCAAACTGCTTTACCTTCTTAACAAAAACCTTAACCTACGATTTTAGAGGTTATTAAGATCGAAATTGTAATCGACATTTCTGTCAGGTTTATACTGTTTAGAAGTGAAACTGTGTTTGAAACAGAGAGACGCGCATATGATGATAGTTAAGTCTAATGTTTTTTATTCTGGTTCAAGTAAAATCAATGTGCATGTATTTATATGTGTTGTAGTAGGGTCTAACGCCATTTTTCAGCACAAGATAGGCTATACATGGCAGCCAGTATTAATGGTGAAGGAAGAACCCGGGAAAACACCTGAATGAACCACAGAGTAGCTACTGGCAAACGTTCTCACATACCCACATTGGCCGAAACCGACACTCGAACCCACGCAGACATATGGTATGTATGCATGTTTGGATGTTTGGATGGATGTATGTATGGATGGATATTTGTATGTATGTATGTATGGATATTTGTATGGATGGATGGATGGATATTTGTATGTATGGATGGATGGATATTTGTATGGATGGATGGATGGATATTTGTATGTATGGATGGATGGATATTTGGATGGATGGATGGATGGATGCATGCATGCATGCATGCATGCATGCATGTATGTATGTATGTATGTATGTATGTATGTATGTATGTATGTATGTATGTATGTATGTATGTATGTATGTATGTATGTATGTATGTATGTATGATTATTTCCTCTCAACAGATATTACATGAGATTAAACAAATTCAGAATAATACAAATTATAAAATGCAAAATCAACTGACAAAATACAACAGTAGGACTGTACCAAAAAACCCATATCAATACGTGCAATCATATCATATATAGACAAAGCTAACTAACATTAGGCTTAGCATTGCACTACTCTTTGAATGTATGCTTAGCAATGATAATACTTCAACAATGTTAGTACATCTATAGTGTTATGTGCTTAAGATTAACTTTGAGATATAAAAGAAAATTAATTGGTAAAATTAGACAAGTATGATATACATGTATGTATTTCCTGTTTCATGACAAATGTATGCATGTAAGTCTTTTGTAGTAATATGTGCGTGCGTGCGTGCGTGCTTATATCTATGACTGACTAACTGACTAAATTTCCTGGTCAGCGACGATTCCATCAGGCTGAAAAAAACACGGTTTGTTCATATTGCAAGATTCTGAGACGCAACCTAGGACCGATAACGTAAACAAGAGAAACACATCGTCAACAAACTTATTTACGAGATGAAATGTATTAATACACACAATCGTATATTAACCTCTAGGAAATGTTGGGACTAAATATGTATTGGCAGAATATGACTCCGACCCATTTTTTAAATACATATTTGTTTGCAACTTCTTATAGCACATCGAATATGTATATCAATCATAAATTATTGCATTATTAACAATGACCATGGAATCGAACGAAATTGAGTGCATGGATGGATGGATGGATGTGGATGGATGGATAGACGGACGGACGGACGGACGGATGGATGGATGGATGGATGGATGGATGTGGATGGAGGGATTAATGGATGGATGGATGGATGAATGGGATGGGTAGAATTGATTTATGTACAGATATGTGTGTGCTCAATAATATTCTTGAACAGAAGCATTAATTTGGAATAATACTTTTTTTAGTCATGAACATTTCGGATTTTAGTATTGTGTCACATCAAAAGAAACATCGCCACACTCTAGACCACTATCACAATATCATATTCGAGATTACAGGCACATGAACACATTCAATATCGGAATTTATATTGGAATAGCACTGGAATGCGATTGGCATTCATGTAGTTAGAGTTGTGATAGAACCTTTATGACTCTTTGGAATTTAGTTCACAATACTGTAATTTTTTTCTACTTGTTTAATTTGTATTGTAGGGAAACGAATACTTTGAGACTATAGTGTCAGGACTATATGTACTAAACGTGCATTGTTATTAGGGTTCAATTGAGGAGTATCGATAGAAGTGACCTCGCTTAATTACATAATTACAAGACGCTCAATACTTCAGCGATATGAATGTAAAGCAGGAAGACCTATTACTGACCACACATTCAATAATATTGTAATTAGACACGTTTCTGGCAATAATCATTTTCCTAATGTTAAGCGAATGTGGTCTACCGTCAACAAAATGGGACATCATGCACGCAATTGATAGAGATTTAAGGACAAGAGCAGACATCTGGATGGAAATAGTATCCTGACAATCAGCTTAAGAAGCATTAAGGTTCTTTCATTCCTACGTCTCAGACCTTCCGAGTCTATTTTCATTTAAATTCCTCTCCCTAGATGGTTCTATGTACTTGCATATCTTCGACATAGCACATTATTTGATTTGTTCACGAGATTGCTTGGATTTTGTCCTAGTCTTGTGACAGCTCTACACATAGTAATTCTTTAATAAAAGGAAAGGCAAAAGTTGTATCAAAGCAAAGGAACCAACGATCACTCCATTGCTTTCAAGCGTATACAACTTTATCTCAATATCAAATAATTGAGCTATGTTTTTCTAAATATAGAAGTAGTTTTATGATGATTCCTCCCAAGCATGAACATAATCAATCAACAGATTAAGGAAGTACGATGAAAGCAAATAGCCATAACATTATGTCAAAGTTTATATTACTGTGACTTTTAAGGGATGCTAATAGGATGAAATACCATGCGTCGAAATGGATTGTCCAGGCTGTATATTGGTTCATTCTAAGTACAGCAAAAACCATTAAGCAGTTTGTGAAGTATAAGGAAATGAAAAGCTTTAACCAAAATATAAGAAAACATTTCTTAGACTGTGACCTTGACACCAAGATTAATGCAAAGACAACTATCTTTACTGCGTTATATTTCACCAAAATTACTCAGTCAAGAGATTTATGAGATATAACCTATTTCTGATATTTCGATCTCAATGTACACGGCTACGTAAGCAAATATCAAATTACCATTCCATTAACTAGGCCACATTGATTGGACCTAACATGGTGGACTTAAAAACACGATGAAGATATGTATGACTCTGTGCCAAGGGAAGTAAGCAAAGACTTTGCTTGCAAATATTTTACCTATTCGAAAAGAGCCATAATATATTATGCTATGCGTATAAATACAAAGAAAATGTAATGAAAATCATAACAATTAATGGTATTTGTTACCGTTCATTTGAACAAGAACTTTTATCAACTATTACTATTTTTAGACGCGCACAATTTGGAAATACTTCTTTACATTCTACTTTTTATGAAAAGATAATTCACCATTCTGTGTTAAGGGACGATAATTCAACAGAATCGTAGATACAGAATACTGTACCTATTATATATACGTGGATACATGTTAAAACACCTATTACATATACGTAAATACAAGTTAAAATACATATTACATATACGTAAATACATGTTAAAATATCTATTATATATGCGTAAATACAAGTTAAACTGCCTATTACATATACTTAAATACAATTTAAAAAAAATATTACATATACGTAAATACAATTTAAAATACCTATTACATATGCGCAAATACAATTTAAAGTACATATTACATATACGTAAATACAATTTAAAATACCTATTACATATGCGTAAATACAAGTTAAAATACATATTACATATACGTAAATACAATTTAAAATACCTATTACATATGCGTAAATACAATTTTAAATACCTATTACATATGCGTAAATACAAGTTAAACTACCTATTACATATATGTAAATACATGTTACTGTACTATTATATATATACGTTAATAAAAGTTATGAACATGTGTCAGGAAATGTGACTGTATGTGACATCACGCTCCGTGTCTGCGGCATGATGCAACTGTATCAGACATCACTGTAAGCTGCCAAACTGTGGACATCATGGCGATTTGACTGTTAAAGCTACGTTAAAACTCAAACACACACATGAAATGCCAACTTATTTACAATACTAAAGAACAACACATTTCTTTTTAAAACAAAAAATAAATTTCAACCTGTTCGATTTGGTTTTATAATTATCGTATAATAACATGATTATCAGAATTCTAATTATCATGCAAAAACATGATTATCATCATTGTCTGAATACTGAAAGAGCTGAAGGTGGCTTGCAATGTAGCAGTTTGCTATTTACGCTAGAATCATGTCATCTATGTGGGTGTGGTTTTGTAATCTGAATGAGCTACGTTTGTTGTTGTGACCGTGTGTCATGCAAGTAATGTACGTATATGTAGGTATTCATTACATAATACATAATAATATAGAAGTAACAATGCAGGAGTAAGTCCATCTTTTTTCACTCTTGAATAAATTAATAACAACATAGATAAAGTCAGTACTCTGGTGAATAATGTGTGGCAGCAATATTACAAACTAGTACCAATGCCTAGAGAAGTCACGGAAATAAATATTCACTGGCCATGAAGTATAACAAGGCTTTTATACTCGACTAAAGTGGCAATGTGTGCATGAAAATCAGCGACTATTGTCATAACAATATTTTAGACAAAGCAAGATGCTAGATAATTGTGAACACAGCAATGTATTGGCGCTAAGATATCCATCGATTACTATCTTAGTTTGGTGGTGATGGACTCGTACAAAATGGAATGCAAAACAATAAATACCATTTACAATCGAATTGCAAATACAGTAACCAATCTAGCTAAGGCATAAGTGAAAATGCCACGAATGCCGGACGCAAAAGCGCTTATATCACGCGAAAGAAACTGGCAGGCAAGACAGGTCCCCCAGCGATGACACAAAGCTTATCGAGATATAACTGAGCTATTTACTGCGTTGCACGAGAAGAAGAAGTAAAACGTACTCTTACACAGCGTTATTCCAAACACGTCGCATTCTGAGATCGACAAGAGAGTATCTTAATGCACTTCCTTCAAGTCAACCATATGTTTAGAGTGAAGGCATCCCTGTAGCTTATTTCGCTGTGACCCGACCAACATAAAGCGTTTGTTCCCACAGGGCTCAATGTGCTCGGGTTCCAAAACATACAACATAGGTCTACCTGGCAACAGAACTCAAGTTTGGCGGCTGTGATTTCAATCAAAGAAACATGCGTGAACTCTGCGTAACCATTGGGTATAATGATTTAGTGCTGGATACCAAATATTTTCATAGCCCTGCAAAACATTCACATGCCGGCTGCAATATTGCTGTTGACCATAACAACCCATCCATCTACATTTTCCGCGAGCACCACGCATCTCTAATAATGAACCTATCGTTGTCAAAACAAATGTAGATATAAAGAAATTGCCTTTGTCATAAACAACTCGAACAATGGAAAACCCATTGTACTGGTCGCATTTGAAAAAAGAAACAAATATTGCGGTGGAAATATATGACAGCGTTAGTGACAATGCGTTATGACTGTACGATATACCGTGGGACTTGAAAGCCAATAATGTGCATCATATACAGACACTAATCTTTAATCAAGCGGAAAAACACTCCCTAGACGTTAAAAATATCGTAATGGCGTGATTGGAGTAAATTCCATTTTATGGTAATGTTCTGTGTGACTAGCAATTTAGGTACATCAAAAGTTTTCAAAACTTTCTTATTTATTGTCACATTTTGCTTAATTTTAAATTCACTCGACTAAAGCATTATTTTTCTCAGTGAGTTAAGTCTCAGGAATACTTTACGTTTAAATGGAATTGATTATAATGACACAAACTAACAGACATTTGTGATTCAGGTCCGATCAAAGAAAAATTGGTCACATTTTTGTTCTTCAGTTTAGTTATCTTGCACCTTTTTGTTTGATACAAATATTTATTTTCTCAGTCAACTACGCGCACCATCAATTCAATCTCAATTACAATACATTTCAATATCCCAAACATGAATTTACCTATGCAGCTGTTTGAGGTCTTCCTATCAAAATACAGAATGATCAATGTTATGCCAGTGCAAAACATCATGTAGTGTTATTGAAAGTTGTCAATGTCAAGTCTTGATTGAAACAATTGTTTCCAACGTTCCCACAATAGTATTAACGCAAATAAAACCCACTAGAGAATATTCAACAACTTCGTGTTTATCAGCTTGATAAGATCCGACGAGCAAGGCAACATAAAGTGCGACGCATAATAATATGACATGAAATAGATGAGATGAAATGACATGATATGGTATGTGTTAGTGTGATGTTGAGTTTTAACGCAACTTTAACAATTGCATTAGTCATATCGCTACGACGTCTTGATTGTGGCAGTTTTTAGTGAGGTCTAGCACTGCTGCATCATTTTGCAGATACGTAGCACAATGTCGCATTTAGCAACATTAACCTGACACCAGGTCGGACAGTCCTAACGCTAGCTTGGAATGTTGAGCACCAAGTGAGACAGCTGTTGTACCATTGTTATACGTTTTTCGTTTTACTCGCGAACATTATGAATTTGGAAAAGGAATAAGATGATATAAGATGATATGAGCTGAGATGAGATACGAGGAAATGAGATGATATAAACTGAGAATGAAATACACTGAGATGACATGATAATACGAAATAAGATACGATGTCCTTCAATCGATGTAAAAATGGGACACAAACATTTTTAATGGTTAATGTTTTAAGCTTGTAGTAGCAGTTGTCCTTCTGTGTAAGCCTAGTAATCAACGTACATAGTCATGATATCCTTCTGTGTAAGCCTAGTAATCAACGTACATAGTCATGATATCCTTCTGTGTAAGCCTAGTAATCAACGTACATAGTCATGATATCCTTTTGTGTAAGCCTAGTAATCAACGTACATCGTCATGATATACTTTAATTATTTACTAAAGTTTGACCGTAAAGATATACAATACATATTCCAACAAATTCATAATTTACGATGTATGTTCAGAGACTATTTCACAAAGTAGCAATTACTCATTGTTAAATGTTAAATGGTAATCTTGTAGCAATAAATAATTATATACAGAACTTATTAACGGTGTTTAGGTTTGGTTTTCACCCATGCACATGATATCTGGTTGGAGAGGTAGCTTTTAAACTGGGTTTATGATATTACGATAGTTTGAAATATTTTATAAAAAAAAACATTTTGATTTATTTAAATAAATCTAAATGCTGTTCAAATGACAGGTCCCTAATGATTGTACATGCATTAGTGCCGTGTAACTGTAGCAAGGAACAATATGTATATGTTTCTAAGAGATGCATCTGCATTTTTGTTACCGAAACAAAGAGCAATACTTATATGCCTAAAGATTTGTTTCTGCATTAGTACCATTTTAATGTAACAATGAACGATTATTACTTATAAAACAATCTGTAAGAAATTGGCCAACAAGTGTATATTTGTTCATATAATCTGCATACAGAAATGTCCAACCTTTGACAACTGTCAGGTTTCCAAGAAATAAAATGGTCTAGACATAAGCTGAAAAACATGAAACTAATAATGACATATCATGCATTCAACATAAATACAATAAAAATAGTTTATGACTTTTGTCTCAGTTCTTACGTCATAAACAAATAAGTTACATATATATTTTCCATGTTATCTCCATCAAAAAGAAACAAAATCCCTCTTGGCTGAGTTGAATAAGTGGACAGCTGCTAAGAATTTCCAACTCGTTAAATATGGTAGTGAATAAAAACGATACATTAAATGGGTAGGAAGTCTTAATTTTTGGACAATTTGTCTCTTTGACTTTTACAAATTTCATAAAGAGAACTATTGAAATCAACGTGTTAATGTAATGATTTGTCTTTCTCTTATACAATTATTTATTACAATATCATCTACATATCTAGACTGTAACAAAGACCTTCTGAACTATCGCATATCTTATTCTATTCCTGGAAACTAGAGGAAGTTATATCTACAGTATATAGGTTCTGCCATGTTGTCATATTTTCTGAAAGATAATTTGCTAAATTCAGGAATCATGATGTCACAAAACCCACTTTCAAGTTTAAGCGATTTGGTTACAACGTTCCGATAACACGACGGAATGTGTGATAGTAAGCAAACAATCCTGTTTAGGGACAATGTAAAAAGTTCAGACCGTCCACAATCACAAACATATCAGTTTAGAGTTTGATTGTTACCGCCAATGAGAAAATGAGATAAAACAAAATAAATGCACAGTATTCGGGTTTTATTGTGTGATAGATATTTTAAAATATACGTTTTTATGATACCCTCTCATCATATTGCCACACACGTTATTAGCTCTTAAGACAATACTAAACCTAGTTTTATTTTGTTATGTTTTCATACTTTTCCAATTAGTTACATGTTCGTATACAATCAGGTAATATAAAACTCTTTTCTCGTTGCTAGATGTCCTTTGATAACATTACTGCTTCTCTAGGTATCGTATCATTTTTGTTTGCAATTCATTGTTCTAAATAACTGCTTAAACGTAATGATAACTGATTTTGCCAAATGTACAGCGGACCTAATATCACTATCGTCTAAAAGCGGTACGTCGGTCACGTGACGTTCTTGCCAAACGTTCCTATCATTTTTGGTATAAAAATGACAATACATCAGTTCACACTATTGGCATGTGTTTACATATGTTTTGTATCAAACGGAGAATCATTCACATTACATTCTTAACATGATTTCATTCCTAGTATTTTGATATAAATTCGGTGGATTACGTTGCATTCTTGCCATGCGTTCTGAATATTTTCGTATACAGAACGGCGAATCATTTCTGGCACACTCTTGGGAAGCGTTCTAATCATTTTCGCATAAAATGGCGAATTCTTTATGTCACACGCCCAACATGCGTCCCTCTTAGTTTTGAAAAATAAAACGTGAATCACTAACTTCACAATTTTTGTTTGCGGTCCTGTTATGTTCGAAAAACTGTTCATGAAGAGAATGTGCGTTTTGGTGACACTAAGCTTTCTAAAGCTATTATAGAAGTATTGGATTCATATAATCATTTTTAATAAGTTCAGAGCATTTTGTTATCATTATAGGATTTCACTTTGTGTAACGTCTGCTAACTTTATTTCTTGTTTGGGTTTTAAACAAATAATATATTTTGATGCTTATTCTACCACTATTATGATAATGTCACAAACCCTAATGAAACTCACGAGAAATATCTACAAGACAAATAATAAGTTAACGGTGAAGCTTTACGAATTTACACCCTGTTGGCTAATTTAAGATATGCAATTTGTTATCGGATAAACTTCTCAAATCAAGCTATACGCAATGATTAGAATGAAGCAATGATTAGAATGAAAACTAAGCACACATATCAGCAAGATGTGTATCTTTTAATCTGTTCAGGAACAAAATAGTTACATACTTCTGTAAACTGTTGAATCAGCTGGAACCCTGGAATAGATTATGCTATAATGGTAAATTTCAAAACGTTTCTGTATCACGTGATCCATTATTTTGCATTGTATCAAAAAGCTTCCAAAATCAGGATTATATTCGGCACAGTTTTATCGGCTGCTATAGGTATCTTTATTTACTCTGAGATTTGGTCATATAGAAAATGTGTTATCTTACCGTACCTATCATCTACCGATTTAGCAACAAATTCTGTATTAATCTGTTCGTGATATAGTCAATATTTTCCAATTATCAAGCACGACATAACACGTTTTTAATCTTAGCTTTATATTACAATGGTATTATTAATGACGGAATCTCTTATAGTATTCAAGGATACACTGAGCAATGATATTTTAGTATTTCGCATTCAATGATTTCTTTCTGACTGTACAGAAGATACGATCTTTATTGCAGAGCAACATTCTCGTTTCATTATAATATTTTGTTAAAATATAAATTTGGAGACGCGGACGAGTATGTAACGTTAATTATTAAACAAAATGGAGGTATCTACGTCCTTATGATGCTATGTTGTCACCTTTCTGGTAATACGTATACACTGTGATTTGCAATAATCTACTTATTGGTGATGCTACAGAGCAAGATTATTACATGTGATAATGCTTTGGAAATGTTATCCGCTGTAAAATGTACATAGATTATATAGGCTATTTAGAAATATTAATATCTGTAATATTTGCATAAGTTATATAGGATTTCTGGAAATATTGCCATCTTTCGTATTTACATATGCTATATGGGAGTTTTTGGAAATATTACCGTCTGTGGTATTTACATAGGTTACATGGAATTTCTGGAAATATTGCAATCTGTCGTATTTACTTAGGCTATATGGGATTTTAGGAAATATTATTGTCTGTGGTATTTACATAGGTTATATGGGATGTTTGGAAATATTGCCATCTGTAGTATTTACATAGGCTTTATTGGAAATATTGTCATCTGTAGTATTTATATAAGTGATATAGGATATTTGGGAATTGTGAAGGGGCAAATTTCTGGCGATCTTTCAAGAATACATTAGTTGCGACCAGAGAACCATTAGTTAGATTTATGGAGACAAGCACGTGTTATACAGTGTCAGTCGAGTATAGTGTTATTTCTTTGTAGTAGGAATGTTGTTATTAATTAGAACTCTGGTTTATTCAGCATTCAGACTGACTGCTAGAGACACGGTAGAGTTTAATTTTCATGGAAAAGTTGTCAAACATGAGAAACCGTAGAAATTCTGTTACTTAAAACGACCAGGTCTGGCTGACCCGACTTTAGCTATTCTGAGAAAGGGCAGCGAAAGACATTTGATTCTGATTGGTCACGTTAAATAAGCGTGTTTTTTTCACACAAAATGTCATAGCTTTAATATCGCCTTATCGAAATTAGAAATTAGTCTGAGTTTTCCTGCAAGAGAACAAGAGCTAAAAATCATGAGCTAAGACTCCGAATGTGATTTGAGAGAAATTCATTCGTAAAAAGGCGTGCTCCAGGCAAGCCGCCACAAAACTGTTTGGGTGACGAAAAACCACAACGGGAGAAAATTGATTTTTGGACGTATTGTTGTTACGCAAACGGAAACGTATACTGACGAAAGACAGTAGAGGGAAGAGCAGTGAGACGCATATTCCAGTGGTGAAATCTGGCATCGTGCTGAAATTCTACGTGTTCAAAGTGTATCCTGAGACAAATGGTAGAAAGTGTGGTAGAGCGAAATTCTGAACAATACAGAGGAAACGGAGACTGTGAACTATCAGTTATGAAATTGTACAAGGCATAGACTTCGATTGTGTCACTCGATCCTATGATGATCTAAAGCTATCAGTGACAGATTGGCTAATGTATTTAAATCTATTTTGAATTTTATTGTAATTCGGTGAAAATTTTATTTCTAAAGCAGAGTGTATTCCTAATGAAAGGAATTTTTCACAATTGTGTATGTAATTTATTAAATTGTTTGTTTATCTTTACGGGGGCTCGTATTTGTTTGTTTAATATACCTGCTCAGTTTACTATATATATTCCCATACTCGATTCGGGGTAATTATATCGAGGGCGGTCATCTATTAGATAACGAGTACCAAGAAGGGGTGGGTTATAGTATTTATAATTATTATATTTATATTACCACGTGACAAGTGGGGCTATAATATATAATAACTAATAAATTATCATCATTCTCATCACCAGCAGACACGCCACCGATGTAACAGGAATAGTACCATCTGCAACATTTACATAGGTTATATAGGATTTCTGGAAATATTGCCTCTGTAGTTTTTACATAGGCTATATGGGATTTTAGCAATAATGCCATCTGTAGTATTTACATGCATACTATAGGATTTCTGGGAAATGCTAGCATCTGTTATCTTTACCATTTATAATAAAGATGATTTCTTTGAAATGTTAGCAGCTGTAATAGTTACATAGAATTAGGATGTTTAACTTTGATTCCAGGCCTCGTTTCAATATCATTTTAATTAAGATATTTTTACCACTTATCTTTTGTTACGTACTGTTTGCTCTAGTTATACTCATTTCCGGTTTAATCTTTGCTGTTTCAGAGTAAATGTATGAATTAGCGTTTGTGTCTGAAATGACTCCCAATCTATTGTCTAATGTCACGCATCCATTTATATTTAAAATATCAGAACAATGGCTGAAGTAGGTGGATATTTTGAACCGATTAAAATTGTAATTATTGTATGTAAATATAATTGTGTTGTCCGAACAGAAGATAAAATAGAAACTGATAATGCTGTTATCGTTTCTAGTGTTCTTACAGGGCAGCAAATTGTGTCAAAGTATAGTATGTAAAGAAACTACAGTATAAAAATATACGCTTATATGCCAAATAATGACACGATCGCTTGTGCAATTCGCTTTTCCAATGCTGTTGTTAAAGATCTGGTCAAGCAGCTTGAAGTCTTTGTTTCTATCTTTTTCGCAGCTTTTGGGAAATGTAATAAACTTCATCATCATATTGTGAATTATGTTATATCATTTTTTACCAAGCTAGGATACTGACTATTATCGCGGCCTACTTTCTCGTGATCCAGTGCTATCTCGTGATTGCCCTTCAACCCGTCTGTGCTATGATAGACCCTCATTAATTGTTATAAATGACCACTCATTGTGCTCTGGACTAAACGAACTGGGACTACATAGATCATTACTATAATGTAAACAGAAGCGCAAAAAGAAAACTTTGCTTCAAAGCTGGCCTGTGTAGAACAGGATGAAGCATTCTAGTTAGCTTTCTTTCGTCCATTGCGGATCAACAATTAAATGATTCGGTCTTTAAAAAGCAACTATATAAAGCCGCGTAGAAGAACATCACAAACGTAGTCCATGCAGTGAAATAATCCCACTACAGTACTAAAATCACGGAAAATTTTAGCTGCAAAGAGCTCTTAAAGATTACTAACAAGCTAATGTCAAGGAACAAATGTACACCACTACCAAATACCTTTTGTCCAGTCGACCTTTCAAGACCTGTTTGCAAATTTCTTCCGTGACAAACTACAAACCATTAAAGATAGGCTTGTCAACACAATTTCAGTTGACTCGTCGTCACTATAAAGTTGAGGTAACGAATTGCAGCGGCAACCGTTAGCAGCATTTGAACTTGTCTCTTTGAACATTGTACGTACAATCGTGACGAAGAGTACACCATTGTCACGTGAGTCTGATCCAATTCCAGCATCATTGCTGCTTGAGTGCATAGATCCAATATTGCCTTCACTAACTAATGTGATTAATACCTCTCTTCCATCCCGGGAATCCATCATTTTTCACAACTGTCTTTACCCGTTAAACCCTCTTCTGATGAAACCATCATTAGACCATAACGATTTGAAGAACTACCTCACAGTTTCTGTAAAGACAGTAAGTTTTAGTAATGTACAGGATGCATATCGCTCTTGCCACATTACGGAAATAACTCGTCTGAAAGTAGTTAATTACAATCTCTCTCTCTCTCTCTCTCTCTCTCTCTCTCTCTCTCTCTCTCTCTCTCTCTCTCTCTCACTGCTTGTCATATATATATATATATATATATATATATATATATATATATATATATATATATATATATATATATATATATATATATATATATGTGCCAAGGACTAATGTTCAGGATTAGTGTCATCAAATACAAATATTTATAGCTGTAACCGTTATTGAACTTTCCCATCACACCAGACACATTTTCAGAACAAATAGTATATGTAACAATGTAGATATAATACTTGAAGAAAGGTCCAGTTGGAAAATTAATCAAACAACGATCAATCTTATAAACTAAATACATGTCATATCTGCAAGGCTAAACTAATCCACTCAAGTGTGACCGTGATTAACTAACAGGAAAATAGAAAGGTCGAACAAATAATAAAAGCACTAACAATCTGTAACAGAGTAACACTCTTGATTGAAAGTTGTCTGAATGTGTCAGTGATCTTTGTCAAAATGATTTTGTAGAAATGACTGAGATAACAATGTGATGATAGTGGGGAACTATGCAAAAACATCTTGTACTCATTAATAGTTTGATTCGATTTGTAAAAGATGAAAAAGAATGAACAACTTATAGCTATGAAATAATATTATTCACGAGAAAATCATTGAAAAAAACTAGCGACGATCTGTATGGTGAAATATTACAGATATATTTGACAAATATGCAAACGAATTATTTGAGGAAAATATAAACATTCTCCCGTACTAATATATTGGCAGTTTTGAAACGTTTAGCGATTACTACAATAAAAGGTTATGTTAAATAAAGTATGGGTTAAATATATTTTATTGTGATTACTACTTTAGGTGCTTTAAGCAAAAATTCTGCTTTAATGATATCCGACATATCTTAAGAACATCGAAATTATGGTTTGACCAGTTATACTATGTACGCTGATAATCAGTATAGCAATCGTCAATTAGCACTGCTTGTCATTTGAAATATAGCATGCGTGGAATTAAAACTGCTAATGGGCCATAATCTGCCTTTGATTTCTGGGAGTGGTATAAGAAGCTGATGTATATATTATAGTGCAGTATTGTGGTTTTTCAAGGAGTATCAATTAGTTTTAGAGAACACCAATACTTAATACTCAATGCCAGGGCTATTAGGTACCAAACCATCTGTAATGAAAATGCAATGCACATTGACGAAACCATTTAAACGTTTCCCTACAGGTCTAAAGCTAAAATATTTTTACGGTGGTGTAAATATTACATTGCACCAGATATAAATCAAAGGCAAAAATATACAGATGGCTCCATGATTTCCGAAAGATTTTCTTCAGATTGGAAACTGTCGCTGTATTCGGTAAACACGTATATAATCTCAGTATACCGCAATTCGATTAGAAGCAGGATAATTACAATAGTTTTTTATATCCCACAAAGAACTGTCAACTGCAAGTTGTGCTAGACAGTAAATGTTGACAATATAATAGGAATGTTGCCAATTGAAACATTTGCTGTTTGATATTTATAATGTATAATGCAGTCCCTCCACAAAAAGAAATGCCACGCATTCTCATGTTTCGGGTATGTTTTCTCAGATATCATGTTAAATTTGAACTTCTATTGAAGAACATCAAGAATAAAATTGATAATGATATGCTATGATTTGAAAGCATGATGGCATTGAAAACATTTATCCGTGCACAGTTTGCTAAATGTTCTAGCGTCATTATTGATTGCCTTAATTTATAGTTGACTTTTAAAATTAATATTGATTTTTTTAATGTTTTGGTTCTAAACTATTCCTGTCACCACACATCTCTATATGTTATCAAGATGACATTTTATTCAACTTGGAAATATCATCTCATTCATGATATTTTAGAATGGTTTTTACAAAACGTCACCTGGAATGTATTACCACTGCTATCTCACATTGCCTTGCTAAATAGAAATGTGCTTTGTGTAATCAATATGTTTAGGTTTCGCATTTGGATTTCTCTCCGTACAGGTTGTCCAGATAAAAGCTTGTTTTAACTTGTTTTGCATACACTGATGTGCTACTTAAGCGCATGGTACACCTGATGGTATAATGTCCTGTTTACGAGGAATGGATTATTTATCGTATGATGTCATTAATATAGTAATGAAAGTTATGCTACCTTTTATTCCAGATAGACATGCTAGGAGCATGAGACATAACATCCACACCAAGAGCAGGGAAGATGCATTATGTTCAACCTATCAAATATAAGGTAGGTAATTATCTTTTATTTTGGTCATTGTGAATTTGAACCACTCTATTGACCTAGTGATTAGCTCGCCTGCCACGGATGCGGGACTTCGCGGGTTTGCTCCCCGGCGGAGCCATGCCAATGACTTTTAACAATGGATGGTACTACCTGTGCTTGGCTTGTCGCTTAGCAATAAGAGGTTAGTGTTAGGACTGGTGAAGATAATCTTATTGAGTGTGACATGATGATACAAATCTGATGCATAATGTCACAGAGCTAGACGTCTCTATCAACTGCCACACTGCATGCTTCCTATCGATATTTTTTTAAAATTGTTAAAGCTATGTTAATCATTCAAATCACGAACACAAACTCCTTGTGAGTTTGCATTACCAAGCGAGTCATACTAATCAATTCATGTTTACGGTCAACACAATTAGCACATACACAAAGCAAAACCATTACTAAATTTGTTCAGAAACGAAATCAGAAAAACCATGCTGTTTCCATTCCAAATGTTACGATCAACTAAGTAATATAAAGAAGTAAAACCAAATTTTTTGCAAGACTCAATAAATAATTTAATTATGAAAATTATGAATGAAACTGTGAGATGAATACACAGTTATATTATATCAACAAGATCCAAAATTGGGCCAGTAATAACGGTTTCAAATTTTCAAAATCGAAAACAGTATGCAAGCATTTCTTTCAGTTGCGAAGACATCATCATGACTCTAAACTCACATTGGACGGAACACTTATTCCAGTGGTTGAGGAAACAAAGTTTTTGGGTATTATCTTCGACAGAAAACTGACTTTTATTCCACACATCATGAATTCGAAAGCTAAATGCTTAAAAGCTTTAGATCTACTTAAATGAATTGAACACACTGACTGGGGTGCTGATAGAAAAAATTCATCCTCAATATGTATAGAACATTTATCAGCTCCATCCTAGACTATAAATGTGTTGTTTTTGGTTCAGTTAGGAAGTCCTATTTGAAAATGCTTGACCCAATTCATCATCAAGGAATAAGACTCGCTCTGGGGGCATTTCATACATCTCCATATAAAGCTTTCTCGCGAAAGCGAATGAACTTTATCGCATCGCAGAGAAATGCTTTCTGCACAGTACGCTCTCAGAATAAGATCAAACCTTTTGAAACCTGCTTTTATGGCTGTTTTTCAACCAAAATACAAAACTTTATATGAAAATAAACCAAATGCCATACTTTTATTTGGCATTAGAATATCATCAAGCCTTAACAGTATCAAATTTGATCTCTCTACAGTTCAGAAAGTCTCGAAAACACCACCTTGGCGCCTTAAGCAGCCCAAAGTGATTTGTACGTTACACGATGGGAATAAATCTGAGACAAACCCTGCCATCTTCTAGAAATTGCATCATGAACTCCTCAACGATTTTACAAATTACACTAAAATTTATACTGATGGATGAAAGGTTGATGAAAAGGATGCTGCAGCCTTCGTTAGTGGCAAACACATAACAAAAGATCGTTTGCCAAACGATGCGTCCATTTTTCAAGCGTAAATCAGAGCAATAGACCTTGCTCTGAAATTTATCGAACAAAAACGTATTTTAAATAGCATCATCTTCTGTGACTCACTATCAGTGCTTCAGTCGCTACACAATAGAAAACTGGAGAATTCAACATTAGTCAATCTCCTCGTCAAAAATACGGAACTTAGTACCTCCTACAATATAGTATACTGTTGGTTACCTAGCCATATTGGTATTGTAGGCAATGAAGAAGCAGACCGCGCTGCTAAGATGGCTAACTCCCAAGAACCATCTGATTTTAAATTACCATTTACTGATTTTAAACCTCGTACCAAAAGTTAACTACGTCAGAAGTGGCAAGCATCATGAGATGCAGTCAATAACAAACTTCATGCCATCCAACCAACCCTGGGAGAATGGACTCCTTCCTACAAAACTATCCGTAGGGAGGAGGTAATCACTGCAATAATCAGAATTGGTCATTTATACATAACCCACTCCAACATACTGAAAGGTTAAGATCGACCAGAGTGCGTTTTTTGCCATGAACCATTCACTGTTAAGCACTTTATGACCGAGTGTTCCAACCTGCAATCTACGCGTGATAAGTACTATAATGTACATGACATGAAGCAACTTTTTGATACTATACCTATCACTAGTATTTTAGACCTCCTGAACAAAGTAAATCTTTATTTTAAACTATAAAGTGTATGCCTTTCCCTAGAGCATTTTTATCTAATGCAAATACCGCCCCGTTTTTTCAACATCTTGTCATCAACATACACCATCTACATCTCCCGTTGATTTGGAAGCTTCATATTTTACTGTTATCAACATCTTACTATTTTATATTTAACTATTTGATTTTTTTTATATCGCTTGTCGATATTAAACCTTACATATTTTTAAACATGTATAAATACAACCTATGGTATGGCGCTAAATAGCCTAATAGTGCTGGTGCGCCGTTAAAATTCAATTAATCAATCAATCAGTTATATGAAGTGATTCAACAATAGAGTTATATTAAAGTCCAAAAGAATGAAACGTTCGGTATCAACTTTAGAACCGAGAATGTACCAGTCCGCCAAGAATTGAATAATTCGCAATAATTCCATAATAATAATATTCATAATACGTTCACATTCTCTTTCCACTGAACCGTCTAAACAAATGTGTTTCTTTTCTCGCTAAAATATATAAGCCCAACATAAAACACATCTGCAGACTTCATGTTGCATCAGGAACACACAACATCAGAATGGCCCCAAGGCTGGAATTCAATATGATTGCCCCGTTTTCTCCTTATAGAAACCTTCAATAGTTTATTACAAATATATAACGCAATTGTTTGAGCTCCATCCAAGTCAATAAATTACAGATTGTTCCACTCACCTAAATATTTCGAAATAAATATGCACGTGACCAAACTGATCTAATCAACGTAAGTTTTTTTAGATACTACCTGAACGATAAGTCCTATTGGAAAAAGTCGAATCTCAAAAAAAGGTTTACCAATAGTTCCTTTTCGTTAGAAAATTTTCAACACTTACTTAAGAATCTATGTATATATCCTATTTTCGTCTACTCTCTTTAAAATCATAAAACAGACCTAATGCCCATTTACAATTTCAGCTAAAGGTATTTGCTATACATTACAGCCACGAGCATAAATTGTAGTCACTTAGATACAATTATGTAGCAGGAGTTACCAAGTTATAGTTTTATTTTGCTCTTGTCTTTATGCTGCCTGTTTGTTTGGTTTTTTTTGGGCGATCCATCCACTTCAAATAATTCGAATATTTGGTTGCTTCGTGTACATGCCTGACAAGTAGGTTTTGTAAAGATGCGGTTCGTGACTTAAATAAAGCAATTTATTGTTAATGTTTCTAAACTTGTTGGTTTAGCTTTTCTATATCCTAACATACATTGAGATATTCTCCAGCATATGAATTTCTTTAAGTTCATATATATATATTACAATTGTGTTTGAAATTTGAATTAGAGCTTTTAATATCTTAGTCCCTATTAACGAGTTTTGCTTCGTATATGGAATTGGAAATAGAGGAGAAACAAATACAATTCGATAAAGTGAAACGAGAGAGCGAAATGCAGCATCAAAAGGAGGAGATAAAGAAACAACACAACTGCAGAAGCAGTTACAGAAAGAAGCAAAATAAATGCATATACAGAGAAAAATAAAAACGAAAGGGAATGTGAAATCAGATCAAACAAATTAGAGCTGGCAAGTTAAAGCAATATGACACTTTGCGAACAAATTAAAGGTTTGATGTTATTTACAATGTTAGGAAAGTGCCAATCTTTAGACATCAACATGTAGATAAATATTTTTCTCAATTTGAACAAATTGCTGAAAATGTGAAATGGTTATTTAAAACGTGGTGCTTAGGGAAGAAGGTTGTTCAAATTTACAAAAGCTAAGACACCTCGCAATAGTTGAAGAGTTCAAAATCTGGGTCGATAGTTACGTTAAGCCCTATATTGATGGGCGTAAGTCGAACTTGAGAGGTGCTGCAAATACTGAAGACGAGATTTCTTTAACTCAGTACGTTTCTTTTGTCTGTAAATTGTTCACTCATTATTCGTCTAGTAAAATAGATTTCAGACTAATACTAACAATTCCAAATCTAAATCTGGCACAATGTTTGGAAATTAGGTTTCTAACATTGATCATAAGTCGTTGTCTGTACCTACGTGAACCTATTACAAGAAGAAAGAACACGTTATATACGATTGATGCGAATGGAAAAATAAACAACAAAATCAATAACATAGCTTTTACTACTGATGTTATTCATGAGATGTCAATGTTATTATCATGTAGTGAAAGCAATACATTTCTTGGGTATAATAAACCTCAGTCTGAGATTATTATGGAGAATTATGAATCATTCATGTCGATGGGTTCTATAACATTATTGGGTAATTGGGCCAAACATATAACTATGAAAATGTTAAGGAATACATGAGCTCGTCAGTGTCTTTTATTATCAGATACTTTGTTTTATCCTATGACGTCACGTTATACAGTTGTTATTTTTCAGGGAGTAAAGTGTGGTTTTGTTAAAGTATTTCTCCATTGTGCAAAAAGTGTGTCATTTGACATAGTCTCAAGACCCTTGACAGTCGAAATAGTTACTTTTTCCGCATTGATGTATTACTAGGCAATGACTTAGATGGAGATAAGGTTGTGGTTAATCCACCTGTAACTGACAAGCCTAGTTTGTATTAGAATATCGATAATTAGTTGAAAGAAATCTTTGATTTATACCTAACTGGTACAGTTACTAGACCTGCGGTAACGAAAGATAAATTCTTGCGAGTTGTTGTTGATCCGAAACGTATTTATTTAGGTAATCCATGTATTCGTCAAAGTTTTTATGGGATCACGGGTGCTCGTCCAACAAGAAAATGATCTTAAGGTAGGTTTTTTTCAATGGTCATTAGCGAAACTGAAACCAAGGAAGACGATGTTTGTTATTTCGTTAAACGTGGGACCATAATGAGATAAACGAGACAACCTGGCGTACCTGCTGGTGGCGAATGGTCATTGAACTATCCGATTGTAGTTTCAAAATCGTACATACATGGTATTCCTAGCACGGCCCATGTAACTCCTTTTTCTGGTCATGTAGTGATCTATAAGACCTGTTAAATAAATTAATATTTAAACATTAAGGGAGGCTCTGATATTTGTTTCCTCTGTTTGGCCTTTCAAACTCTGCCCAATCTGTTCAAGGTTCACCCTTGAATGTATGTCCAGTTTCCTGCTTATCACCCTGAGATTCAAGGGGCTTTAGAAAGATTTCATCAAACTTTCAAACATATCATTTGGTTATATTGTTTTGATACGAGTAAAGATTTGGACAATGATTACATTTAGTATTGCTTACTGTTAAGGAATCAGTTTAAGAAAATTTAGGATTCAGTCGCATTGAACTAGTTTCGGGGCATACTGTGCGTGGACCTTTGAAGTTGTTGATAGAGAAACCTCTTTCCAAATGAAGTTAATTATACTAATCTTGTCCAAACGGTTTCTGATTTGTATTCTTTCTTGCTTTTGGTTCCAAATGTACGTATACGTTGTCTAATGCTTGTGAGGTTGCGAGAACATATCTGTTCTCTGCTTAGTCAAAAGTGAAAGTTAGATACAATAAAACACAAATGAAAGGTGCTTTCGGCGTGTGATAGAGTTCTGGTTCTCTTGCCACAACTAGTAAATTCTCTTATGGCCAAGTAGTATGGTCCATGCACAGCTAAAACGAAACTAAATGATTTAACGTATATCATTAATACACCTGGGAGCCGAAAGCAAAATGATCCCTCCAATCCAAACGGTCCAGCGGGTTTGGCGGGACCGTTTGGCGCTTGGATGTTTTGGCGAGGGACGTTTTGGTGTCGGCAGTTTTGGCACCAACAAGAGGATGAACATCAAAAGATTACACATTATCCTTAAGATAATCAGAGGCCATGTCGGCATTTACAAAATAATTAAGAAATAACAATATAACCAGGACGCATAAGATAATTGACTCTATTGGTGTATTGTCCTGTCAGTCATGACCACGTAAAGATTAACAATTTTACCTTTTCATGTTTAACGTGATATTCATATTTGAAAATGAAAGCTATGATAAGGTAAAAACAAGTCCAGGCAAAGGATTAACCAATTAGCTATTCAGGCTCAAATCCACTTCTATATAGTTATTTGTGTATATAAGTGTGCTGTCGAATGTATTAACGTAAAAGATTTTTTTTCGAAATGAGCGTTATGAAATCGAAGCGTGGTCAAGAAATGTACTTGCACGATGTATATCAATACGTTTTTGATAAATACAATGCCGACAAGCTTAAAATGTTTTGACGATGCGAGTTGAAAAACGAATGTAAAGTCCGTCTTCACACAAGTGCATATGACGGCCATATCATTCTACTGAATAATGAACATAATCATGGGAGTGATGTTGGAACAGCAGAAGTAGACACGATTGTGAATGATATGAGGAAAAAGTCATCAACTTTCAGACCTTTTAGCTATGCTGCTTTTGGAATAAAATTTACAAGTCAAGAACTTCTCACTTGTATGTTTCGCTTATAGCTTTAGTCAAAGCTATTTTAATAACACACAGGCTGAAGTATGTGGACGGTGATAGCAAGGTTAATCATGCAATTAATTTAGTTCTGCCTGTCCCACATACTGCACATTTAAGCAATATAAGGCAATCGGATTCTGGTAAGTTTGGTATACCAAATCCTCGAAATTATGAATAATCTGGACCACACAATGTAATAATTGCCGCAACAAGAAAAGAATGAAGTAATTGCTTGAGTTTGATTGCTTATTTCCAGATGTTGCTACAGTAATAAATACATTCTGCCATGACAAAAATATTGTAAATACCACACCTTTGAAACGATACCCATAAAGGACGAACCTTTTCAAACAGGAATGCTTGAAAAAAGAAATTCAGTATTTGTTTGAGAATGATGTTGTCGAGCCGTTTAAAGTAAAAGCAGTTCACCATGTATACTTATTCCGAAACTAGATAATACCTCCCGCCTGTTCACTGATCACAGAAAGATGTGGCAGATACAGGATCATTTACATTACCAAGAATTTACGACTGCAGTAATACAATGTAAAATGCAACGTATGTAACCAGGTTTGATATTTCGATAGGAATTTGGCAAATTCCACTGACGTTCAGGAAAAATAATATGTCTGCATTCGTGACTCCAGATGGAATTTTTCAATATAAAGTGTTGCTATTTGGGATCAAATCTCAGCCTTGTACCTTTCAACAATTAATGAACATGATTACATCTGGTCTAGACAATTTTGATGCTTACATCAATTATGGCATCATCTGTATACATCCAAAAGTGAGTTTTGCCGTTCTAGGACATATTGTGGAACATGAACAAGCTAAACCTATAGTTACGAAGATCAATTCTATCTAGAGTTTAAGTGGAGTTTGATGTTGAAGGAATATAACTTTAATATCAAGCAGGTGAAGGCAAAAGACAATTTAGCAGCAAATGTATTCTCACATGTATATAAATATATTGTTTCATATATACATACTGTGTGTTATTCATACGATTTCATCGCATGCAATATTTCCCAGATTTATATTTAACTAGTAGCAAAACGATAGCATTTTTTTTTACTTGAGGAAGTGTTTTGTATATTACTTTGCTTTTTTGGTAGATAGTTTTATTTGTTTTAAATTTTATTAAATGCTATTGCAAAATTAACATTGTATGCTGGACCTGACCTATTCCAAAACTGAATTAATTTCTGCTTGATCCAAATAGATATTTTATTTTACTCATTTTAAACAACTAATGCATATGGTTTTATCAGTTACCTTTAGGATCTAGCATCTAGAAATTGTAATATATTTCGTGTCCAGTATTTGGGGTGAAAAATGTTATTTCTTCAAATTCCTGAATACAGGTGAGTATTTTCTCTGGAAATAAAAAAGTACCCTGACAGAGTTTTTGGATACGCACGGACACTGGACTTTATAGTTTGTTAAAACCTGGCCTAATAATTGTGCGATTTAACAATTTACTGTCGGTACATAAACACACTAGCAGACACATCATTGTCATCAGTTTTTGGATTATTCTGGACTTTTACAGAATTGTATTAAGGACTTTACATTACTAGGACTTGTGTCTGTAATTCTTTGATTATTTTGGTATTTAATTCGCAATTTTTTATTTCTTTTCTTCTCATAGTTTTGTTCATTTGATTAAATTGTATGATTTTATTTTTAAATGTTTGCTATTTTATCTTAACTTTGTTTACTTGATTTGATGTTGTCTACAACAGAGTTTAATTCTAATTGATTGATTGATTGATTTTTAACGGCGCACTAGCACATTTAGGCTATTAAAGGTTGTATTTATACACGTTAAAAAATACTAAAAGGTTTAATATCGACCAGCAATATAGAAAACCAAAAACTTCAAAGTAAAATGGTACGATGCTGGTAACAGTAAAATATGAAGCTTCCAAATCAACGGGACATTTAAATGGTGTATGTTGATGAAAAGATGTTGAACTTAAGAGGCCGTATTTGCATTAGATAAAAATGTTCTAGGTGATGGCATACAAGTTTTAGTTTAAAATAAAGATGTATTTCCTTCAGGTAACCTAAAATACAACTGATATGTATAGTATCAAAACGTTTCTTCATGTCATGTACATATTAGTCCTTATCATGTATGTAGGAGTGGGTAACGTATGTATGACCAATTCTGAGTCTTGCAACGACTAACTCTTCCTTACGGGTGGTTCTGTAGGAAAGAGTCCATTCTACCAAGGTTGGTTTGATGGCATAAAGTTTTTTATTCACTTAATTACGAAGCAGAACGTTTTGGCGCTTCCGGCTTTTCGCAACAGGTTTGGCACCGGCCGTTTTTAAACGGGCCGGTTTGGCGCCGGCCACTTTGGCGCTGAGGAATTGCTATTCCTGTTGAGAGGTAACCTTACATTAGTGGAGAATGTAAGGACAACATTGATTAGCTCAGCGATCAAAGAGATGTAGTGTGTAAGTGTGAAATATAAAGTGAAAAATAAAAGTAAATTTATTCCAATGATAAGCCTGTGTGTTATTAAACTTTAACTATGTTATGTTCATTCATCAGCAGAATGAAGTGGGCGTCATCTACAGTTGTGTGAAGACGGGCTTTACATGCATTTTCCAACTCGCATCGCTAAAATATGTTTATGCTTATCGACACTGTATTTATCAATAACGTATTGATATCCATCGAGCCCGTACTATTCTTGACCACGCTTCTATTTCATAACGCTCATTTCCGAGAAAAATACTTTTACGTTAAAACACTCGACAGCACACATATATAAATAAACAACTATATAGAAGTGGGTTTAATCCTGAATGGCTAAATCGCTAATTCTATGCATGGAATTCTTTTACCTTATCCTTGCTTTCGTTTTCAAATATGAATAACACGTTAGACATCAAAAGGTTAAAGTGTTAATTCTTAAGTGGTCATGACTCACAGAACAATATACCAATAGAGTAAATTATCTTAAGCCTCCTGCTTATATTGTTATTTATTAATCCTTTTGTAAATGCCGACATGGCCTCTAATTATTTTAAGATGATGTGGAATCTTTTTATGTTAATTCCCAGTCAGTGTGCGCAATTCCTCTAAGTAAAGTTAAAGTTCTTAAGAATTTAGCTTTCAAATTCTTGATATACGAAATTAAAGTCAGTTTTCTGTCGAAGCTAACACCCAAAATATTTGTTTCCTCAACAACTGGAATAAGTGTTTCGTCCAGTGTGAGTTTAGGGTCATTATGATGTCTTCGCAACTGACATAAATCCATGCATACTGTTTTCGATTTTGAAAATTTGAAACCGTTATTACTGGCCCATTTTCCAATCTTGTTGATATTTGTTGCAGTTACCTTTCAATTGTATGTATGTCCTTTGATTGATAACAAATTAAAACATTGTCAACATATAATGAACAATCCACACCGGGAGCTAAACACTTGGTGATGCTATTGATTTTGATATTAAATAGCGTCACAGATAAAATACTGCCCTGAGGCACACCAATCTCTTGCTGGTGCATATCGGAGAGGGTAGAGCCCACTCGTACTTTGAATTCACTATCGGAGAGAAAATTTTATATGAAAGATGGCAGACGGCCTTTTGGACCCAGATCATGGAAGTCATTTAGTATCCCGTACTTCCATGTTGTGTCATATGCCTTTTCTAAATCAAAGAAGACTGCTACTAAATGTTCCTTCTTGATAAATGCATCGCGAATAAATGTTTCTAGTCTAACCAGATGATCGTTGGTACTACGACCAGAACGGAAGCCTTTTTGGAAAGGAGATAATTGTTACTTTCCAAGTACAAAATAAGCCGAGAATTATCATTTGTTCCATTGTTTTGCACGCACAGCTTGTCAGTGCAGTGGGCCGATAACTGTTAGGATCTTCGAGATCTTTACCTGGTTTGGGAATAGGTATTACTGCTGCTTCTTTCCAGTTCTTAGGTACATTACCAGCAATCCATACATCAGTAAAGATTTTCAATAGAGATGTTAGAGACGATTCTGGGAGGTGTTTCAAGAACTGGTAATGTACTTCATCAGGCCCAGCGGATGTATCATTGACCTTGTCTAAAGTCTCCCAAAGCTCCAATAGTGAAAACAGCTGGTTATAGCTTTCAGAGTTGTTCGATGTGAATTTTAAACGTGACTTTTCTTTTTGAGCTTGTAATCTTCGAAAGGCTTCTGAATAATTAGATGATGAGGAATTTTTTGAGAAACTGCATGAATATTTACTCTGTCATGTTTCTAACTAAATATGCTATTGTTTATTTTCAGGTGACGAATACAATTGTTTTTCCACTTTCCATTTATTTTTCGAATAGTGTCCCAAACTTGTTTCATTCAGGAACAAGAATTTAATGAAGAAATATATTTCTTCTAGGATGTACGTTTACATTCTTTGATTGTGCGTCGAGTTTTAGCCCTGGTAATACGAAAATTGTTTAAATGTTTGGGCTTTGGACGATTGTTGAATTGTTTTAATGCTTCTTGGCGTTGTCTAATGGCTTCTTTGCATTCCTTGGTTACCCAAGGCTTGTATGGGTTTCTTACTGTTCGGTGAGGACTTAGGAATAGATTCTTCTGCAATTGCAACTATAATTGAAGTAAAATGCTGTATAGGATTAACAGCGTTGAATACTGTATCATTATTTAGTCTAGTTTTACACAGTGTTTCAAACGTAACCCAGTCGGCCTTCTTGATCTTCCATTGAGGAATTTCCTCATCAATTTTAGAGTTATTCAAGGTTGATTAGAAAGTGATCAGTGCTGTGAAGGTCATCGGCGACCTTCCATTCATAGTCCAAAAGCAGCGAAGTAGAGCAAATTGTCGAATCTATACACGTGTACGTACCCGTTCCTGGCTGTAAATATGTCGGTGAGTTATTGTTATATAGACACAGGTCGTGTTTAAAAATTAAATCTTCTACTGTATGGCCTCTTTCGTTTATGTGATTCGATCCCTATAGAATGTTATGGCATTTAAATCCCCGAGTAAAAAGAAAGGCGCGGGAAGTTGTTGAACAACATTGTCTAATTTGTGTGATACTAGGTTGGTGTTTGGTGGTAAGTAAATGGAGCAAAAAGTAATCACTCGATGTAGAGTCACGCTTACAGCAATGGCTTGTAAATTTGTATTTAAAGGGATGTCTATGCGAGGGGCTCTTTTGTTCACAACAACAGAGACTCCTCCTGAGACCCTTCAGAGTTTTGAAAAAACTTCGTTAAACAGGGAAAGGGTTTTAAATGTAATTGTAATAGCTCTTTTAGGAATGTTTTCTATAAACATAGTACTGCTTTATCATGTTCATTTAACAGCAGAAGAATATCATTGTAGTTAGCTTCAAGTTCTCGACAGTTTCATTGTATGATGGTATTCTTCATTATAAAGTTACGCTGAAGATTCTGGAGCTAGGTTAGACTATTCGCGGAGGAAATTTGTGTTGTTATTTGTCTGGAGGAAGTATGGGAGTATTTTTGGTTTTACTAGGTTTGGAGCAATCTTGAGTACATGGAGCAGTTTATTCTGCATCCATGCTCTCAAAAGCTCCAAGCTTGTTGTAAAGTTTAATGGGGTCACCTGACCTCTTTTGCTGCTTATTTGTTTGTGCTTTGTGTTTATTTTCAGATGAATTTGGTGTTGGGGTGTTATTGAATGTAGTTTGAGTTGATGTTGTGCTTTTCTGTGGCTGGTAATGTGGGATATTGGCACTAATTGTCGTTGAATCGGGTTGATCCGTTTGTTTTTGTGCGTCCTTCGTGATTTTCGGATTGTGTTCCATGACAGTGGAGAAGGATTGGCCAGAAAGGGGTGCTTCTGCCTGGACAAGTTTTCTGGCCTCAGGGTAGGGCAAGTTGATGTAAACTTTACCCACTGAATTTACTTCTCCTGTTTCCAAGTATCACAATCCTTGGAATTGGCGTGATGTTCTATGCCACAGTTGACACAATACGGAGATGCTCTACAATCAGCTTCCTGACGAGAGTGGTCTCTGCATCAGCCACATACTTTGACTTTTGAGCATCGGTCTTCGTGATGGCCGTATTCTTGACACATATAGCATCGAATAGGGTTTGGTATGTATATCTCGACCTTTACTTGCAAAAACGCGAACTTTACCACTTTTGGCACTGTTGGTTTATTAAAGATGGATACAAATGTGTTGTTGTTCTATAGATTGTTATTATGTTTGATACGCATTCTACGCACTGCAGTGACACCTTCATGTTTTATCACTTCGATGATATCTGTGGCGTGACTCCAGCCAAATCTCGACACCGTATCACGCCTTTGGACGTATTCAAGGAAGTGTGAGCGAATGAGGTCACTGGAATGTCGAAGAATGTTTTCATCTTTTTGATATTTTCCGTTTGACCCTTTAGCTCAGATTGAACAAAAAGACAACCCGATTTCAATTTTTTAACACCTTTTGGCGTGCCAGTAGATCCCGTAATGGTTTTTTTCAATATCAAATGGCGACAGTGCAGCAAGAGGTTTTGCGTCATCATTTGACTGAATAACCATGAAGCATGGAAACGATTCTACACCACATGGTTCATCATCAGATTCAGACAGTGATTTGGTGCGTTTGTTTTGATTTTTTTTTGAGTATTCCATGATTGTTTATTAAACTTTCAGCACCTATGCTCCCAGACCACCATGGAGCCCAACGAGTGGACACTTTTCAAGTGCCAGGGTTACACAGATGCTATACTCAGTAGATACAATTACCTGGGATTAACCCGTGAAGTTTCCTTCAAAGGTCGGTACAATTACCTCACTACTGACCCGTCAAGCTACCGCCTTCTAGGGAGTCTTTTAAAACTTGGGAAAGTGAAAGCTAAAGGGATAGAATGTAGGCAACGGTGGTATCAAGCGAAATATAATAAAGATAGAGAAAGTGAGCAAGTAAATAAAGACATCCTAGGGCTCGGTGTGACCAGCCGATTTGTCGAGACCGGGCCCATCTCGAACACCCGTCTAAGAGAAGTAGAGACCAAAGCAGTGTATTACATCGGAAAAGCCTCCGCTTAACTACCAGGATCCTTTCCTCCCCCAAGACTGGTCGCAACCCACGGCAAACAGGTTGCCTCCACCTATTCGCCTCTTACGACATGTAGTGAGGCACGTTAGACCAATTCTACAACCCCGAAAACGCAGGGGGAGGGTTCAGTTCTAACGTATGTTTTTTTTATTTTTGATATGAAGAACTAATAATAGAGACATTGAATGTAATGCTGATCTTGTTCCTGGCCATGTTCTATAATTAGTGACATGTTTGGTAAACAGCGTTTTAATACATTTTTCTCAGAATAAGAATTTTTAAGCTGAGCCAATGGCATATCTGGACTACGCGATAACTTTGATGTATCAAACATTGATTTCCTATTGGCTGTTTATTACTATGACTTCTATTTTGTATTTCTTAGTTTAATTTTGGACTTGATTCGTAAACCCGATATTTCCTTTTTCGCACTCTATTTTCTATGGAAATAAATTATTTGTTACATTTTACAAAGCTTGATGTCTAAATCTTTTTCCTCTTACTATTTGTAAAAGCATAGACACACATAACATCATTTTCACTTTGTATTCTAAGGAAAAAGTATTTGTTAAATTTTACAAAGTTTTTTGTCTTTCACTCATTTTATTACTTCATTAAAACGTATCACTACTTGAACATAGTGGAAGAGGAAAGTTCTCGACACTTTTGATTGTTGAACAACATACAACATAATATTGTTGTTCAAAAAGCATTTATTTCTAATAGGACAATGTTGCAGACTGATTTTACTTTTGGAACCATTCATGCCAACGTGTTCTATATCATTAATGCGTTATTCTGCAAATCGTATACCTATGTACGCATTAAGCTACACTGGAGCTTTGTCTTGTTCTGAGAAGTCTTCTTGTGGCAAATATGTTCTATTGAGAATATAATACAGAATACAGCTTTTTTATGTTTGTCTCCATTAAGTTGATTTTACAATTCACTTAGCATCAGGATTAAGCATTAACGTCTTACCCCAGTGATGGTAGTAATATAATATTTAATTATTTGGCACGTCACAAGCTGGAGGTATTCCCAAAAAGAAATTTTATTGTTTCTAAATCGCGATGATTTTGTCAATATTAGGAAATGGTAAGAAAACCCAATAAAAATATTATAAAACTCATTTGCAACTTTTCTCTTTTTTCGACATGCAAGACAGAATACAAAATGGTATCTTCCCAAGGACCATGTCAGACAGCTAATACTTGTTGACCATACTTTGTTCGACAATAAGGATTCCAAATGGGTTTAGAAAGCTTTCACGAATTTGATTCGTCCATATTTCTTTAATACAGAAAATAATTGGTATGAGGGCATGCATTTTGCTGTTGTTTATTGTTTTAGAATCAGTTCAAGAATTACAAAGTTTGTGTCCTTTTAATGAAGTTTAAGGTATACTGTAAGTGGACTATTGACGTTTTCAAAGATGAAACCTATTTTAACCGAAGATTCAGAGATTAATCTTTACTATGTCCCTGATTTAAAACAAAAGTTGTTAAGCGTTTGAAAAACTGCATGACTTCACCTTCCCTACCTTTAGTTCAAACTGAAATTTAAGTAAAGCATAAATGAAAAGAAATAAGCTTTTTGTCCTGGCACTCCTGCTTATACATTTAACCACTCTTCAGGGTACATCTTCATATATTTCCAAACAAAGTGAAATATATCATATTATTTCAAATGAATTCATTAACCACTTTTGTGATATGTATATTTGAAAGTAATATTGTGGTAAACATATTGTTGTTAGTGATTAAATAACGTTAATATTTCCTGTCCAATACAATGATCAGGAAAAATGTGGGATGCAAAGTTTTGATGCCACAGGTTTAACCCATCCTCAGAATTAAAAAAAGCATTCACATCTGCAGTCACACGAAAAGAGTGAATTAATCCAGCTATTAATAAATAAGAGCAATAGTTCTAAGATGTTTCAACGCGAGCGAATAAAGTATACCATGATGTGGACTTTGTAGATTCTACACATGTGAAATAGCATCCGGGTGATTCTCCACAAGTATTAAACACAATAATTTCTATAGAATGATCTATCTGATCCATTTCAAAGTAATTGAGTTCATTGTATACTTGTACATATATCAGATAATAGTTCTTTATGCGTAACGTATATAGAAAAGTGAAGTGTGTCACAAACAGATTCAACTCCAATGCCATGAATCGCTATACCACATTGATTGCACTGAAATCCAAAACATGTAATTAAGTATGATCTGTTTTAACGGATTCTGGGAAATTCCGCATACGGAAGAGCGAAAGAAAATTTGGCATTTGCAACTCCAGATGTACTTTACGATTATAAAGAATGAAAGATTGTTCCTCAACTTTTCGTTTAATAAAACTAATATGTGGTCTTGATAGTTGCGAAGCTCGACGTCATCACCTACAACGACACATTAATAGCTGGAATAATCAGTGTATGATAGAATCCGTGATGCTGATGTGAAAATTACTTTGGAGAAAAGTGAATTTTGCCTTGTTTGTGTTTTATATTATTACAAAGCATGTGCAAATACAAAATAATACGTAATATTTCAAACGGAAATGCGTCCCACATGTTGTCTTTGTTACCAAAATTTAGTTACAAGATATTCTATCACGAGAAATACATTTAAAAGGCTAAGACCTCTGTGTACTAATCATTGCTCAGTACATTTATGTGAAATGGTAGTCTTATCAGCTATGCAAATCTAAATCATATGACGACGATGACGTTTGTGTGAAGCTGGTGGTATTCGCCCTATACAAATCTAGTCACAGTGTTTTTACCTTATTACAAGTTAAACAGCAGCAGAGGAGGGGTATCGGACAACGTTTTTAAACAAGTTTTCAATGGATTAGGGCTTAAAACCCGATCAAAACGGCTAAAAATCAATGAAACAGACAAAAAAATAATAACGAAAAATCAATGAAACAGGCAAAAAATAATAATGAAAAATCAATGAAATCAGTCAAAAAAAATAATGAAATCAAAAAAAAGAAAGAGGAGGCGAATCCTACAACGTTTTTAAACAAGTTTTCAATAGATTAGGGCTTAAAACCCAATCAAAACGGCTACAAATAAAAAAATCAATGAAATCAGTCCAAAAAAAATCAATGAAATCAAAAAAAGGAAAGCCTCCATTTGCCAAATGGAGACTTAGTCATTTTTGTCCGAAAATATGATCCTGCAGGAGTAAAAACTCTTCAACCGAATATTTGATCAAGTCCGATACGATATCGTGTCCTAGGGTCTGCTAAATTTATTGTCACAAATCCGTGTGGTTTTGACTGAGCGTGACTAAAGAAATTTCTAAACTGATTATGATTCATATCACCGCAGCACCAAGTTTGCCAAATATTTCGTAACGTATGTGTATCAACTCCATTAAACACACACAACACATTACAATTATCGCGAATCACTTTTGGTATTTGTGTGTACCGTTGAGTCACATATATCACATCAGTGTTTTTATGCCTGCCTCGGGAAAAGATTCTAGCAGGATTTTTTTGATTATCTAACATGATATCGTCATATACGACTAAATTGTTAATACTTCCATCGATGTCTTCCACGGAAGGGGCTTCATCAATATCAGTAATAAATTCAATAAAATCATCGTCGATTTCAAATTCTTTTGCTTTCTCGTTAAAATCTTTTAACACTTCATAGCATCGCTGATCGTCTACACTCGGGGCTATTAAATACAATTTGTCCCATTTCATCCATCTTGTTATCAAATTAAGTAACAGTTGTGTCTTTCCGCTTCCAGATGGTCCGATTATAATCATTCTAATTGAATTCGGTAACATTTCATGGTGTTTAATAGGTTCCCGTCGTCGGGTAGCTGAATAATCAATTACATTCATGCTGTTAAATATAAATTATGGATCTATATTGTGTGAAGTGTAAGGCGCGTACTGGCACAAATGACTTGACGACCATTACAACTAAAAATAACCGATCAGCGCTTTCTGGTAAATGCGTACAATGTAGTACAAAGAAATTTAGATTTGTTTCTAAACCCAAGGGACCTTTAAAAAAAAACGAGGAGGTGATATCGCTGCCAAATTGGCAAAATTCCCTGGAACCCCATGGGCAAATACCCTGGAGAAAAACACCTTCCAGGATATAGCTACTGTGACCCCGGAACACGATTAGATATCAGACTCAATAATCATTAACAACCCAACCCCGGTGAAGAACCAATTAACGCCATTGATAAGGCCTATCACCTTCGTGATGTCGCTTATAAAAGCAGCAATCTGCAACAAAGGCATCTAGCAGATGTGAAATTAATTCATGCGTTGAATGCCATTCCTGAAAAATCCTTCAAAGAAAAATTGGCTTCATTTTTGATAAAATCAGCGATGAAAGGTAAATTGATGTTAGGTGCTGGTAATTAATAACAGCATGTAATTAAGTTATTATTCTACAAAAGGATACTGGAGGGGTAGCGCTGCAATCCATAAACTCGCTAGCGCTGCAAAAGTGAAAAAAAACCACTGCGGCTAATTGGTTATCTAAACAGGCACTATGGCAGATTTATCTACCACCGCCTAAACAAATTAATTTCTCGCATTTTGATGTAACCGGACCCAATGAAGTTCATCAGGCTGATATATTATTTCTGCCACATGCCCACGGTTACAAATACGCATTAACCGTAGTTGATATTGCAAGTCGATACAAAAAAGCAGAACCGTTAAAAACAAAATCATCACCTTAAGTGGCTTCTGCATTTGAAAGGATTTATCGAAGGGGTCCTCTGCACTGGCCAAATCTATTACAAATTGATCCTGGCAAGGAATTTCAGGGTGCAGTGTTATCTACAATGAAATATCACAATGTCACTATCAGACGAGGGCATACTGCGCTACATCGTGATCAGGCAATTGTAGAACGATTTAATCGGACGATTGCTAAGCGGTTATTTGGATATCAATACGCAAAAGAATTTATCCAAGAAAAAAGATGCCGTGAATGGGTTAAAAGGTTACAAGCTGTGATTACTGCGCTGAATAACGAGATTACTAGAACAATCAACATGAAACCTATCAATGCGATTAAAAAGAAGTCAATACCTGAAAAACCACAAAAAGATTTCAAAGAACCAATTCTTGGTAGTAATATCATTGTGAGGTATTTATACGAACCAGGAGAGCTTGAAGGGGGCAGAAAAAGGGCTACTGATCCTATTTGGAGTGTTACTGCACACAAGATATCTAGTATAACACGATCTACGGGTAGACCTCCAGTCTATAAACTGGATTCAACTGCCCCTCAGCGGGGTTTTACTAGACAACAATTGCAAGTGATTCCTGACGATACTCAATTGCCACCCCATGGTCTTAACTAACGCCGTTGCGTCTATTGCACTCAAGACAAGTCAACATCACATTGTTTCTGACATGACCGAGATAGTCATTTTTTCTGTCAACGGTAAATTGGCGAGGATCTTTATCCGAATACTGCCAACGCATTATACAATTGCAACTTGCGCAGTGATTATTCTGTTGTTTCTTCAAAGTGATTATTAATTCAGCATCAATATCAAATTCTCGTTGTTTTTTTTTGTCTTGTTGTTTGTAACCGGAGAGTTTTTTATCAATAATTTTAACATCAATATCATCCATTGTTGTGTCATCATCTAAAACAATTCTTCGAAGTTGATTTATTTTTCGTACTTTGGATACTGCAAGATAGACTAAATTTGACCATTCGATGCGATTATCTACCATCCAAACAATTGTATCCGATATAGTCAATCCCTGTGAAGAATGTATTGTTGCTGCGAATCCTAGCGTCCATGGGGATTTATTAGCACGCAATGTATCTTCAACGACATTGACATCAACCAGCACAATATCATTTAATACGAGAATTTGTTTTTCACGCTGTCCTGGAATATCAACTTCAATGTTCTGTTTTCGTGTATCCGATGGCCTATAACAAAGGGGTACTGGAAGTGTTGCGAATCTCTTTTTATGCAATTCAAATAATTTCATCTGAAGTGTGTCCCTGACTATTTTTCTACTTGCAATTATCAAATCATTTGGTCTCCATGCTTCCCAAAACTCATTCTTTGGAGTTTCCGAAATTATTTCACGGGCTATTTCACACTGGATTTTGTCCGGTTGTAATCTAATTAGTTTCTTAAATTCTTTGAATTCATTATCAAGTGATCTATGATCGGTATCAATTTCTTCATAATAGTCTACAAAACCCTTTAGCCATTCATGTGGGGATGCACCGACAAATGGTGGTGGTTGGCCGTGATCACCGCACATGACAATTTTTGTATTTTTCAATAACAACCACTCAAGAAATATTTTTAATACATCTTCTGACACTGTGTCTATTTCATCCCAAATGATAATTTCAGGAATAAATTTCTCTCCCATACGCTCAGGAGTCCATTTATCTCCCTTCCATCGGAAAAAGCTGTGATAGGTACAGGCATTTACCCCTCTCTGTATCATTTCTCTTGCAAGTCTGTGTGTTGGTGTTAGCACAATCATGTTTGGATTGGAAACGCTAGCGTTTCTACGGAATAACTCAATTGCCCGGTTGTTTTTCCTGACCCACCACAACCGTTTAAATAAACTGTTTTATACCGGCATATTGGATCAGAAATCGGTGGTGCATTAGAACATTCTGAACACTGATTGCTTTCTAAATAATTATTTTCAATTGTAACATCTGCTGATTGAATATAATCATGAAGCATTTCCTTCTTAATTCTCCATGACCCCCAATTCTCGTTGCCAGTAGCCTTGCTACCGTTTCTAAAATCAGCCATTTTGCTATTTATGTAAAATGAGTCAGTGGCAACTCTAACTGCGGTGTTAGGAAATCTATTTATCATCGAAAACAGATTAATAGAAGCATAACCAAGCATAGAAGCTCTCAAATGTGTGTACTGCGGATTGTATCCATCATTGTAAGTAACAATTGTACCCAATTTGGTTCCATCGGACAGAAATGCGTCCTTACGATTAACATATAGGCCCTTATTTGTTAAATCCGCGATTACAAAATCGTATTCAGCATTGTCTATAATTAACCGTGAAGAATATCTTGTATTATCGTATTTACCACCCTGAGTGAATTTACCGATTATTCTTCGTCCAAGATCTTTTGCTTCATTGTTTCTGATTTCAAATAACTGTTTGGACCAATCCATGATTTGTTGTTCATTAAAATCAGGAAAAAGTTTTCACTGTTCGCTAATTATTTTTTCTAGATCAGGTTGTGGTAACCAGACTTATTTATGTGCTCGATAGGATATAATTGCTTCACTGACAATTAATGATTTTAACATCTTACAATCAAGCATATACCGTAATAACACTATTGGTATCCAGTGTTTTTCAGACATGTGTTTACCAATCCAAAGATAACTACACGGATGAAGTCCTGTAGCCATTTCAAATCAAAATCAGGCAGTGGTCCATTAATCGCAACAAGGGTCATTTCGTGTGTGGGGTGTCCAAATCGTTTGAAATATTTCTCGCATTCTCCATACCCAAGAAAACTTCCTGGATAACACGCAATCATATCAACGGAAATAAAGGTTTCAGGGTCGTATTTTGTATTCCATAACCCTCCATGGCTGTATTCAAGACAGGACAATATGACAGCTGATAAAAACTCACTTCTTGTTGGTTTCCACGCGTTTTTCTTTCTAGCAAAACGTGCTGCAATTGATGGTAGTGTAAAACAGTTTGCTAATAATTGATCGTTGTCTTCCCCCTCCAGTGAAAACTCACTAGCTAGTTTTTTCATTTGATTATGCAGTTCTTCAGTACGGTACAATTCTCCGTTGGGTCTTACAAACTGATCAAATTTGCATTCATCGTCTGAAGTACTATGAAATAGCCACATTGACACAGGATCGTTTTTACTCAGATTGTAAATAGCATCAAATAATTTCTGCGCTGAAAAAAACTCTTCGGTTCCAAACAGAGTTTAGGGGATATATTTTACGGTTCTATTCCGTGGAAATATTGTTACTGCAGATGACCACGCGTGTTCGTTATGATCAATAATTTCAATTGGGGTTCATTTTGATTGATATTTCGATTCGTATAATACTTCACCGGTGATTGTCCTTACCGATATTGGAAATCTCAATGATGTTTCTAATTTGGTTATATCCTGAATTGTTGCCCCATTCTCTTTTACCGTTAATTCCCATTCGGTTTTTTTTTTCTCGTCTTAGACCAGTTAGTTTATTTCCCCGGGACGCATTTGTGAAGTGTTCCATTATTCGTTCTGCTACACAATTGAGCCCTGTCGAATATTTCATGGGTGCTAGTTTTGAAATATCATGTTTTTCATTGAGTGGATATATCCCGTAAACAACTGCTGTTACAGGTTAAGATCTTTCGTAGTATGGTTTATCAATTCCGGTCAAAATTCCTTGTTTGGAATCTTGATTCACGGTGACAGTTTTTTTGTCCCTGAGAATGGGTTCAAATTTATCCCTAATGATCCATTTTCCATCATCACGGATAAGGAATTTTATTCGAAAAAAATTACTTTTTTCCCCAAGACGTGAGATTATCACTGCTGCTTTTTCATCATTCATGGTAGCATCAACAACACCATCAATCCGAAATGTTGACCAACAATAAGATGCTCTATCACGCTTGAATTCATTAAAACAGTCTCTGATTTTACTAATCATGGCTCTATCAAGAATTTTATTCTTTTGTGTATTAGAAACTATATCAAGATTGAATTGAGCATTTTTCCAGGGTAATCTCTTGTTACCGTCTCTTGGACGTTTTTTGGGTTTATCGAGATTAAATCTAGGATTAATTTTCAATAATCTCTTAAACTCCTTCATGTTTCCGTCTATTAAACGTTGTTTTGGTTTATCGAGATTAAATCTAGGATTAATTTTCAATAATCTCTTAAACTCCTTCATGTTTCCGTCTGATGGACGTTTTTTGGTTTATCGAGATTAAATCTAGGATTAATTTTCAATAATCTCTTAAACTCCTTCATGTTTCCGTCTCTTGGACGTTTTTTTGGTCTATCGAGATTAAATCTAGGATTAATTTTCAATAATCTCTTGTTACCGTCTATTAAATTTTTTCATGGTTTATCGAGATTAAATCTAGGGTTAATTTTCAATAATCTCTTAAACTCCTTCATATTTCCGTCTATTGGACGTTTTTTGGGTCTATCGAGATTAAATTTAGGATTAATTTTCAATAATCTCTTAAATTCCTTATCAGTATTGAATTTAGCATTTTTCGAAGGCGTTATTTTAGGTAATCTCCTTAACTCCCTCATGCTATACTAAAAACAAGTATTTAAATGAAAGATTTATGTATAATGAATCACTGGAAATGGCTTATGATTGGATCGACGACACCGTGTAACAAATCATGCAGAAATGAGTTCTGTAGGTATCATATGCAAAGTTTTCGACGTGGAAGACTTGGTCCGTTACCCTGTATTCGATGCGGGGTTGGGGTCAGGGGAAAATCGCAGTTATGTATTGCTTGTGGTGGAAAGCGATACAGGGAATTGAAGCGTTATTATGATAAAAGAATAAAAAATGGACAATCAATCAGAAATTATGACCCTGAAAAAGTCCTTGACCCTGACAACGTCAAGGATAAAATCATAACAACCCCCCAAGACTACATTAAAAGATTCTCCAGTGATGTAATCATTAAACCAAACACTGAATTAGACAAATAGTATAGTATACGAATGAACCAAGAATTCAGACTACACCCAGTGAGTACAAATTATGAAGCATCCAGTGATGGTACTGTCAGAAACCGTAGACTGAAGAAACCGGTCGGTTTTGTGACTAATCAAGGGTATTTGTTGTTTACTGTTGGAAAGAAGAAATATTTCAATCATCGTTTCATATTTGAATGTTTCAATGGATTGATCGAGGATGGTCTTGTTATCAATCACAAGGATTCTAATCCAAAGAATAACAAATTGGATAATTTAGAAGCTATCACACAGAGTGAGAATTTGAAACGAGGAAGGACTGGCACTTGCAAAACGGTTGGGAAGAGACCTGTGACATCTTTGAATACAACAACTAACGAAGAGAAAATATTTCAATAAATGAATGAAGCCGGATAATATTTCAATTTCTGTCCGACTTATGTACAAAAAGTTGCAAGGGGGATTTATCGATCGGCTATTTCAAAAAAGACCGGACAGAAAATTCGATTTACTTATGTCTAATGCGTCATATTTTTCAATTAGAGATATGTCATTGTTATAGAATAATGAATTCTGAAAACATGAATAGCATCATAGTTGAAATTTTAAAATTGAAAAGTCATGATATTGAACTATCAGATGGGTTAAATCCTGATCAAATCAAGTCAGATTTTCAGGATAAAGAATACGGAGTAAACAACAATAAATATATGCTACCAAAGAAGTATGCACTCATCAAAAGAATTCAGAATTCTATTAGAGACTCTCTTGCATTTTCCAGTGACATCAGTGTGTTCGTCCCGTTATATACTATCGTAGAGGGGATACGAAAAGAATTAGGTAACGAATACGAATAGAAAAAAGAAGTCAACTTTAAAATTAGAAACCTACGGGCGTTAATTCAAGAAAATGAACAATTTTGATTGACCGACCATTTATCATTTTTTGATTGCCCGACCATTTATCATTTTTTGATTGTGACCGACCCTCATAGAGATTTTCATTTTTTTAGCCGACCCTCAAGGGGGATGTCAAAAATCAGTGAATAAATCGATGGACGATATGTCAGATTGATCAAAAAAAGAATGAAGGAAGTCACATAATTATTATTTTATTAAGAAATATGTGACTTCCTTCATCACTGATAACGCTGTTGAAACAACAAAATAAGACTTCCACGGTGGTGTTAAAAATCATCCGACATGTCATTGATGTCAAAAAGTGAGGAAAGTGTGGTATTAATTATTTTTATAAGGATTTCCACACTTTCCTCATCACTGATAACACCCTTAAAATGTCAAAATAACACTTCCATGACCGTATTAAAAATCATCCGACATGCCAAAAAATGAAGCAAGTGTCATAATTAATATTTTATATACAATTTGGACACTTGCTCCATCATTGATAGAGCCGTTAAAATGTCAAAAAAAAGTTGCACGGTGGTGTTAGGTCGGGATTGAAAAATTGTTTTACAATTGAAAATTTGTTTCTGATTTCAAATAATGGTCAATGAAGCATTAACAACCCGATTGGCTCGTGAACGATTAGATGCAATTAAGAGATTTATACCAATTCGTGACTCTGTCAGGAATAAACTGCAACAACGACAGAGTTTACTAACTGATTTTGCTGTGGGGTCTGAAGAGTTGTTTAAACCAGTAACTACAGCAACGTACGGGGTAGAGCGTGCTATACGGGGAGATGTTCCCGAGACGGGGAAATCTGTTATTGGTGAACTTGAAAAAATAGCAGCGAAAACTGAATCAACAAAACAGGCTGTACAAAAATGGAATCAAAAAGAACAGTAGATGATTTAAGCGAGAGATTTACCGAGGAAGGATTAGCAGCAATTGATAAGACTGATCCAACAGAAATTCCTGCGCTTGTTGTTACGACTTATGAAAACAGAAAAAAAAATGTTGAAACCAGAACATCATAAATATGTTAAGAATTTCACTCATTGGGCTGATATATTTTACAAAATCAAAACTAAAACAAGTCAAATTAAGACAGATAGTGCATCATACATTGAATATATCAATGCGGTGGATATAGTGTATAATCAATACGAAGAGTTTAAACAACAACAAAAAACGCCAAAATTGCGAAGAAAGCGACAGCAACCTGCAAAGAAAATATCTTTCTCTCCTAAAAAAACTACCACCTGATGAGGATACTCTTGATTATTTACAAACCACGGATACAGACAAACTGGATGAAGCAACTGGTTATAGCGGGAAGGGATTAGGAACCCCAAATAGCGTATGTCCTGATAGTGTTATCAATGATATATCACGATTAGATGTTCTAATCGGAGGGTTTCGAGCTGGAAATAATTCACCGGAAATAATTAATGAAGCAGCTGATATCTGTAGACGGTTATTTCAAGGTGGTATCATGGATATCAAAACATATCGAGATTTCATTGACGAGTTAGCGGAAAATGGGTATCATAGTGACTGAAATCACTAGTGATTAATTGAAAAATTGTTTTACAATTGAAAAATTGCTAGCAATTGAAAACACTAGTGTTTTTATAATAAGATGATCATACACTACAATCATGATAAACCAATCCCCGTCTATGTAGTTAATTCACGGTTTCCAGTTTATAGCGCATATTATGGAGATGGTTTCGGTGATACCATTTTAGGATTATTTTCAAGAATGGCTCCAAAAGTGATGCCGTTAGCTAAACAATTAGGAATGAAAGCCATAGATGTTATTCGTGATAAGGGTATTAGTACTGTTGGAGATCTTGCCGGGAAAGCGTTTTCAGCTGCGAAGAAGAAAATAACATCATTAGGTAGACGAAAAAAGAAACCGTTACCGTCTACAGCGGAATTGCCTGCAAGTGTTAGTAAAATTATAAATAACGCAGTAGATGAAAAATTAGCGTCGATGGCTTTGTCATCATTGATAATCCCCGACCAAAGCAATATTGCAAATATGATAGCAAGATGTGGCTTTAAAAAACTACGACGATGAAATGGAAAATCGCGATTTAGACTTTGATAAATAGAATAAAATGTTCAAACAGTCACGTGATCCAGCGTTTGATATAGATGCCCCAGTGCGCAAAGATGATTCTGTACGCGATTATCAATATTACGCCTATCACGCCATAGACTCAAATAGTCGATCAAGAATTGAACTTCAAGTCCATGATACCAGTAAATACTTTCTACCCGCTGAAGCGTTTATTGAAGTAGAAGGAGAACTTGTAACAGCTGCTGATACTACTGCTGTACCAGCATCGTATCCAGCTGGTACTCAAGTCGGTTTTGTCAATAATGATATCATGGCGCTATTTGAGAGTGCTAGATATCTCATTGATGGAAAAAAAATTGAGTCGATAGATCGTGATGTTGATGTGGCTACAACAATAATTGGGTTATCGAGATATTCTGATGATTATACAAGATCAGCAGGACCTTCTATGATGTTTGCAAAAGATGTTAAAAATACCGCTGGAGGAAATCAATTTATTATAAGACGACCAAATGATCGTGCTGGTCCTCCTGCTCCTGCTGGTATCGAGGATATGATTATAAACAACGATCCTAAATTCAATCTAGGAGCTGAAACACGTATTTCAATGTTGCAAGGAGCGCGTAAATCATTTTCATGCGCGATTCCACTGCATCCCATATTTGGATTCTGCAGAAATGTTCGAAAAGTTATTTATGGAGCGAAGCATACAGTAGCACTGGTGCGAAAGAGTGATGATAATGACGCAATTTGGAGGATTCCAGCAGATGCTGCAAATCCCAATGCTGATGCTGGTAAAGTCATTTTAAGAAAACTATCATTATGGATGCCAGTACTACTCCATCAATTACCGCAGAAGAACGATTACTATCATTTATGGACCAAGGAGGAAAATCATTACTAAGTTGGCTAACGGTAAGTACAGATGTTAAACAATCAAATCTGAACGGGTTATTCACGTGGAATCTAGCATCAAAACAAGGCATGGCTGCACCACGTCATATATTTATTGCGTTACAGGATAACACACGAGTTGGCAATCAACTCTCCAGCCATATGATATTTGATCAATTAGGTGTTAAAGACGTCTCACTGAGAATAAACGGCCAGCAGGAACCATCTGAAGATGTACAACTTGATTACGGTCAAAATCATATTGCACGCGTGTATCATAAGTTGTTGTCATTTATGGCACGTGGTCAAAATGTTGATACCGGTCTGCAAATATCACAATTTGATTTTAAAAATCTATATCCGATTTATTACTTTTCATTGGAACATCTTGATTTAACAAGACAATCTGTTGTTGATATACATTTTAGAGCTAATGTGCTTCGTGGTGCTATTGCTAATTATAGAGCAGTTGCTGTCATTCTCAGCGATAAATCAATGCTACTTGAAGGTGCTGGAGGAAGAATGAGAGTGGTAGATGCACCAGTGGAAAATCTTTGAACGATTTTTCCATTGAATCGCTTTACAATTTAGAATCAATCTATTATGTATAATATGTCATATAGTGTTATTAGTGTTGCATTAACTCCTGGTCAAATCAAAAAAATTGCAATCAGAATCAGCTAAAAAATGCGGAACCACAATCACGTTGAAACCTAATCAAATGACTGGTGGTGCAAATAAATTATCGCTGACAACTCGTCAAATAAAACATTTCAATGATGCACTTGTAGCAAAAAAAGGTGTTCAGATTAATCTTTCTGCGGCTGCTATAAAAAAATATGATTAAAACAGGCGGTATTCCCGTTGTTAGCTACTATTCCAGCGATGATAGCCGCAGCAGATCCAGCGTTGGCTAAAGCGGCAGCGTTAGGAACCGTTGGTGCCACGGCAGGGAAGTTGTTCAATAAAACAACCGGTGGATCCATTCAAAGGAGTTCAGAGGTAGCGTTAAGAGCCATTACCCCATTGATAGCTAAAGCGGCAGAGTTAGGAATCGGTGACTACAAGAAAGCGTTAAGAATCGCTTCCCCAGGGTTAGCTAAAACGGCATCTAGCGCGGAAGCGTTAGAAATTCTTAAGGGGATACTAAAAGAGAGAACTGGTGGATCCGTTCGTGGATCCAGATATAAAAAAAGGGAAAGGGTCTAAGACTACCAGGAACCCCATATTCATGGTACAGCGGGAGATCCGTTCACGGATCAGGCCTGAGAATCCCAGGAACGGTTTATTAATTGAGGAACCTCTGGTTCCAATGTCCAATTTTGATTTAATGGATGCTGCTAAAAAACTTGCGATTAAAAATTTCAGAGGTGTCTTTATGAAAGATCAATTACCGGCACAACCCAATGATGTTGAAACCGGTATTATTAATTTAGATAACAGCACCGGACCTGGAACTCACTGGGTTGCATACGCTATTGGTCCATGTGCAATCGTCTATTTTGATTCATATGGATTAGCACCGCCAAAAGAGTTTATGCGTTACATAAAAAAATTTTCAATGAAGACTTGGTATTCTACGCTACCAACACAACAAATGAATGATCCACCAATATGCGGCAGTGAAGTATTAAATGTCCTTGACGCTATTTCTAACTCCTTGGGTAACCCAAGGAGAAAACCACCTCATATTGTTGTAAATCGCTAGTAATCGCTTTTTAGATAGAGAAAGAGTTTTACAATAACATGATTGATATTTGGGGAAGACCTCTGAAACCCAAACCCGATGACACTGCGACGGGTGATATAAAAAAAAATTATTATGAAATAGCTGAGACGTTAAATTTAACAAGTGTTGACCCGAATGAAATAGCTGTATTTCAAAATCTCCAGGGTAAATTGAAAACCAGTAATGTGTCGTTGGATTATATTTTAACACGACAACGTAACGCCGTTGAAAACGCTATTGCGTTATATTCCAATGATGGTAAACTAAAACCTGGGGCACTTATGTCTACAATTACAGATAAATTCACCGAATACAATAAAGAATTTGACGATCATTTGAAAAATTACAATAATTTTCGTAGAAATGTCGTTCATAAGTTCTTTGGGTCCCCAATTGTAGTTACACCATCTATCGCTGAAATTAAAACGTTTATGGATGATCAAAAGACATCAATCGATGTTATCAAAGATGATTTATCAAAATCCCGAAAAACTCAATAAAATAAAATTCCACATCCCGTAGCGGATATCCATAATGGTGTCTACACGATGGCCAGGGGAATTTTCGATTGGATAAAAGACTTTCAAACTGAGTTTTCTTATCTTATTCTGGGTCAGACGTATGTTAATGAAATTTATCGGATTACAATGATATCCGACGAACAATTTAAATTAAAAATTCCTGGGAAGGAAAGATTTGGTATCGATACGTTAACATTTAAAGTCAATTCACGTCACATAACGATTTTACTAAGTGCGGTTAGTGATAGCACAGTTAGAAAAAAATACAGTGGGTTATAGAATTTCTAACAAATATACCTGAAGAAGATTAATTCAACGATGACATTTCCAATAACGATGACATCAACGATTTCATCATCGCAATATCGCTATGATACAGTCAAAGAATTTTCAATGAAACTCAAAACACTCGAAGAGGAGTATGCAATGAAAATAAAAAAATATCGCAGGAGAATTACAGTCATTGACGTAATAGTGTACTCAGTGTCTGGTGTAATGGCCGGAGCTGGTATTAGACTGTCTTCAGTGACAATGATAGCTCCGATTGCTGTTCCAATTTGCATATCCGCGGTGGCTTCAATCGCTGGTATATTAACCGGGATCACAAAAAATATCATCATGCAGCCAACGGAAACTACAAGACTATGTGATTAAATTTCATGTTGTATCAACCGCATACTCGCAATTATCCTCATTGATATCGTCATCTTTCGATGATACAATTATATCAGAAAGTGAGTTTTCAGCGATGGTAGATATATATGATTCTGCGATGTCAAAATTAGAAATACAAGAACATGAGTATAATAACAATGACAACACCGATGGAATTGGAGAACACAAACCCAAAAACCACCATGATCTCAATAACCTCAACGATATCAGATAGTGAGTTCTCATTGATGGTACGTGTCTATGATTCCGCGATATCAACATTAGAAATACATCATGAGTATAATAACAATGACAACACAGATGGAATTACTTCAACGAATAGTGGAGAACACAAACCCAGTACTAACCAGCATGATCTCAATAACATCAACGAATCCAGAATTCAGTGTGAATTTCCCCTCTCCGGTCCCCGTGAAGGAAATCGCGCTAGCAAAATTACGAGTATACCACAGTTGGCCTAATATCAGATCAAAATCATTTGGTGGTCAACAACCGAATAATGCACTGGTGTTCTCGTATAAGAATAAAGACGACGGAACCCCAGACTGGAACATTGTTTCAATACCAACCGGATCATATCAAATTGAACAAATCAATGCTGAATTGCAACGTAGAATAAAATCGATTACTGGAAAAGAATCAAAAATAGCTATAACAGTTCATGAGCCGACACTATCATCTGCCATTGAGATAAGCACAGATGGTTACGTCGTAGATATCTTTCAAAGCTCAATAAGGACCGTACTAGGATGGCCTGAATTACCACCCCCGGGAAAAACCGTTAATTTACCAGAACCACAAAAATCTGATTATATCACCGACAGAATAAAACCTTATAATCCAATAAAGAGTTATGAAGATCACCAAATCACTATAGATTTTTTTGGTCTCGGATACGAACATAGGGTGGGGGTTGGACTATTGCAAGGGTATCATTTTATTGACGAACCTAAAATCGTTAAAAATTTCACATCAATGAATAACGATTTTTCACTGTTGTTAATATCTCTTAAATCCGGCTCTCTCACCCGAAATGAATTTATCAGCGTCGTAGAAATATGCAACAAAATTATCGACGATATGGAAACATTTAATTTGAAAATTATTCAGGATATATTAGATGACGATAATCCCACATCGAGAACAAAATTTGCAACAGACTTTAAAATCCCCGTCAAAGATATCCCCACATTCAAACTACCGGGATATAACGTACCAGAACTCAAAAAAACTTCTCAATGATGCCATCGATGTTGGTTTTAAAATAATTCATGATACGTGGAAAAAAACAACATCACCGGAAATAAAAATTCTCAAACACAATAATGACCCAAATGGTGGTGGCAGGCATATTGCTCCTCAAAATGTGAATATCTCTTCAGTAATTGCGCTCAATTTAGTATGTGATGTTATCGAAGGAAGCTATCAAATAAATTTAGAACGATCAAATCAAGCTCAGCAAGGATATATTTTATACTCTTTTGCACCAACAGCTCCTCCAGGGTTTCTAATAATTGAATCCCCGGTGAATCCAGTCTATATGCGATGTCATAATAATTCATTAACCAGAATTAATTTCAAACTCACTGACCAGTCCAATAATCTGATTGATCTACAAGGTGAAGTTTTACAAATAAGTCTGTTTGTGAAATCCTGAAAGGATTTTCATCCTGAAAGGATTTTCGTCCTAGGACACGATATCGTATCGGACTTGACAAAATATTCGGTTGAAGAGTTTTTACTTATTTTGAAAACCCTGCAGGACCATGTTTTCGGACAAAAATGACTAGGTCTCCGTTTGGCAAATGGAGGCTTTCCTTTTTTTGATTTCATTGATTTTTTTTTTACTGATTTCATTGATTTTTTGCCTGTTTCATTGATTTGTAGCCATTTTCATTGGGTTTTAAGCCCTAATCCATTGAAAACTTGTTTAAAAACGTTGTCCGATACGCCTCCTCTGCTGCTTAAACATATATCACTCAAAAGCATGTCCATGAACGTGTTTGAACATGTTGAATTATATTGCCTGTTGATGCATACGTATGTGAATGAACATTAGTTAGATAATAAGCATGAACGTTAAGTGTACAAATGTGTTTAGATACTGAATGACCAAGTACATTGTGATTACCAAAAAATTCTTTTGTTAGTGAATAAAAAAGTACATTGAGGCACACATGTACTTAGTTTGTTGCATGATCGGTTGGTTTGGGGTTTAACGCCATTTTTCAGCGCAATATAAGCTATATATAACTGCCATAAGTAAGAAGCAGGAACGTCCTGGGTAGGAACCGTGGACGCATGTGGAGTACCTATCTGACGTATGGACAAGAACATTAGAGTGTACAAAAGTGTTTTGTATATTTAATTTGAAGGAGTGTTAGCTTGAAAAGTGTTTTAGTTCATTACATGCGATAGTAATTTAGCATTGCATGTTGGATTTGACCTTGTCTAAAATTGAGTTTTCTCCTTCTCCTGATTGACCGTTTTTATTTTATTGTAAACAACTAGAACGTAGCTGATATTCTCTCTATACATGGACTTAATATCGTAATCTGTATTAATAGATGAAGTAAATATATGTATATTTGGGTTTGGACGTTTCTATGTGAATTATCCGGGTTCCTAGTTGGATTTTGTTAATATCAGGGTAATTACAGAAGATTATGTTAGGTAACTTTCCCACAAAGTATACACATATATTTAAAGAATGTACACTGTGGGTACATACTTGCTAGAAAGATAAAAAATATGCCTAAATAGCTAATACAATCAGCCTTGTTCTATTTCAAGAGTATCGTACCGTGTTAATTTATTTTGTACAGATATTAGATTATATCTCATATCAAAGTAACTTTCCTCTGCGCAACAAATTACTCACAACCTTGTACGAGAAAGGTGCGAAAAGGTCATTATTTTAAACCCTGGAAGATGTAACTGAGGTTTTAATATCATACATCAATTTAAATGTTGGCCGCAAAATGGAAATTTGAAATAGATTGTCCTCCAGCGTCATCGTGTTTTCAGGTTTAATTCAGTATCAGTTATCTTGTTATCATGCCATGATAGATCATGTCAATTTTATTCGTTGAGAAACTTTATTGGTTAATGGCTGATCTATCTGTGGACAACATAATTTACGAAATATGCCGAGGAGGTAAACCCCAGGACATTTTGGTCGTGAATGTTATCTCTAAGGGATTTCTTATCTCTGTTCAGCCAGTCATTAAAACTCGTGTACCACGTGCTTTACAATGCAAATCTAAACATACAGCACTTTACATATCTAATTGAATTTTGTCAAACTGAGTCACAGCTGTATAAGAAAGGGCACAAACTAAACGGATGATTTAATAATGATCTACGCGCATGCTTTTGAATACAGAGTGTTGTTTTGCCAATAGGGTTTGTAAAGATAGTTAACTAACCGTTCTGTATGAAATCAAAGGCAGGTTTTCTCTTATCAGTTCAGTGCATTTAGTGCATAATTACATAATAGGATAAAACCATAATGGTTGCCAGTTAGATTTGTCAAACAACTGAGTTTATATTGCACGGTAGTGATCTTTTGCTTCCAGAATATACCAAATGTATTGTCACTTCGTGTCAGTACTTCCCTTCTACGTTACTGTTTCCTTGAAACTATAAGATAAGTAGACTATAAGCCAGAGAAAGACTAACAAAGAAGTCTATATAAAGCCAAATACGGTTTGTGTCGATGGCAATACAAATTTGGAAATGTAATTGCCATAGGACAAACGAACAATGGAAATGTTCCAAAGTGGTATAATTTTGCGGCTCTTATTGAGCTTATTGGACAGTAACCATACCGTGGTCTGTTTTTGATCAGACCAAACGCTTTTCGTCTCAGTTTCCATGTCATACAATGTAACTATGATGCATTTTTCAAATATGATAACTGCCAGACAGTTTGGTAATTAAAGGCATCCGCAATATACATATGTCACTGTAACATGATTAGTATGAAGATCTTAATATTTCCCATTTATGTTATGATATCCAGGTAATATAACAACTCTCACATAGTTATGTAGGTATGTTTGTTTGTATGTTTGCATACACATAGGTATATAGGTAGGAATTTATGTAGGTATGTTTGTATGTATGTTTGCATACATATAGGTATGTAGGTAGGAATTATGTGGGTATGTTTGTATGTATGTTATCATACACATAGGTATGTAGGCAGGAGTTTATGTAGGTATGTTTGTATGTATGTTTGCATACACATAGGTATGTAGGTAGGAATTTATGTAGGTATGTTTGTATGTATGTTTGCATACACATAGGTATGTAGGCAGGAGTTTATGTAGGTATGTTTGTATGTATGTTTGCATACACATAGGTATGTAGGTAGGAATTTATGTAGGTATGTTTGTATGTATGTTTGCATACACATAGGTATGTAGGTAGGAATTTATGTAGGTATATTTGTATGTATGTTTGCATACACATAGGTATGTAGGTAGGAATTTATGTAGGTATGTTTGTATTATTGCATACACATAGGTATGTAGGTAGGAATTTATGTAGGTATGTTTGTATGTATGTTTGCATACACATAGGTATGTAGATAGGAATTTATGTAGGTATGTTTGTATGTATGTTTGCATACACATGCATGTAGGCATGTAGGATATGTGTGCATATTTAATTTGCATTGCCTGTTAGTTTTCTTTAATTTAAAATTTCATTACAACCCCTTGCTAATGCATAATGCATGTTTGACTTGATCTTGTTCATAATCAAGTTTACATATGGCATGGTAACCTTAATATAGAGCACAAACATTGACGATTTTATATTCGGAATACAATTCGTGGGGTAGAAATGGAAAGTTTCAGAATTATTTACGCAGCGATCTTCTGACATATCAGTTCTGGATCAATTTTAATTTGATGTTACTACATATGGTATAACCGTAATATATTCGTGTTAGTATATTTACGCAAACATGGACGTAAAATATCGATAGTAAGAGAGTAATGATTTGGACGACATGAATTAAGCAATATATAAAATTGACTATAAATTGTTGATCAATGTAGATCTCAATAAGTTTTTAAGCATACATACAAATAAATAGATTTTAATAAAAAGGCTCGGTATTTTACAAATCATCATCCATGTTGTTTTAAATGGAACAATACCTTTCTGTAATGATCACCAAACTCATCACCTGCTGTTTTCCATGGAATTAAGAGACGTTCGAGATATATGAAGTTAAGAGTCATCGGGGGATCGGGGGGGGGGGGGGAGGGGATATTCATTTTAGAGTTCACTGGATATAAATCTAGTCATTGATAAATAATAGTAAAAGTAGCCCAAATACGCCAGGTAGAGTATGTCTAGAAAGTAATGCATGCAAACCACGCAATCTGATTGAGACTGATGCCCCAAATACGCCAGGTAGAGTATGTCTGGAAAGAAGTGTATGCAAAACACGCAACCGGATTGAGACTTGATGTCCCGAATACGCCAGGTAGAGTATCTCTGGAAAGAAATGTTTGCAAAATACGCAATCTGATTGGGACTTGATGTCCACGAGTAAAATGAGTAAATATGTTGAAACTGTGTAACAACGACAGTTAAACCAAATAAGCTGCATTTTTTAATGAAAGAAGATTGCTTCAGCAAGTTTGCCAGATTCAATCGCTACTAGCGGCTGTTCTGTCCATTTCGACATGGCAGATTGCTATGAATATTTTGTTGGAAAAATGATTGTGATGTATGAAGGAACATTTACTTATCGAGATGCATTTTGGAATATTATCAATCTAACTTTATTGAATGTACACAGGTCGTATACGTGTCAATAGCTCATCTCTTTTGTGATAACATAATGTATTTGCTAATTCGATTAACTTTAAAAACTTTACATGGAGTTATGTACCATTTCCATCAATGAATGCGTTATGTCTATGCTATTCCCACTAAATTAGATTTACTAAATATTTTGGAAATATTACATAAAGATATGTTAATGTGATTTGCAATGACGTGATAGCCGGTGATATTGAGTTCACATGGATTTACAGGTACTAATGTCACGGAAGTTAATTATAGAAGATCATTTCAGATGGCGTGTTAGTCGGTGGTTTTGAGTTCAAATATGCATATAGGTACTGATGTCGCGGAAGTTAATTATAGAAGATTTCAGTTGGATCTATTGCCAGATCATAAGGCAATGTAATGTCTTCTTTCTAAAAGGAGGGTTTGTATTCTGCAATGACGGATTTTACATTGTTCCGCTATGAAAGATAACTGGTCTACTCTTTATATTTATAATTTATGTTACGAATATATACTCTTGTAATAAGTAAGAGAAAAGAGTTAAGACCATAAGCTCTGTCAAGATAAACAAATAATTTGTCCCTACAATACAAAGTATAAAATGACGCACAAGAGCTTATAGTATTGTGAAATAAGTCCAGAAATAATCTGAGTTCTATTAATAAAACGTCCTGAATAAAATTCAATTCAAGTCCCTGAGAGATCCAAAATTGAAAGCGATGACGTGTCTGTTATGGCCTGCAAAATGCTTATGTGTCAACGTTCTCTTGCTGAATCACACAAATATTTATCCAGGTTCGAATTCAATATAAACTCAAACGAATGTCTTTATCCATGACGTTTGTCAGACCAACGTTTATATCCCCCCCCCCCAAAAAAAAAAATCACTTTAATTCAATAATATGAAGGAATAAAATTCATCCCAAACTGGTCACAACATAATGCAACGTAAAGTACTCGGTGTTAAAGCATGACTAGTAAAATTATCATGGTCACAAGTTAATGTAGTTTTCTGATTTACCTCATAACACAATTAGCTTTTTCGAAACATAATCATTACCTAATCAGAATAACCTGTTAGAATTATCTAATGAGATATGTATATTTGCAGCCGAATTTGCTGTAAACTTTATTTAGAAATCCCCAAATCCCTGACAAACAGTGAAATTAAATAGACATAACGGTAGTCTCGTTGGCGTTGTGCCTCGTCTATACAACTAGCATTCCAGTGTGGTCGTTATGGTCGTTGAATTTGTTTTGATTGTATGGAAGGGTTCTTATTGAAGATAATAAGTCAACACTCAACACTACTTCCGGGAACATAAAGGATAATTCGGGTATTTTTTTCACGAGATGGTCAATGAGTAAATATTATGATACAGTTTGGAGAGAAGGATAATGTTACGAAATTTTTTTCAAGAATCGTATGGCATTTAGTAATGCAAATTCTTATTTGCGCTTTTGATCCTCTGAAGTACTCAAATGTGGTAGTGACCACCACAGTCGAAACAGAGTTCCTTACTCCGCTGGGATTTGTCATGTTGTATAGTATAGATGTAGTCTATCAGAGTAACATAAGAAGCTTTTTCGAACATTGATTACCTGTATAAGATCGTGCACTGTGTATCATGCACATGACAAGCATATGGGAGTAAAATAATAAAGACTCACCATTGCACCTAACATAGGTTGGGTAGGACTAAATTGATAGGAACTCACGGTAGCACATAACACCGCCTGAGTTGTAATAAAGTGATAGGACTCACCATTGCACCTGGTGCATATTAATAGGAAAAAAATGATAGAAATTCACCATAGCACCTGCCACACACTGATTAGGTGCAAAGTGATAGACACTTACTGCAGCATCTGACACAGGCTTGTCTTGGGTTGATTCAAAAACCGGCAACTAATCAAGCTAATTATTCACGGCGACTTCATTAAAGAATATTAAAGCATTTTAAAGATTTAATGTTTCCACGTTTCTTGTAAATCTGCAGCCATTATCAAAATGTTAAGTGTCTGAAAATAAATTGCGTTCCTATTAGATTAAACTGATTTATTCATGCATTAAAAATAATAATTGTCAATGTTATAAAGATGAATCGCACTCATACTATCTATATAAAAGAATGACATGCAAGAATTATCGGACAGAAACCGTTTGCTATTGCATAGGATTGCGTCGAAGCCATCATATACCAAACGAATTATTTTATTCATATCAAAACACAACACAGATACTTTCTGTTTTCATTGAATATTCCAAGAATGTTAAGCTACAAATAGTACATGGAATTTAAAACAGGTTAGAATTTATACAAATTTGATTCTGTGTATTAACGCGTGTGGACTCAATGGCGTCAGATCAAACCTCTGAATTATTCCATTATAGATGGGCGATGCTGAAATGCAGACTGGACATCCGTAAGATGAAAGATTAAATAGGTATGAAATCAATGTTAATGCCAGAATAGTCTTTCATTTGATTGCCAGGCTAAATCTGGTGATCTGGATACATGTTGTAAAAACAAATCACTGCTGTGACTCTGAATAATGTAGTAACGTTGTATATTTTATCGCGACACGTTTTGCCGAAGACGTCCAATATTTCCGATTATGACCTAGGTGAAGAAGAGCCTTTAACATGGAAACAACTTAGTACCAATGAGGACAAACTATTTCGATTGAGTGGGCAAAATTTGCAAACTCAGCTGACTTCAGATCAACCTCTATATTCTTCTCTTTGCGCCATTCTCAAATTCATACCTTTTTCAGCTTGTTAGTAACTATTGCTTAACAATTAAACTATTTAGATCTTGGAAACAATCATTCATGCTAATCTCCTTTCCTTTCCATAATTTGTAGTTGTATGTCAAATTTGTTACAATTTTAAGCTGTCACTAATATTAATTTAAAGATAAACTACATTTTATTCACGTCAAACATGCTCCGCACACATAAGGCATAAGGAAAACATACGAAACTTTTGGGGCCCCGAGTGGCCGAGTGATCTAAAGCGCTCTCCGTTACGGATCACTGCCATCTCACCTCTGCGTGGGTTCGAGTCTCAGATTAGGCCAATGTGGGTGTGTGATAAAGCTTGCTAGTAGCTTCTAGTAGGTCGATGGTTCTTTCCAGGGATTTTCACCAGATTCGTCATCCACCATTAATACTGGCTGCCATGTATCATGTGCTGAAAAATGGCGTTAAACTCTACAAAAACATACGAAACTTTGCAACAATGTGGCATTAACAGCATTTTATAATCGGCTACAATGGATGGCTATATATATATATATATATATATATATATATATATATATATATATATATGATGAGCCTTGTTAGCAGTGGATTATATAGTGGCCTTTGCCTAGGTTAGAAACGGTTAATATTGATAATGTGTACTAGTAAACGGATATAATTATGAATATCCGTTTATCATCTCGAGAATAAACAGTGTATTCCACTGATTTGTAGGCTCCACGTTTTCAAATCATGTGCATATTTCCTGCAAATGTTTATATTTAAGAGATATTAACATTAACATGGATAGGATAGTAATACAAGCTGAACGACTATATCTGTTCTACCATTTTACAAACATAAGCTCCAAACTTGATTTGTTTTCTTTTGTTTTACTGTTACAAATCCAACAAGTCCGTAACATGTCTGCAGTGTGGCGATTTATAGTGATGTCTAGCGCTTGGACGTCATGCCGCAGACGTATCGCATGATGTCTCAACCAGACACATTATCATGACACAAGGCCGATTTTTGCTAACAGTAACTTCGTAATGCTCAGCTCCTAGTGAGGCATCTATTGGTACCATTATTTTACAAGTCTTTGGTATGACTCGACATCGGTTTTAACACATGTCCTTCTGCATCCGAGTCGAACGCTCTCGTCACAAGGCCACCGGAGCTGTTCCATGGAACAAACTGGTTTATGAACTTCATAGCTGATGTTGAATAAGTTGCGATCATAGTTGACTTGTCACGAGTCTCGTATTAAAAATACTTAATGAAGTATCGCGAACGTATGTCTAAGAAGAGAATAAAACACCTTTGATATCTAAAATATTGAATATATCTAATTTGTGTATAAATAAATTGACACGATACATAGCAGATTTATTGCTGTCGACCCATAATTCTACCAAAGCTTCTACTGATACGTGATTAGGCTCTTCTAGACAGTAAGATGTAAAGACAACAAGCTTTGTAAAATTTAACAAAACTATTGTTTCTCAAGAAAAACAATATAAATATGAGAAAAAGAACTTATGTTTAAGTTTTAAGTATCAAATCCAAAAATAATCCAAGAGAAATAATTTTAATGAAATAAAGAAGTCCTAGTAATAAAATTTTCTAATGAAATCGTGTGTGAATCACGATGAAATACGAAATGGAAGGCGATGACGTATGCTGTAGTCAATGTAGTACTGATGTGTCAACAGTTCTTTGCTGAACCACAAACAATTCTTTTCTAGTGCTTGAATGCTGTAAATTTTGATAACTCTCAATGTCCAAGAATTCATTTAAAGAACAGTTATTTCCAGGGAAAATTAATGTTAGAATCCAAACAAATACGAGGAACGATAAAAAACAACAAACTGTAACTGTTCAAGAAAAGACATTGTGGACGTCTCAAATATTTAAAGCCAAATTGCCAAACTTATTATATAGGAAAATGTTATAGACTAACGTAAGCCGCAAAACAAGTTCCGGTACGAGGGCCAACCTTCCGGGAAAACAAGAGTTTCGAAATGATTGCTTCATGTTGTTTTGTCACATACTCCCACTACGACCTCGATTTCACTCTATGAACCACCACACTAAGAAAAAATATATAAAAAGTAAAAAAGATGTTGACTTCAAATCATGAATTATGGTTTGGAACTAGGTCAGCGTAATATACAAAGTTCTGAATTGAATATCCGGAAAATATCAAATCCAGTAAATATAATTACAGTAGACAAACATGTAATGGACTAAAACATTTAAAACGAAGATGTAAATTAAATCAAATATAAATTAAATAAAATATACATACGATTATAATCATAGTCATTTATAAAGTTTATATCACCAAATCTTCAATCATCTACGTTTTGTTATAAACAATTATCATTTGCGTGGAGAGATAACTACTAACATGTGGATCATTACTTCACCTAAGATTTTGTATCCAAGCAGGTCACAATCTACATTGAAATGATTTTGTATTTGTATACTTATATACTTACGTGTTGGTTTAGCAGGTTTTTCAAGTCTCAATAGTCGATAATTTGTTCTGAATGAATCTACCAAAAACAGAAGAAAATCTTATTAATTAAAACACGGAGTATTGGTGTCCCTTTCAAACAATCTCCTGTCGTAATAGGATTGTTTTATTTATGACGTGATACAATGTTGAAAACCCTTTTTATCCATCAAACGTAATGTTATAATGTTACATATTATCGGAATTTAATATCATATTGATTTATAGCTTATGATACAAATTCTTGATCCGATTAATGTAGGTGGGCGTTTAACGTGGATCGATACTAAATTCTAACATACTTAGACCGTGATCAAAATCTATTTTAGGTATCGTACGTATTAAAGAGGATTTTTAATTTTGCCGAGCACGATTTAGCAGAAGCTAAAACACGATAATTTAGGCGACAATGCGAATACATCTGTTTGTTGGTAGACATCCTTTTCTTTAATGAGTATTTGTAAATCCTAATTACATATTGACTGGTTGACTACATATAATATATATCTCCTGTGTTGAAAATTACACCAAGTCGTTTGATTCGAAAACTCCTCCGTTACTTGCTGCTATTCAATAGTATTTGTGCACTCAGTGAAACATTTTCAGTAGAAGATTTGTTGTTCTATCTTAATAATAACTAATATACGACATACAGATGCCAAACGTTCGCTAGAGTAATATACAACTCTCACAGACATTTGCTAACTATGAGTAGTTTACCTTGCAAGGGCATGAAAACACATGGTGTTTGGTTCCAATTATTTTCTCGTATTGTCACGGTATCTATTTTCAGTACCGGTCATAATAAACCACATCTTACTATTAAACACCGTTGGGTTGCAAGCAATGTGCGGTGCAATGGGTCACAGAGTTAACTTCTTGAGAAGTATCAAAGCTTCATTAGTCACTGTGCATTGTCACCGAAATACACCTTGACATTCACACTACAATACTCAAAGCATAACGAATAAACACTTAACTTTAAACCAATACGAACGCTTCATAGATCTAACTCGTGTAACACTACTAAGATAAGGTTTGATCAATATAAATATAGACAAGGGATACATTCGTGGGTTCGGATCTGAAAGCAATAATGTTGCCAGCGTCCATGTGTAACTTACATTGACTTTTTGTGGTTATCATCAAGGGAAAGCTTAGGGAGAAGTTCCTTTTTTACATAGGTTCATAGCTTTAACATCGGAATGGTATTTTAGGGCCAAGGGACAATATAACTTTATAATGGTAACGTAAAGAAAGCTGACAGTTTATTGGATCAACGGGAAACCAAATGATAAATGGTAGAGTGGAAAAGACACATACAATTTGTAAGGACAGGGGATGCAATGTACAAATAATTATCTACAATCCGAACACACCTCATATACAATCCAGCAACCACTTCTTGTTTACTATCCAAGAACACACCCGTAACATCCATTCACAATAGTACGAAGTGTTCATAGATACACTTTCACACAGACGTGCAGCCATAGTATGACGCAAGGAGGCAGGATGTAATAGAAAGGATAAAATAGACAAGCATGTTCATAAAAGCATAGATATATTGTCAGACATAAATGGTTACGGAGTGTTTACAGACACACCACAATGTCTTTGCATACTCATACTATCAACAAAAGAGAAAAAGGTTTAAACGGGTGGGTGTAATTATCACTTGTCAACAAATTCATACAGTCAAACACATACATTTACAAACTATAAGATCCAAAGGTATGGAAGAAAACGATTTGTATCTCTCATTTTTAGAGGTCAGGGGTTCCTTGAAAAGGTCCCCTGGATTTATAACCAGCGTTGGTGAAACATACCGCATCATCTCACTGTTGTTTTGATCAAACGTCTTCACAGTGCTGATACTTAAATCAATACTACCTTCATACAACCATTTTACATATACTCCAAATTAATTATCCCATCCGGTCTTACCACATCACTGCCAAGTACAAAGGATGTTTTCCTTATGCCTTATGTGTGCTGAGCATGTAATCGAGACCAGCCGTCTTGTCGCGGGGATGAAGAACTTGTTTTGACCGAGATATGGTTGATATATTGTTTCAATGTTTTAATCGTTGAACCAACAGAGTCCATCAACTTGTATAGCAGAAACGAGAAAGACTTCCTGACATCAACGTTGGGTCTACCGACACGACCAACTCCATAATATAAAAGGAGAAAATTCATGATCATCATTTCACTGTGACTAGAAACGCTGATATGGAAATGTATAATCAATAATGAGATACATTAACAAAACAAGGGGCTTACGACAGCCTCCATGGTTGAGACTAACCTCGAATGCGTTGGTCTACAGGTCACATATAGTGATTGCGTACTCTGTAAATATGGTGATCCAGCGAAACCTTTATGTTCCTCTATTCGCCCCTGAGACCGACGCGCTTGTTGTGCTCTACTAGAGACAGCCATGCAGTACGATGGCCCTTTTACTGGTACAAGATATTTGACGTGCGTGAACAGATCTATGTATCTTTGAAGTACACCGAGACCGGTCTGGATATCATGTGTTAATATATTTACACAAAAAAGGGTGCGCACTTCAGGTGACTTTCTTTGGCAGTTATGATTTTGAAAGTCTTTTGTAGTCATTCAATCAATGGATACAATATTTGAATGAACTACCTAGTACTAAAACGTTAACCTAAACCGGACATGTTTACCGAAGACGACGTGATCAACTACAGAGCGTCAATCGCGGCATCAAAGTCATTGAAATGAGTAAAATGACGAAGTTCCCGTTTTATGCCATATGGTTTCATGGGACACGAGTATTAAACCAAAGGATACTTTAATGTTGAATATGTGTAGTATGCCCATTGAGTTAATGGAACGCATTTACAAAGTGTTTGTATAAATTCAAGTAGAACTCAGAGAACAATTACGTATTTCATGAAAGACTAATGGTCATAAGGCACTTGCTCATGTGAAAGTTTGGTCTATGTTATCACTGATCACTTAACATAGATCACTTCGTACGGATCTTCTCACCATCAAAATTCGTCTGAGAGCTGGATTTTATATTAATACTCACTTCAGACATCCTTGCCTCTTCGCATAGATACGTCGCTTTGCAACAGCCGTATGGTTTATCTGTATACCAACCCATGATGATTCGACATAATTGGGTAGTCCGGGTTGAATAACTGCCACGTTCAAAAGGTAGACAAGTCTATGTTAGTCCACAACTTGTGACGATATCAGATGAATAAAATCAGGTGAAACGCTGTTATTTATAGTAAAAGATCGGATCGAAACGGAGTTATTTCGCCAATCCGAGCACGCGTTCAAAACGTCCGTTACAGTGAAGAGTCTGTTGTTTTTTGTTCCAAAGAGAGGTCCCAGTCACGTCACATTCCTTAAAAAGGCACCATAAGGTCTTTGCGCAGTGCATAAATTTGACATTGTTTGAACATATCTGAACCTACGATGACGATGAATAGGGATCCACCATCCGTGAAGACGAGGATTGATGGAATATCAACGGTTACTAAAGCATTCAAATCCGTACTTCCAGAAGAGAACGACTTTAATTGGGAATTAGCGGATGTTCTACAAGAATTTGTTCCGGTACCAATACCTTCACACCTTTGTCATTTCCTTCCATAAGTCCAGGATTTTATCAGAGCAAAAAAAAAGAATTGGAGACATTTTCGCAACAGCAGATAAAAGCAAAACAAGCCTTTCTGGTTCACAGCAACAGCATGAATGAAATACATTAAAGAAAACAACGACAGCAAGAAGAATAAAAAGCAGAGAAGAAACACAGACTTTGAGAGAAGGAGGTCAGTGAAAGTGAAACGATGGTGGTACTCTTAGACATGGAGTTATGGAGTCTGAAACAAATGTATACTGTCCAAGAGAACAATACCTTCCTAATCCAACCAGTTATACCCGGTCAACACAACTGATACGACTGAGATACCAACACTATGATTTCTAACAAATTATGAAAAGTAGCAGGTTTGGGATTAGGCCTTTGCCGTAGTGAGGAAATAATTCATTTAACGCGCATTACCACCCGTTTCTGAGCTTTTTTTAAGACAACAAAGCCCAAATGGTATTTGGGGCCAACCACGTTTATCAACATTATGCTGCGCAACGTTTGCTAAACTCATAAACAAATTAAATCCCTTTTATCCCATGATGAACGTGTGGCGAGTGAATGAGTGTAGGTCCTTGTAATTATAAAAAAAAAAAGCTAAGAGAGGCATGTACTTTTTCTTTCTGGTATATTCTCGTTTACAAATTGCATTTGGTTGCTGTTTTACCTTTCACTCTATCCGTTTCTTGAATGTCTTCATTGTCACATATATTTCTTCTTCTTCATCATTTTCGTCATGTTTAATTTTCTCGTCCTCCTCGATGTGTATGGGTTCTTCTTTCTTGGAGGATACATCGTCTTCCTGTTTCCGAATCCCTTTTGCTGCTTTCATTTCTTTGGATGGTATGAAGACCAATGCTCTTTCTATTGACAATTGTAACATATATTTCTTCCCGTAATGTGGGAAAACGATGTGTCAAAGAAGTTAATGTCCGTAGAAAAGAATATCCTCCAAGTTTTGATTGTTGGATCTACACTTCCTAGTCATCGACAATAACAAGAAGTGGCCATATTGACCTTCAACACAAACTCAACGGAAACAGTGACCATTCATTATCCCAGTAAATCTCTTGAAAGATCTATAAAAGTACCCCTTGTGGTTGTAGTACGAAGAACGTGTACATGAAATGTCTTGCTCTTTCAAATCGTTGTAGAGAATTGTGTCATCGGTGCTGCCATTGCCATTTTGAGTGGACAAGAAAGAGACAAATAGGTGTGAATCATTGCACTGAGCAGTTTCATCGGTTTACTTCTATTCAATCCTTCCCTGAAATACTCTAACATTAACACATAGAGCCTTACCAATAAAGTCAGTTATCATCCTAAGAGGTCCAACCACAACAACAGTATCCCTCCTTTTGGACAATTGTCTGACCTCGAGTGACCCCGAGGACAGCATGACTTTCAAAGTGACAGTTCCATGGAGGTGTTTCGCTACAATAAATGTTATCAAATTACTTAAGGTCATCCCATCCGATTACAAATCAAATTTGGATGTGGCTAAGGTCGAAATGATTCTCTCTACAAACCCAAAATCATCACTAAAAATCAAAACACTTTTGAGGTCGAAGTTCTGAAAGACGAAGTGCAACAATACTTAAATGAAAACAAAGCTGTAGATGACTATGGATGTTCAGTATTACCCGATACTCCACTCTACACATATATGTTGAAAATTCATGCAGACTATTTTTAGCGCTCAATATACGGTGGACACGATTGTTTCCATATTCAATGCGCTGTTTGGCAACTCCGTAGACAAAAATGAAAGAAAATGTTAGATCAAGTCCCATAAAATGGCTCGTCGCCTGCTGATTACAATTCGGAATCAAAACCGTTGTCCATTACATTTTATTTTGAATTGTTTCAAAGTATAGGTGGAGACTTTAAAATGATCAAGGTACACTCATACTACCCACTAAAAACAATTTGAATTTTTCAAATTATTGTAGGTACCTTGTAGAATCCAAGGATTTCAATTTAATCTTTGTGTACTCAGATCTGGTAGAGTACATCGTGGTGAAACGACATCATCATTTTTACTGCGAGTCATTCATTTGAAAGAGGATTCTGCCACGACAAATAACGAAGAAGATGAAAACACGTATAGCGTCTTATTTGGACAGAGTTAAAAAATTAGTATAAACGAAGATTTTGGCTAATATATTCCATTCTTCGAAGGAAAGTTATATTCACGTTTTGAAAGCAATAGTGACAAGAGGTTTGCATTCTTGAAAAATGTCAATTTGAGCCTAGGCCAAAAATTTCAACAAAATTTCAACTCTCATTCGAAGATCACTTCTTACACGATTGCAAAAGTACCTGAAAATAAAAGACTCTCAAAAGCTCATTGTCCTTCCAGTCTTATTTTGGACAGGATTGGAAGCATCATGCATGACCAATATAGACCCCTTTAATATTATTAATTACTATTTCTCTATTAAAAATCAGACCGGGGTTATTTGTGCCCCAACAAATGTATTACTCTTAATACATGATCTTGACCTTGATCACATAGAGAAAAGAACATTTGGAATCGGTCTAAGGTGATTATATTGAATGTTTTTCACTTTGTTGCAATTAGAAAAAAAAACATGTTAGTTCTTCTGGTACTAGGCACACGTAGGATGAATGACTTCTGATCAACCTTACCAACTTGGTTTCTAAACGTTGTGCCAGATTAAGATGAGAAAGAGCTCGTATTCGGCTGAAATATGTTTTTACCAGGAGGCTGCAGAGCGGAATTCTTAAAAACAAAAGAAATTATTTGAGAAAAAGAATACTCGTCATCAGTACAAGCAGCAGTTTACAAGTTTTCGACTTTACGCTTATCAATGTAGATCTTGATGTCACTCTGGACGTATTTCTTGACATCCGCAACTAATATGAATTGTCTGAGATTTTCGTTTTCTTTATGGACCCTGTGAGCGAAAAGCCAACTCTCGAGCTTTCGTGTTTTACCCGTTCAAATTGTCGTGCTTTACCCGTTCAAATTTTTGTGTTTTACCCGTTCAGATTTTCATGTTTCACCCGTTCAAAGTTTCGTGTTTTACCCGTTCAAACATTCGTGTGTTACCCATTCAAATTTACGTCTTTTAACCATTCAAATTTTCGTGTTTTACCCGTTCAAACATTCGTGTTTCATCCGTTCAAATTCGACATCTGCTTCCCTTGATTGCTATTTTATTTATTTCATGTAAACAATTAATATATTGCTAAATTAATATACAATGGACTTGATATTAGGATCATTATTAATAGATGAAACAACTGTTTATTTTGGTTTACGTTTTGGAATTTCCTGAGTGTATTCCAGGTTATGGTTTTGATATTGTAAACCTCAGGATCATTCTAATTTATTTTTCATTGGCTAATGCCTTGATTAGAAAGTACTAATTGTGACCCGAGGTAACATAGAACACAATAATATCCTGTAATTGTGAGGATTTGCTCAGTTTGTCACAGAATTAGGCGAAAATTAAATTTATTTTTCTTCTTGATTTACAAACTAATCTCACCATTTTCTTTGTTTCGTCGTACATGCATTGCCTGGGGTGAATAAGTGGTTTTCCCAAGGTAAGCAGCGTGTAACGATTTGCATGTGCCTGGTTTGTTATTTACATGAAATCCGAAATACTCGTTTCACGTGGTGCACGGCAAGCTCGATGTGATTTATGTTCACCTATAGAGAGTATATAAGGCGAGATATTTCTCATAATAATTACGGGAACCAAAATATATAATCGAAGGATAGATAAGCTCGTCTTGCAATCTCCAGCCAAAGGGCTGTTACCGTGTTTCTGATACTGTAGCTGACAATTGCTGTTACCATAGATCTGATAATCGCTGATACCGTAGATTTCAATGTTTCTGATACCGTAGATCTGATACCGTAGATGTCAATGTTTCTGATACCGTAGATCTGATACCGTAGATGTCAATGTTTCTGATACCGTAGCTGCTAACGTAGTTGATACCATTTCTGATACCGTAGCTGTTAACACATCTGATACCATCTTTTGATAAACGTCTTTGATATCGTCTGATTTGTTGTGGAACATCTTTGTATAAATATCTGAATGTGATTGTGCCGTTAATTTGTGCAAACGGAATTGAAGTATCTGTCTGTGTGTCGAACTGTCTGTTTGTCAACATCTGTGTAACGTGTAAATATCCGGAAAGCTAGAAGTCCGAGTGTCGGAGCTGTCTGAGTTGTAAAACATCCGGGTCGACATCTAGGGTAGTGAGGAACCGTTGGTTCTGGTAGATGTTGTATGTTGTCTGAACGTAAAACTGTGGTGGATCCGTGAAGGGAAACGTCCGATAATAGTATTGGTCAACCCTAGGTTTTCGGGGAAACTGGGAGACGATTCAACTGTTGCTGAATCGTGCGGTTATACGGGGTCGAGACACATATGTGTATTGAAATTGTAATAAAATTTAATACATTGTTGTATTTGCATGCTTATGTCAAATCACAATAATATTTCAAGTGATCGCATAGATATCAATAAAAGCTAGCAACTTGATTGAATACAAGTATATGGTCGTGCTAGTTATCGCAATCCATCGTGCGATAGTATAGTTTGTCGTTTGTGTTAATTTTTCGTAATTTATACTTGCATTAATTTAACTTTCGTAAAGGATCCTTGGATCTGTGTATAGTCCAAGAGATCCCTTTACATCTGAGATTCCTTTTGTATTAATATTTAATTTGTTCATGTATTGTGAATGGTTGTGATTGTAATTGTGGGTTGAACGCATGAGTTATTGTGTTGATACATCATTATTTTTCATTAATAATTTATTACATAAATTTATATTTTCTTTCACAAATTGTGTTTGTATTGTTCATTTAATCCACCCTCCTCTCGGTAACAATTCTGTTACACAGTTGTTATTTAACTCTCTTTAGCACATTCACGTTGTATTATGTTGTATCCAAATGGGATGAATCCCATTGTTCAAATTATTAAATTAAAGTGATAATGGTCTCTAGAAATACAAACGTGCTCTGATAAAATGTATAGATAAAAACATTCACTGGAATTTAAGTTTCAAACCTTAAATCATATTTCTGTGATTCAAACAAAGACTGTCGACACATCAACACTCTTTAAACTCAAAACATACACGTCATCGCCTTACGTTTTGGATTTCTTTTGGGTTTGTACTGAGGTTTATTCTGGACTTGAAATAACTAGGATTTGTGTCTGTAACTCCATGATTATTTCAGAATTCAATTTGCAATACCGTAAGTTATGTTGTTCTCAATTATTTTTAAAATCTTACAGAGATGTGATGCTACTTATTTTAAGAGCGTAGACTCGTACCAGTATGCTTTCTTCGATGGATGGATAGATATATCTTTATAATGTGATGTGAAATTATAAACTTGTTAACCTTCGATGATGTTATGCTTCGATACATTTTACAGCTTTTTTTTGATAATATATCAGTGTTACAGTGATGATGTTTTGAAAACTAAAAGGAGACAGTCCTTGTGGTTGTTTCAACCCAGAACTCAAGGTACTGCTATTAGTGTCAGTTCATTAATCTGTATAGTTTACGACATAGCCATTTGAAGTTATATAGCCAAAACATACGGTGTGAGGACAAATATGGGGACAAAAGCCTACAATACAAAATAGTAAGGTTGAGGTAGCTCTCCCGTATTAGCAGTGCCACCTATCGTGTGAAGACAATCGAGCAACTCTGTTTCAATACATGGTCACTCTGGTGTGAAGACAATCGAACAAACCTGTTTCAATACATGGTCACTCTGGTGTGAAGACAATCGAATAAATCTGTTTCAATACATGGTCACTCTTGTGTGAAGAAAATCGAACAAATCTGTTTCAATACATGATCACTCTCGTGTGAAGACATTCATGCTTGTATGTTTAAATACATCGAAACTATCGTGTGAATATATTCGTGCATGTATGTCGAAATATATCGCCTCCATCGAGTGAAGACATTCATGCACTTCTGTTTAGAAATAATGGCACTATCGAATGAGAAAGTATTGGTGCATGTCTGTTTAAATATAGACACTATCTTGTGGAGACATTCATGCTTGTATGTTCGAATATATTGACACCATTGTGTGAAGACATTTGCGCATGTCTTTTTAAATGTATAGACTATATCGTGTGAAGACATTCGTGCATATATGTTCGAATAAATGCCCATTATCTACTTTGTATATTTAGATAGATATTAGTCATCCGATGGATGGAGAGGCTGGTTCTGTTGTATGCATGCGCAGATGGCCGATGATGCCAAACCATGCACCAAATATTTGTTTACATACAGGACAGGGGATGAATGCGACATCTCCAGAAGTTTTGATTTTCTGGCTTGCCTCTTTAGCCCTGCAGTTGCTGTCCTGCAAAAGTCGCACAATTTGGAACCTTTGTGCACAGAGGTATGCCACGTGACTCGATCGCTTGCTGTTTTCTCCCATGAATGAGGGTTGAGATTTAATGCTTTCAATGCAGCTTTCCAATTGGTTTCGAAGCGTTTCTTCTGACCTCCGTATGATCGCTGTCGTTGCTGTAAAAGAGTCTTATAGGCAGCCGGTGGTCTTGCTTGCAAACATGTCCTGCCCAGCCTACCTGCCAGTGCAGGGGGATAGTGTGGATGCTTGGGAGACCTACTTGGGTAAGTACCTCATAGTCTGGAACCTTGCGCTTCTACTTCATGTTAAGAAGTTTCCTGATACTTGTGGTGTGAAAGTGGTTTACTGTCCGGGTCTGGCGTTGGTACACCAATTACGTTTCGCATGCGTAAAGTAATGAGGAGTAGATTGCCATATAGACCTTTAGTTTGGACTGGACGCTGATGCTGTTTCTATTTCAGACGTTGGCATACATTTTGCTGAAAGTGGCTGGCTTGGGCAATGCGAATGTTCACCTCGTCGTCAATAGTGACACTCTGTGACAGTGCACTGAAGCTGCCTTCTTGGTACCGATGGTGAGACCAAAGCATGTGCAGGTGCTGAAATTTTGTCAACGCCTCATTGTAGGTCCACTTCTGAGCCAGCATTGAAAGCGCAGTCATCAGAAAAAAAGAAATCCGCGATGGTGTCAGCATGACCATGGTGTTAGCTTGAAGCCACCTGGGATTGAATTATTTTTCATCTGTACAGTAACATATGCCGTCTGTATCCTATCCGTCTCTGAAAGCATTATTTAGCATGGCGGAGAACAATAGACTAAATAGTGTCCGTGCCAGAACACAACCCTGCGTGAGTGAATTCGTTTCTGGGAATGGCTCAGATGCCTCTCCATTGTCCAGTACTCATGGCTTCATGCCATCATGGCCATGCTGCACCATGGATATAAATGTTCCAGGGCATATGTACTTGGTCATTACCTTCCACAAGCCTTCTCTTCTGACTGTATCAAAAGCGTTTGTCAAGTCGACGTAGTTGGATAAAAGGTCGGTGTGTTGCTCTTGACATTTCTCTTCTAGCTGACTAACAGCAAACACCATGTCGATGGCCCAACGTTCTGTTTGGAATCCACACTGGCTTTCGTGCAGTTGTCTCTGGCGCATGTGTTTATGGAGGCGCTTCCGTAGGATTCTATCGAGTATCCTTACTGCAACTGAGAGTAAGGATAAATCCAGTTGGTTGTCACAATCCTTGTGGTTCCCTTTGCGCATATAATGGTTGATTATGGAACCGTCTTTGAATTCATAGGGGATTGTATCTTGCTGCCACATCAGCAAAACCAGTTGGTTGAGCCTTTATATCAGGCCTTTTCGACCTTCCTTGTAGACTTAAGCCGGGATGGAGTCTGAACCAGGAGCTTTGCCACTGGAGACCAGTAAGATTGTTTTCTGTGTCTTCAGTAAAGTTGGTGGGTCATTGAGGGCTTTGTTGGTGGGTAATTGGGAAGGAGGACTGGTAGCTTCATTATTGGTGGATAAAGGGCGATTCAGGAGACTATCACAGTGTTCAGACATCTTTCAAGAGAGTTCTTTTTTTGTCAGTGATTATTGTGTTCCTGTCTGCGCAGAGAAGGTGTGTATGATCCAGAGGATGTAAGTCCATACACTTCTTTCAGAGCATTGTATACGTTCTTCAACTCATAATGGCTTGCGTACCGCTGGATCTCATCAGCTTTGTTGCTTAGCCATGTGTCTCGCATTTGACCGAGCTTATGCTGTATAGTTATGCATATGTTGTTGTACGCATCGTTCCTTGATGTGGACTTGGGGTTGTTGAGGTAGGTTTGAAGGAGTCGGTGTTTATCATCTAGCAACTGCTTGATATCGGCGCAGTTACCATCAAACCTGGTTTTATGCTTTCTAACTGAGGGTCCTAGGATTTCAGAAGCTGTGCTGTAGACCAGCTCTCCGAATGGCGACAAGTCGGTCTCCACGTTTTGATTGTCGAGAGGGGTGGATTTTAGACGTTCTTCAAGGGCATCCACGAGATACTGTTTGGTACTGATGCATTTCAGTTTAGTAATGTTCAGTCGTGTATGAGCATTTGTTCCCTGTAAGCGTCTTTTTGGGCTGAATTCGGATGTTGAGCATTGTGTAGGTGAGGTGGTGGTCTTTTCAGCAGTCAGCGTGACACAATGACTTGATCAAACGCACATTCTGCATGTCTCTGTTCCTGACAATGACGTGGACGACGAGGTGTCATTGCTTAGAGCGATGGTACATCCATGACGTCCGGTTAGGAGTTGAGAGACGGAGGGCTGTATTGGGGATCAACAGTTCATGCCTGGCGCAAGTGTGAAGCACAAAGAGACCGTCGCTGTTACAGTGACCCAGTCCTTGCTTTCCTAGCACTCCATCCCAGCCAACGTGAAAACAGCCACGTTTTATATTGAAATCGCCAACAATGACGAGATCATCTGCCACTGTAACGTCAGCAATGACGGTATGAAGATCCGCATAGAACGTGACCTTCACTTTATCTGTGTTGGTCATGGTTGGAGTATAGCAACTGATGGTGGTAAGGTGCTAATGTTCCAGACAAGAGGGCAAGTTTCATGATCATGAGTATGTCGTTTCTTCCTTGGAAGGTCCAACCAATTTGATAAGTGCTGTCTTCACTGAAAACAATGACTCGAGTCATACGGCGCTCTTCATTTTCGCGGCCGCTCCAAACGAAAGTGTGTCTGGAACCTCTATTACAGAGTTCACCTCCTGCAAGCCGGGTCTTGCTCAAAGCAGTAACGTCCACGTTGTATCTGGCGAGTTCCTATCCAGTTAGGGCGGTTCTTTTATGTGGTATTTCCTTAAGATCTCTGACGATTCAGGTGCGTATATTCCTTGCGCCAAGTGTGAGAAGAAGAATCCTCATTTTTTTTTTTTGTATTTCGACCTCAGGGGTAGGGTCCGCGCCAGTTACTTTATGCTATCCAGGGACGTTTATAGCAGGCAATGTTTAGAGCTGATTTTCTAACCTCTTTCTCATGCGAGGGAGATGAGCAGTGCATTTCTGAAGAGGGCTATTCAGTCACTCAAGGGTCTGCCGTATTCCACTTCTGTTCCATATCAGTGGTGAACGACGCTAATAGCCTGAGCAGCCTGTGTGCAAGAGGTTTTCGGCGACGGCTGACAGTGTACCCACACCTGCCGCTTCGTCGCTTGCCTGTAGCCACATGACTATAGTGGGTGAAGAAATGGGATGGGTGTATAACATGAATGACATGCGCAGTGACTTCGTTTTAGGTGAGAAAGAGTTTCACAGTTCGTCGTCCTTACTCTCTCGCCCAAAACCATCTGAGTCCAGCACGACAACGTAAAGACGGCCGGATACATAGTGGAGTGCAGTGGATGACCGGAACGTCTTACGTGTCTCTTCGTGCTCTTGGCGCTCCACGGCGCTTTCCTGAGAATCGCTTTTCTGCCCGTTGACCATCTGGTGGTTCTCGGCGTAGTGTGCCGAATCCAGTCTTCACATGCTAGGTAGAGTAAGCCTACGTCATCGAGATGTGTTAGACCTTCCCATACAACCGCATACACCATAATGGTTTAATAATGTTGCCTGGAGTGTCTAATTTCACAATAATACATATTAAGCAATGTCTTTATTACGTTGCCTTTAGAGGCTAATTTCACAGTATTCCATATTACATAATGTCTTAATGCTGTTGATTGCATTATCTAATTAATCAGTATTCCATAGTAAGCAGTATCTATACATTATTGGCTGTAGTGACTAAATGTTAGGTATTACATAATGATTTGTCTTGAGTGACTAATTTCATAGTATTTTATAAAAGGTAACGTCTTTACGTTATTGTCTGGATTGTCTAATTAAACAGTTTCCCATAGTAAGCAATATCTATACATTAGTGACTTTAGTGACTAAATGTTAGGTATTCCATAATGGCATGTCTTGAGTGACTAATTTCAAAGTATTCTATAAAAGTAATGTCTTTACGCGTTTGCCTTTAGTGATTCATTTTCACAATATTCCATACTAAGCAATGTCTATACGCTGTTGTCTGGATATCTAAGTTTACAGTATTCTGTAATACCTACTATCTATCTATACGCTGATGCTTTAATTATTTAATGTAAATTAACATTGGCCATGGGTAACAAAAACATGTTAGTTAAATTTAATCCATTTTCCTGTTAGCTTTAATTATTTTAAACGTAGAGCATTGAACTTTAAAAATGTATGTACAGATAGTAACAATTATCAAACAAGCAGACGAAAACTGGCAAAGACTTGGGGAAATGGACCATAATTTACAGAACATTTTCGATTCTGTTGAACTGCCGAGCTAAACACTTACAATTTCGCTGTAGCTAGAGTACAAAATACGTCAAACAATTACGAAATAAATCCAATTATTAAAAAATGTCTAATTCGGCAATGACATTAAATAGTTAGAAAGGCTATCGTTATTTGAATGAATTGAATTAGACACTTTTAAAATTAGAAAATGATGCAAGTACAATCGATTTTTGTCCAGTGGGCTTGAAATTCAATTTCTGACGATTATGTGTATTTCCAACGAGAAATGACTGTCATTAAAGATGAAGAACTGCTAAACACTTAAACAATTTAATATTCCCTGTGATCGTTTTACATGGATTAGAAAATGCACGTTCTATCTAGTTCTCATGCATATTGTCCTTTGTACTCAATAATGACTCATTTTGTTTTTAAAAAAGACCACAGGGCCAACAGGTATAAATATATCTCAGTGGCCCGTCTCGAACCCATCTTTTTAACGCATTTTGAAACTTAAAGATCAATATTCCGGATAATGCAGCTTCTGTTATAGTACATTCAAACCTATTTATTCCTTTTTCATTTGGCAATCATTTTTGAATGACAATATAAATAGAGCAGTTTACCTCTATTTAGAAGAAAACACAAATCAGGAGTAGATAAATCTATGTATAGAGAAACACATGTACCTATTTTAATTCAAATGAAATATTTTGTACAAAATGCACACTAATTGTTTGAACACAACACGTGTAATTACGCGATACATTCAAGGTGGAGTCCACCGTAACTATCAGCATACAGTTTGAACGTATACTATCAGAAGAAGCAAATATAGTTTTCCCAGTTAATCAATAGCATTTGTTCTCTCTTGACAAGAATCAGAAACATAAAATAGCATATTTCATGCTAATGCGAAATTATTGGTCAGATTGAATGTTTCATTTCCGTTCTTTGAATGGTGGAAATAACAGAACAATGCGTGATTTTTGTGACAAGGTCACCTTTTACTATTAAGATAATGAGACGGTGCTAATAATGACGTGACAAGTGTACATTACTAATGCATTAGTTAATTGCATCATGTGTACAATGATATATATATATATATATATATATATATATATATATATATATATATATATATATATATATATATATATATATATATATATATATATCTGCATAACAAAGACCAATAATAAACCAACACTATGGTAACTTTATATATATAATACTATATACTGCAGACGGAATCCTTTCATTATAATAATGTCCTTTCTAAAAATATGAATGGCACATACATCACGTGCATTTAATCACTATTAAATACGAAAATGAATGGCTGATATAACATTGATGCAAACGTGAAGGGATAGTACGCAGCTGATTCCAAAAATAATCCATATATGTTACTAGGGACTTTCATAATTCCAAAAGTAGGTCCTCAATGTTACTTAAGACTTTCTGGATTCCAAAAGTAGGTCCTCAATGTTACTTAAGACTTTATCGATTCCAAAAGTAGGTCCTCAATGTTACTTAAGACTTTATCGATTCCAAAAGTAGGTCCTCGATATTACTTAAGACATTCTGGATTCCAAAGGTAGGTCCTCAATGTTAGTTAAGACTTTCTGGATTCCAAAAGTAGGTCCTCCATGTTACTTAAGACTTTATGGGTTCCAAAAGTGTGTCCATTATTCCAATCCTGAATTTCATGATTCACTGTCGTTCGTTTTTTATTTATTCCTTTAGCTAAGTTTGCATACAATATAAATTACTTGTCGTTAACATTAACACTGAAATAATACATCAATGCTGTAGAAATAAGGTGGGGTAAGTGTGTTTCATATTTTCTCATCCATAATAAACAAACTTTGTGCAAATTTATATTTCAATAAAAGAAATGCATTACGATGGGATCACATTTCAAATTATCTTGTTACATGTGGCCATTATTGTAATTCTACATGATACATTACCAAAATTCGCATCAGTCCGAAATTATGTACCTTAACAATATATCAGATTTAATTTAATTATGTTCTATGTCCTATATACTTTAATTGTGTATTCTTTGTACGAAGGAATAGAGAAAGCAAATATCCTATTTCATGTGTGTGATCCCATTTACTTTTTAGAATCTTACACATGAGCGATGCTAGAAAATGAATTGTGTCTTCATCTTTTTGTTTCATGGTCTTCACAATAACTTCACATGGTCTCCCTAATAAATAAATACAAGCTTTTTAATACAGAAAATGTATCCATGTTTCAAATGCTTCTATATTAAGAGTGATTTATTTGTTATTTTAAAGACAGCTTACAGATTGGCAGATTGAACTTGACACTTGTCATTGAATAATGTGAGCTTGGCCCAAACATATGATCATAAAATAAAATAAACTATTGTATATTTGAATGGAAGCGCATTATAATTATTTCAACTTTAGTTTTCTTTTCCAATTTTAGGCACCTTAAAATAGCATGCGCATAATTAAAGTGATGAAAATATATTGGATAGAAAATAGCTAAAATGTTAAGAGAGAGAGAGAGAGAGAGAGAGAGAGAGAGAGAGAGAGAGAGAGAGAGAGAGAGAGAGAGAGAGAATAAGAGGGGGGTCATTTGGTGTTTACCAACAACTGAACTTATTTATCCAATTACAATCAACATCTAATTATCTATTCCTTTTCAGCTAGCGACATCCATCAAAATTGATGTCAATACTACATTTCAGAATGATCTGACAACACTTCATTGTTTCCATTTAACTGTCTGTCAAGCTTTAATTATAGTTCGCTCCCCTGAAATTCTCACGTAAAGAACATAATGAAAATCACTGTTTGGTTCCTACAGCAAATATGATTTGCAAGAGAAAAGTGCCTTATCTTCCAAACCTATGACGCTAAAGAAATCTGTGTGATTATATTATTAACATTTAAAACCAGCTCTCCATTCAAAATGGCATCAAAACAATCTTTGAAAATCCGAATAGGCAATTGGACAAAATAACAGCTTACATAGTACTTGAAACTAGGTGAATCACGGATATCTACAACTATTAGGATTAAAATGTACTTACTAATTTAAAATATCACTATTTAGTCCATATTTGCAGAATTTTCATAAAATGTGAATGTTCACATTATCGCGTCTGCATGACAAAATGCTAGAATGACATTGCCTATGACTACATGATGGAAATGGCATAGAATAGATGAAAGGAAAGATTACAGTGTATGTAGACTAATTCGCTAGATATAAACGTGAAATAAAGGTGCTGATGAATGTATTGTAGCTAGGTTGCATGGCATTAAACATTAAGAACTGAGGATGGCCCCTTGTTGGTAAAAAAGCTCAATAGCGTACAGAACTGGTATGGTTTGTTTTAATTTACCTTGACTACCAATAGTAGTTAAACTATAGTTCATCCATATCTCAGTAACATAGACATGGCAGTGGGAAAGTCTATTTGGAAACCCTTGATCCTTTGATATATACATATATATATATATATATATATATATATATATATATATATATATATATATATATATATATATATATATATATATATATATAAAGCAGACAGACAGGTTGACAAAGTGTTGTTGCAGGCAGAAATATATACTTCTTTGAGGCACCCGTCATATATTTCTCGTGCACCAGCTCTCTATTCCATTCTGCCATGTGGTTCATCCTGTCCCTAAAAATGAAATGAATCCACGCCATGAGTAATGGCATCAACCTCTACGCTAACATACACCACACCCAGTCCAAAAGTAATGGTATACATATCTTAGCTATTAGATACCAAACACACGCCATGGATATTGGTACCAGTCTCTTAGCTATCAGACACCATTCCCCACGCGTAGACTGCTCTGGTAGCCGTGTGGTTAGAGCGTCCGACTCGGATGCGGCAGTTCGCGTGTTCGATCTCTGGTCAAGTCATACCAAAGACTTAGATAAATGGTAATAACAGCTGCCTCTCTTCGCGCTCAGCATTAATAGATTAGTATTAGGACAGGTCAGCCTAGTGTTGGGATAATGTGACTTTGTTGGGCATCATGCTACATGTCTGCGGCATAATGTCCAGTGCTAGACATCACTAGAAACTGTCACACTGCAGATATCGTAATGGTAAGATTGAAACATAGTTAAAGCTAAGTTAAAAATCCAAATCACACACACCCAATCCCAAGCTATGAGTAATGAGACCAATCTCCTAGCGATCAGACACCAAAACGTACGCCTCGAGTAAGGATTCCAGTTTCGTAGCTATCAGGAACCTAACAAACGACTCGAGTAAGGATTCCAGTTTCTTAGCTATCATGGACCAAACAAACGCCAAGAGGAACGATTCCAGTTTCTTAGCTATCATGGACCAAACAAACGCCACGAGTAATGGTACCAATATCTTTGCTCTCGTACACCAAACCTACAACACGTATAATGGTACCAACCTCTTAGGTATCAGACACTAAACCCACGCCATGAATATTGATACCAATCTCGTAGCTATCTGGCATCAGCGTTCAACAGAACACAGTTATGTACATTGCATTCTTTATCTCCATGCATAATTCAACTCATATTTTTGAATGCATTAGACAATAACGTGTTCACGACATCATCTGTTGGTCTCATCGTATATATGTTGTAGTATATAATCATTTCATGGCTCATATACATTGTATTATCCCTAAAGAAAATATACTTGTAAATCATGTTCAAAACTTATACCACATTAAGAAGTGTTTTTCATTTATATGTACTTAGCTTCTAACAAACGATTGTACACACTTCTTCAATATTTCATCTTTCTAAAGCGCTCACCGTTACGAACCAATGCAATCTCACCTCTGTCTGCCTCTGTTTGAGTCTCATATTCGGCCAATTTGAGTATGTGAGAAAGCTTGCCAATAGCTTCTCGTGAGTCGGTGGTTCTTTTTGAGGCTTTTCCCGGGTTTTTCCTCCCCCAATAATACTGGCCGCCATGTATAGCCTATCGTGTGCTGAAAAATGGCGTTAAATCTTACAACAACAACAAACAAAAAAATCATTCCTCTATTATATTCTCTTACATTTGTGTATCTGTTCTTTGTTGTTTTTATCTTTCATACAATATTTGAGCATCATATAAAATAGACTTGACTAATATGTACATATATTTTGACGTAAATTGTAAATGAAATCTTGAAATAATAATAATAATAATAATAATAATAATAATAATAATATTAATAATAATATAATAATAATATAATGAGGACATTGCCCTAATGGTACTCTTAACTGTTTTACATTTAAAAAAATCATTTTTAGTTATTTTCAATGATTCTGATTTTTTGCCATACAATACTGAGAAAATCCGCTTAAGAATACTTTCCATTTATATTTACTGTGCTAACTTCCAAGTTCCTTATTTCAATGGCTTCGTCCTATATTAGGTCTAGGATTTGCTTCTATTTTGAGAAATTTCCTGAAGTGTAATCCTAATATGCTGTTAACAGAACTATCGTATAAGGTTCTTAATCAAATTCATTGCTTGACTCTGATATTCCCACGTTGGTATCAATAGAAACGATGAATCTAATATCTTGCCGTCATATATATATATATATATATATATATATATATATATATATATATATATATATATATATATATATATATATATATATATATATACATATATAAAAGGGTGTGTGTATGTGTAGGCATGTGTGTGCAGTAATCGTCTTTAGTATGCCATGTTGAGCAGCGCCAATTCTTCCACAACTTCGGCAATTTATCTAACAAAGTTGGACACATGGTAACACCTAATTGTTTATTTAATAAATACATGTAAATACAACAGTCGTTAATAAAGAAAAAAAAGTGCCATTTGATATTATTACGACTCTATTATCTTAAAGTCAGAAATGTAAAATAGTGAAAAGCGACAAGCTTCGTAAATTTCAAAAAAATAATTTTCTTCTGGAATACAAACTGAAAATATACAATAGAACTAACGGTATTGCGATTTAAACACCAAACAATCACAGAGCAACGAATACGGTGGTTTTAAGGGGGACGATCTAGGGGCAATAAACATCCGAGTCAAAATGGTCGTGGGACTTTATTGGGACAAGATTCATAAGGACAATAATACTTATCATTAATATAGAGACAAATAGGAATGGAACATATTAGGTGACATTACGATACGGGAGATTGGCAATGTAGCAATGGGGTGACCTTAATACGTGTTATTCTATGCAGATAAGTTCAGCTGGTCCAGCCGGTAGCGGGTAGGTTCCGCTAGTACAGAGTGTAGTGGGTCAGTTCATTTAGTTCAGCGGGTAGCGAGTGACAAATTCAACTACTTCATAAACTATGCCAATATACAAAAAACGCTTGGCGGGGAGTGGGACTGGTGGGATATTGACCTAGACATAGACATATAGCACATATATAACACCTAAACTTCAAAATCGACTAAACGTAGAATAGATGATTCAACGTCGGTCACACCCTGCGATGATAACATGTGAAGGGAATGCAGTAAACTGAGAGATTTGTATAGTGAAATAGCGGATCGAAACGGATTCAGTTATTTCACCAGTCATAACACACGTTAAAAAATTCAGTTACCAGGGCGGTGTCTGTCTTCAGATTCGAAGAGAGAGAGACATCACATTCCCTAGCTAGATGCGCTAGCGAATGTGCGCAGTAAATCATTGTGACAGTTTTCAAACATGACGAAAACTATGAAGACGATTAACTGACTGGGGTGCAACGGCCACAGAGAAGAGAGGAGATGGAATATCAGCGCACTAAAGTCACTACCCTCCTACTGCCAGAAGAGACCTATTTTTAATCGGACTTTAGCGGATTTTCTTTCCTTTTCCCAAGAATGTTGTAGCGGACTTTCTTTCTTCTTCTAAATAATTATTTTTAGTTCCAGCACCTTTACAACGTTCTCCTTCCTTACCACGCGTTGAAGATTTTAAGAATGCACATTACTATCACCAGTTGATATGCTCCGAATATGACCATCCCAGATGAAGTGAAGGTCAGGTTCTATGAGGATCTTGACTCCATCGTTGCTGACATTACAATGGCAGACAAGCTCGTCATTCTGGAGGTTTTGATGTAAGAGTAGCCTATGATCACGTTACCTGGGATGGAATGCAATGAAAGCAAGTTTTGGGTCACTGTAACAGAAATGGTCTCCTTTTACTCCGAGCATGAACTGCTAGTCCCCAATACAGTCTTTCTTCCTCCCTAACAGTAACCGGACGTCATGTACGCACCCACACTCTAAGCACTGGCTTAGACAGCGTCATTGTGAGGACAAGGGAAAGGCAGGATGTGCGTGTGACAAAGTCCTAGTGCGGCGTTGATTGCTGAACAGACCACCGACTCATCATCACTAATTTCAACATCTACATTCAGTCCAAAAGACGTCCACAGGGACAGAAGGCTCCTCAACGACTTAATATCACCAAGCTGAAGGCACAAGTACAAAACTGTCTCTCGTGGATGCCCTGGAAGAATTATGAAATCCATCCCTATAGACAATCATAATGTGGAACAGACAGGGCGGAATTCAGAGAGCTTGTTTACAACACAGCTTCTGAAATCCGAGGAGAATCAACCAGAAAGCGTCAAGACTGGTTAGCATAAAGGTTAAGTTGTGTCAATCTAGCAAGACTGCAGCTACAGAGCTAAATTGGCAACCCAGAAAAGCACGTGCCATCAACCTTACCACTCATCCCCTGTCCCATATGCAAACCAACATTCCGTTCAAGGGTTGGCTTCATCAGCCACCTGCGCACACAAAGACCAGAACCAGCCCCTCAAACCCTAGGATGACTAGAGAGGTCATGGTCAAATTTACGGACGAACAACACAACATACATTCCGACACGTGTAACAACAGCAATTAATTATAAACAAACAACGCAATCATTTCATTAGAACTTTACATTAAACAGCTTCTATCGTTACAATCATGGCGAGGTCTTGAAATATAATTCAAGAGAACAACGTATTTATACATATGAGCATCAAAGAAAATCAGATCCACACTACACCTCTATCAACAAACGTCAAGCAACAATACAAATAAGTACACATAACAATATTACGAAATTGTCCTTTACTTCAATGGACATCTCAAGAACATTCTAATAACACAGACGCATGTTCGAGTCTCAGATTCGGCCAATGTGGGTACGTTAGAGCACCTGACAGTAGCTTCTCGTTGGTCAGTGGTTCTTTCCGGGTTATTTCTAGGACTGGAAGCCATGTATAGCCTATCGTGTGCTGAAAATTGCGTGAAACCCTACAACAACATACCGCAGACGCGTTGATTCAGAACCCACCCATGTGCGTCCAGTCCAAAATGCAAGCAATATTCGTTCAAGGATGATTTGGAAAATATGTATTCTAATTAATATGCTTAATTAAGGATCCAATCTTGTATTGCTCGTGCGGCCAGCAAACGTACACATTCTATCTGTTATGTCCCTCATCCAACAAAAACAAATTGGACGCACTGACTTGCATCCATTACACTGATTTATACATGAAGCAACGTTTACTGACCTCAGTAATCGGTTGCCACACAAACCCTATGTCTTCAGCGAGTCCCGGGGAAAAACTCTACAGTTGAGATTGTTTCCGCAAAATGGTCAGCTCCCGGAATAGTGTCAATACTGAGAAAACATTATAAATAATATGGTCGTATTCAGGCTTAGGCACTTAGTACGTGTAAACACATATCAGTATTTCTAAATCGCCATGGTTTGTAACTAATACACCCTGCGTAAAGCTGTACGTGGCAACGAAACTTAATAACCATCAATCTGGTTATATACACAGGAAGATCTTTCAGAAGCCATCGATAATTCCTTCAGGAGTATTTCACACGTTTCTTCATGAACTGTTACAGTGATTATTTTGAGTAATTTTGTTACTCAAAAATTTAATGAAATACGCCGTTCACCTTATTTAATACAAAAATATAAGCAATCAACGTTATAACTGGTGTATCATTGTGCGTTTGTATATGTAAATTAGCTATTCAAAAAATCGCTCTACTTCCACTAGTAACTTCAGAGAATACATTTCTTTTTTATATGCTACTCATGAAAACAACGTAAGAACTTCTTCGCTTTAAGTTATTATTTGTTTACTGCATTTAAGTTCATTAGAATCTCATTAGAATCTGATTTGGTATTTAGAACAAGCATGTTTCCATGACATCAAAGAACCAAAATCAATAATTTCCTATAAGTTCTCTGCCCTGATGGTAATTTCCTATAAGATCTCTGTCCTGATGGTAATTTCCTAAAAGATCTCTGTCCTGATGGTAATTTCCTAAAAGATCTCTGTCCTGATAGTAATTTCCTATAAGATCTATGTCCTGATGGTAATTTACTAAAAGATCTCTGTCCTGATGGTAATGCCTATAAGATCTCTGTCCTGATGGTAATTTCCCATAAGATCTCTGTCCTAATGGTAATTTCCTATAAGATCGCTGTCCTGATGGTAATTTCCTATAAGATCTCTGTCCTGATGGTAATTTCCTATAAGATCTATGTCCTAATGGTAATTTACTATAAGATCTATGTCCTGATGGTAATTCCTATAAGATCTCTGTCCTGATGATAATTTCCTATAAGATCTATGTCCTGATGGTAATTTCTATAAGATCTCTGTCCTGATGGTAATTTCCTATAAGATCTCTGTCCTGATGGTAATTTCCTATAAGATCTCTGTCCTGATGGTAATTTCCTATAAGATCTATGTCCTGATGGTGTCTTGATGGTAATTTCCTATAAGATCTATGTCCTGATGGTAATTTCCTATAAGATCTCTGTCCTGATGGTAATTTCCTATAAGATCTATGTCCTGATGGTGTCTTGATGGTAATTTCTTATAAGATCTATGTCCTGATGGTAATTCCCATAAGATCTCTGTCCTGATGCTAATTTCCTATAAGATCTCTGTCCTGATGATAATTCGTTCCAAACATTTGATTAAACTAAGTATTCCTCTTACGAAAAATGTGTTAAATAATGTAAGCTTATTACAGTCTGCAGGTCTTTACTTAATTTATTGAATCCAGAGACGTCATTCCATTTTTTCCGGGGGCGGGGAGGGGGGGGGGAGACAAAACGTGACAATCATGTTAATATTCCTATCAAGGCTACAACAATTTTCTAGCACATTCAAATTTGGGGTGGGGGTGCCTGTCGCTCACCCTTCGGCCCTCTTAACATTGACGTCATTAATTTAATCAACATTTTTATTTTGCATTGCTCAATTTACCATCAAAACTTATTTGTACGATATTAAGACTCGTATATGCTGCTGCACAATTTACGATCAAATTACTATGTTCGATCTAAAGATTCGTCATTGTTTGCTGCATAGATTACAATCAAATGACTATGTTCAATATATAGATTCATCACTGTATTTTGTAGTTCACAATCAAATGACTGTGTCAATACCGAGATTTATTACTGTATTTTGTATTTCACAATCAAATGACTATGTTCAATATCGAGCCTTATCACTGTATTTGTAGTTCACTATCAAAATGACTATGTTCAATATCGAAACTTATCACTGTATTTGTAGTTCACAATCAAATGACAATGATCAATATCGAGATATATCACTGTATTTTGTATTTCACAATCAAATGACTATGTTTAGTATCGAGACTCATCACTGTATTTTGTATTTCACAATCAAATGACTATGTTTAGTATCGAAACTTATCACTGTATTTTGTATTTCACAATCAAATGACTTTGTTCAATATCGAGACTTATCACTGTATTTGTAGTTCACAATCAAATTACTATGTTCAATATCGAGACTCATCACTGTATTTTGTAGTTCACAATCAAATGAATATGTTCAATATCGAGACATATCACTGTATGTTTTAGTTCACAATCAATGAACTATGTTTAATATCGAGATATATCACTGTATTTGTAGTTCACAATCAAATGACTATAGTCAATATCGAGACTCATCACTGTATTTGTATTTCACAATCAAATGACTATGTTCAATATCGAGACATATCACTATATTGTTTAGTTCACAATCAATGAACTATGTTTAATATAGAGATATATCACTGTATTTGTAGTTCACAATCAAATGATCATAGTCAATATCGAGACTTATCACTGTATTTTGTATTTCACAATCAAATAACTATGTTCGATATCCAGATTCATCACTGTATTTTGTATTTCACAATCAAATGACTTTGTTCAATATGGAGACTTATCACTGTATTTTGTATTTCACAATCAAATGACTATGTTCAATATCGAGACTTATCACTGTATTTTGTATTTCACAATCAAATGACTTTATTCAATATCGAGACTTATCACTGTATTTTGTATTTCACAATCAAATGACTTTGTTCAATATCGAGACTCATCACTGTATTTGTATTTCACAATCAAAATGACTATGTTCAATATCGAAACTTATCACTGTATTTTGTATTTTACAATCAAATGACTTTGTTCAATATCCAGACTCATCACTGTATTTTGTATTTCACAATCAAATGACTACGTTCAATATCGAGACTTATCACTCTATTTTGCATTTCACAATCAAATGACTATGTTCAATATCCAGAATCATCACTGTATTTTGTATTTCACAATCAAATGACTATGTTCAATATCGAGACTTATCACTGTATTTTGTATTTCACAATCAAATGACTTTGTTCAATATATAGACTCATCACTGTATTTTGTATTTCACAATCAAATGACTTTGTTCAATATCGAGACTTATTACTGTATTTTGTATTTCACAATCAAATGACTATGTTCAATATCGAGACTCAGCATTTTTTTTGTTGTATTTCACAATCAAAAGACTATGTTCAATATCAAGACTTATCACTGTATTTTGTATTTCACAATCAAATGACTTTGTTCAATATCGAGACTTATCACTGTATTTTGTATTTCACAATAAAATGACTATGTTCAATATCGAGACTTATCACTGTATTTGTAGTTCACAATCAAATGACTATGTTCAATATCGAGACATATCACTATGTTTTAGTTTATAATCAATGAACTATGTTTAATATCCAGACATATCACTTTATTTGTAGTTCACAATCAAATGACTATGGTCAATATCGAGACTTATCACTGTATTTGTAGTTCACAATCAAATGACTATGTTCAATATCGAGACTCATCACTGAATTTTGTAGTTCACAATCAAATGACTATGGTCAATATCGAGACATATCACTTTATTTGTAGTTCTTAATCAAATGACTTTATTCAATATCGAGACTTATCACTGTTGATTGTACAAGTTACAAAAATTAACTCTGTTTGACGTAAGGTATCGTCAGACAATTTAATAGTCAGTGTGATATGACTAGTGCATTAATCACAAGTGCGTGTTTAATTTCAAAATTTGATTTCCTTTTTATATGATCTTTCCTTTTTTATTGATGTGCTGATATTATATTTTATACTTTTATATTATTTATATAGTTCCTGTCGTGACATTTTAAACAAAAATCAGCGATTAAAGGTTTAGTTTCAACTTGTATTGCCAATTCTTAGAAGTATAGATCCATGGTAAAGATACTAGATATAAGATATTAAACTGATACAACAATCTACATTATGAATATGAATGAGTAATTAAAGAACCTGCGTGCAACAAGTTCTAGAAAAAGTCACGACCGATTATGTACATATAAGTAATGAAATGAAAGGGGTGCAAGAAGAATAAAAGAAGACGGGACAACATTACCTGCAGCCGTAATGGAACACACCGTAATCATATATTTTTGAATTGTTAACAGTCTATACTCTAAACAAATGTAAAAGAAATGAGTGACAGACAACAAGCTTTGTACAATTTCGGAAACAATTTTTATTTACATAGAATACAAAGTAAAAATGAGAACAAATAACTTACGGAATTGAGAATTCAGTCCAAATTAGCCAATAATTAGAGACACGAGCCTAAGTAATATAAAGTCTTGGACAAAATTCAGTAACAGTCCAGAATAAATCCCAGAACTGAAGGCGACGACGTGTATGCTATAATTTCTAATCACTTGACGTGCCAACAGTCTTATGTTGAATCACATATCCAGGTTTGCATTCCGTATAAATTCCAATAAATATCTCTGTACAAGAATATATCAGAGCAATTGTGTATTTCAAGATAAACAAAATCACATAAATGCAATAATTGAAGAAAAAGACTCCAGCCAAAGAAATTATTTAAAGAAATTGACACAACATATAACTTGATTCTCTTAAAACGTAAAGTCTGAATGATCAGCGCCTCACAATTCCAATATTATATAGTTCTCTACGTGACCTCACAATTTTCAACAACACAATACCTAATGGGGGAAGAATTCTAGAATGATCATGATGTTTGCAAACAAAAATAAACACCTATAAAATTCCAGCGCCCTGGCCCAAATAAACATATTAACTTCTTTTATTAATAATGATCATGATATTATACCCAGAGAGAATCATTAAGATATGTATTAGTTTGTTTATTCATATTTACAAAACAACAACAAACAAGTCAATTAGGTCAAACGAAGGTACTCAGTTTTTAACAAGGTCAAGTACAGCATACAATGGTACATTACAATCGAATAAAACAATGGCTAAAACGAACAAAGAAGACAACTAAATTATAGATGGATAATACTACCCCTTATTAGGAAAAAGAAAGATTTACGCAAGATAGCTACCTTTATAAGTCAAATATACATGTGGACCAAATTACATACGATGAATTCTTATAAACGATAAAAGTATACATGAAACAATATATTTATATACACGTGAACGTATATATGTTATTAAGTTGTCTTTTCCGTTGATGCTCATAACATCCATATTGTATACCTGCAACATGAAAAATTATTTATTTTTTCAGAAACAAAGTTTTCTGAAATATTTTAGAGAATTAAGTATCCCAAGGACGAGATTTTGTTACGAGAATATGCATTTTAAATAAGAAATAAAAATAATGAAATATATTAAGTTCTGTACAAGTTAAAATATAATGTATGTTTGAATTTAGTATATATTGCTGTAAATGACTCTATCCAAGAGTTTGATCAGATTACTTTTGTAGTTCCAGAGACAAAGAACTACTTAAATTCAATATCGCAAAAAAGAAGATTCCAACCCCAAATTTAAACGAATACTGGACACAACATACAATTTGATTCTTCTGAAACAGGAAGCACGCGTGGCTCTGTCCTAACAGTTAGAAGATTATATAGCTCTCTGCTTGATATCGGGTAATAAATGGTCTTTTATGAATCATTGTCCTACAGGAACAATCCTTCTAGAATGATTCTGATGTTCACAAATAAAAACAATGACCTGTACAATTTCACATATTTACTCATAATATTGATAATATTAATGGTGTTATCCAATACATGAAACGATCAATTGAAACCCATACATATCAACAATAATTTAGTTATGTATTAGTTGTTTAAAATGAATAAAATAAAAAGTCAAATTTGGGTCAAGCAGACAAGATCATGTCCAACATACAATGTTGTATTACAACAGCATATAATGAAAAAAGTCTAACTACCTTACAAGGAAAGCCCATTAAATATACATAATATTATCTCTGTATTTAAAATTTTTTTTCTCATTTTCGGGTATGCAAAATGTTCCCGTTTGACGTATACGGTATGTTGCCGAAACAATGTATCATTATCTATATTGATATTATTTAATAACAGTCATTTCAAAACATATGTATCATTATCTATATTGATATTATTTAATAACGGTCATTTCAAAACAATGTATCATTATCTATATTGATATTATTTAATAACAGTCATTTCAAAACATATGTATCATTATCTATATTGATATTATTTAATAACAGTCATTTCAAAACATATGTATCATTATCTATATTGATATTATTTAATAACGGTCATTTCAAAACAATGTATCATTATCTATATTGATATTATTTAATAACAGTCATTTCAAAACATATGTATCATTATCTATATTGATATTATTTAATAACAGTCATTTCAAAACATATGTATCATTATCTATATTGATATTATTTAATAACGGTCATTTCAAAACATATGTATCATTATCTATATTGATATTATTTAATAACGGTCATTTCAAAACAATGTATCATTATCTATATTGATATTATTTAATAACGGTCATTTCAAAACAATGTATCATTATCTATATTGATATTATTTAATAACAGTCATTTCAAAACAATGTATCATTATCTATATTGATATTATTTAATAACGGTCATTTCAAAACAATGTATCATTATCTATATTGATATTATTTAATAACAGTCATTTCAAAACAATGTATCATTATCTATATTGATATTATTTAATAACAGTCATTTCAAAACAATGTATCATTATCTATATTGATATTATTTAATAACGGTCATTTCAAAAGAATGTATCATTATCTATATTGATATTATTTAATAACGGTCATTTCAAAAGAATGTATCATTATCTATATTGATATTATTTAATAACAGTCATTTCAAAACAATGTATCATTATCTATATTGATATTATTTAATAACGGTCATTTCAAAACAATGTATCATTATCTATATTGATATTATTTAATAACAGTCATTTCAAAACAATGTATCATTATCTATATTGATATTATTTAATAACGGTCATTTCAAAACAATGTATCATTATCTATATTGATATTATTTAATAACGGTCATTTCAAAAGAATGTATCATTATCTATATTGATATTATTTAATAACGGTCATTTCAAAAGAATGTATCATTATCTATATTGATATTATTTAATAACAGTCATTTCAAAACAATCTATCATTATCTATATTGATATTATTTAATAACGGTCATTTCAAAAGAATGTATCATTATCTATATTGATATTATTTAATAACGGTCATTTCAAAAGAATGTATCATTATCTATATTGATATTATTTAATAACGGTCATTTCAAAACAATGTATCATTATCTATATTGATATTATTTAATAACAGTCATTTCAAAACATATGTATCATTATCTATATTGATATTATTTAATAACAGTCATTTCAAAACATATGTATCATTATCTATATTGATATTATTTAATAACGGTCATTTCAAAACAATGTATCATTATCTATATTGATATTATTTAATAACAGTCATTTCAAAACATATGTATCATTATCTATATTGATATTATTTAATAACAGTCATTTCAAAACATATGTATCATTATCTATATTGATATTATTTAATAACGGTCATTTCAAAACAATGTATCATTATCTATATTGATATTATTTAATAACAGTCATTTCAAAACATATGTATCATTATCTATATTGATATTATTTAATAACAGTCATTTCAAAACATATGTATCATTATCTATATTGATATTATTTAATAACGGTCATTTCAAAACATATGTATCATTATCTATATTGATATTATTTAATAACAGTCATTTCAAAACATATGTATCATTATCTATATTGATATTATTTAATAACGGTCATTTCAAAACAATGTATCATTATCTATATTGATATTATTTAATAACGGTCATTTCAAAACAATGTATCATTATCTATATTGATATTATTTAATAACAGTCATTTCAAAACAATGTATCATTATCTATATTGATATTATTTAATAACGGTCATTTCAAAACAATGTATCATTATCTATATTGATATTATTTAATAACAGTCATTTCAAAACAATGTATCATTATCTATATTGATATTATTTAATAACAGTCATTTCAAAACAATGTATCATTATCTATATTGATATTATTTAATAACGGTCATTTCAAAAGAATGTATCATTATCTATATTGATATTATTTAATAACGGTCATTTCAAAACAATGTATCATTATCTATATTGATATTATTTAATAACAGTCATTTCAAAACAATGTATCATTATCTATATTGATATTATTTAATAACGGTCATTTCAAAACAATGTATCATTATCTATATTGATATTATTTAATAACAGTCATTTCAAAACAATGTATCATTATCTATATTGATATTATTTAATAACAGTCATTTCAAAACAATGTATCATTATCTATATTGATATTATTTAATAACGGTCATTTCAAAAGAATGTATCATTATCTATATTGATATTATTTAATAACGGTCATTTCAAAACAATGTATCATTATCTATATTGATATTATTTAATAACAGTCATTTCAAAACAATGTATCATTATCTATATTGATATTATTTAATAACGGTCATTTCAAAAGAATGTATCATTATCTATATTGATATTATTTAATAACGGTCATTTCAAAAGAATGTATCATTATCTATATTGATATTATTTAATAACGGTCATTTCAAAACAATGTATCATTATCTATATTGATATTATTTAATAACAGTCATTTCAAAACATATGTATCATTATCTATATTGATATTATTTAATAACAGTCATTTCAAAACATATGTATCATTATCTATATTGATATTATTTAATAACGGTCATTTCAAAACAATGTATCATTATCTATATTGATATTATTTAATAACAGTCATTTCAAAACATATGTATCATTATCTATATTGATATTATTTAATAACAGTCATTTCAAAACATATGTATCATTATCTATATTGATATTATTTAATAACGGTCATTTCAAAACATATGTATCATTATCTATATTGATATTATTTAATAACAGTCATTTCAAAACATATGTATCATTATCTATATTGATATTATTTAATAACGGTCATTTCAAAACAATGTATCATTATCTATATTGATATTATTTAATAACGGTCATTTCAAAACAATGTATCATTATCTATATTGATATTATTTAATAACAGTCATTTCAAAACAATGTATCATTATCTATATTGATATTATTTAATAACGGTCATTTCGAAACAATGTATCATTATCTATATTGATATTATTTAATAACGGTCATTTCAAAACAATGTATCATTATCTATATTGATATTATTTAATAACAGTCATTTCAAAACAATGTATCATTATCTATATTGATATTATTTAATAACGGTCATTTCGTGCGTTTGAAATTAGAAACAAATAGCACGCGATAAAATTATATCTCAGTACTTCATAACTCAGCATACTGCATTTGTGTCCTAATTAGCTTAATGACACAAAAGCTTTAATATCACGAAATTCTTCTAACTTCCAGTAGACGCATGCCTAGTTCCAAATGCCAATTGTTATCGGTATTTTTATATTTGAAGATACGTAGAGACGAACATGTTTGTAGATTCTTTCAAACCGTTCTATGCGTAGATATGTCCTTGTAAATACGATTTATTGTGAATTGCATCAGCTCGTTCCATTCCATGAGTCGATAATTGTTGGTACGAACGATCTTACAATCTTTTAACAAAGATGTTCTACACTAATATTGATAGATATTTTTCGAATTTCTCCGATTAGAAAGCACTGTGTTTCGTTAACTGGATCTAGTAAATCAGTTATGTAATCCGAACCTGGCTGCTAACAATTGATAAAATCTACAGAGGTTGTGTATCAGCCCTTTTTATACGAGAGTAAACCAACCAGGTTTAAAACAAAGCTATTCTCCCTTAGCAAATATTACTTGACCAGATAATAATTGAATTAAAAGCAATACTAACGGTAATAAATACACGTTGTCCAAAGGAACGTCCTAGCTAATGTTGACTAAAGAGGCAAAGTTTTAAACATGACATATGACTAAATTAATATCAATTAGTGTAGGTGTAGGCTTGGATGTTTTGATGGTCGCTAAGTTTCTAAATGCCCTCTTAACACACTCGAATTCCTAGATCATAGTATAATCTCCTTATGGTATATTAACTAAGCAGAAAATGGACCCAGACACAAAGCCACCAATAAACAAAAATCAATCAACAAGTTTGCCACTGTGTCCCAAGGTCATGAAACACCAGCAGAAGGGATCCATTATTGATCCTCAGTTATTAGTATACAGTACCAAACACAAGCATCACTGCGGCATAAATGACTATTTAAATAATCAAACATATCACACGACCTCAATACTTAATTAAGACACTATACTGTGTTATGTATATTAAACTTGATAGTGCTGGCATTTAAATATCTTAACTATGTATTATTGTATAGGATGTCTAAACATGGCCTCTGCGTTTTACTGCTTAGAATTATATTAGATCCTTACGTAATACAGCAATGGGAAATAGTTGGATCTGTTGTTGAATAATTCAGCGTGTTGTGCATCGCTTACAAATGACTTACACATTCTTTGTTTTAATGAAAACCTTAAAATCACATATTTGTGAGGAATTGAAAACTAATATCCATATGAAATACATCGACAATTTGATCTGAGCAACATATTAAGTTAAATTCTTGTTTAAATACATTTAGGAAGAAATCAACGTTTTCTAAATTTGAATCTTTTGCAGTTTTGTTTATAATTTCGAACGTTAAGTACTCTGAGGTTCTATGTAAAGATGCACTGTGTGTGTGTGTGTGTGTGTGTGTGTGTGTGTGTGTGTGTGTGTGTGTTTAAGGGTTTTAACGTAGCTTACAAACGTGTATTTAAATCGCTACGATATTCACAGTGTGGTACTTCGTGGTGATGTTTAGTGATGAGGCATCATGCAGTAGACATGTAGCATGATGTCCCACCCAGTCACATTATCCTGACAAAGGCCGACCTCCAGCATCCGAGGCGGACGCTCAAATCACGTATGCCTTGGGAGTAATCTGTTAAAAGATCTAAATTTTGGGAAGCTTTACTTTACTTCTTCAAATAGTTTTGAATGAGAATTTCGTTAATTTAAACATTTAAATTGAGCATGTTGTGTTGTTTTCTAATAAACAAGCCATTCACTAGGATATGTAGTATTTGATGTTATACCTGCCACTTGCTGTTGGAGCATTTTAAACTCTGGTTTGGATATCGCTCTGATTAAGACGTATGCAGTCAATTAGAGATAAATAAAAGTTTTAGGACATCTTTAAAGGAATATAACCTGCGTTATCATTGACATTTTAAGCTGCACATTTTCCAAAAGTGCAAACAAATCCGCCCATCACCCGCCATACAAAATACGTTTATTTTCATGTTCGTTTTTAGTTTGCATTCTCATCTCAATTGTATGCATTTGAAAAATAAAATAAAACGCCCTATGGGCTTCTGCCATAATTATAGTTACCACATTTATATGGGAAACTATGAACGTGTTTATCGAATGGACCTATTAATTACATGCTGATTTTCTTATTCTCTATATGGCTTACATAAATAAACAGAAACAAACTACAATAAACAAAGTAACAGAATGTATGCCGTATTCAAAACTAAATACACAACCGCAGCTTCATCATTACACAACATAAATAATGCACACATAATCCCGCCAGATGTATTTGAACTTAGTCACACGCTAGACATAGCTGAAGAAAGAAAATGGCATTTAGATCTACTTAGAATTGAAATAGGTTTGAGTCATATTGTAAATGAATACGCATTGCAACATTTTTTCCCATTTGATCTGGAATGAATAGATTTTGGTACTGTTGTCGATTCTACGAAATATCATGATTATGGACTGGATTTATTTGTGTCATTTCTACACGAAATACATCGGATTGAAAAGCAAGGAAAAGGCGTGTTGACTGCGTCTGCAGGTGTATTTCTGTTCTGTCATTGAATCTTTGAATAACGATGTCTTTAAAAACAATTATCACTAAGTCAGTATTAAATTTAATGTTTATGTTATTTTGAATGCAGTAAAGAGGATGTAATTGCACTTGGAATATAGTTTTTAATTTTTAAATTCAGTTCAATTTCGAAATGTGTAATCAATCTTGAGAGCCCATGACACGCCTCATGTAATTCGGATTAGCAGAACTATACAAGTGTTTATTTTGGTGAAATTCAGGATTTATACATAGACGAATAATGTTGTACATTCGTATTACCAGCTAAAAAAGAGAGTTTAGTTCTTGTCACTTGCATGCTATTTGTAACGATCACGTTTGGAGTCTATAGCTAGTCTACATCCGACATTGTGTATCAAGAACATTAACGCGGGATGTTCCAAAGCAGCTGGTATGTGGCAGTCCACGAAACATCTCGTTTAGTTAATTCAGAAACAAATTTGATCAACCAAAACGTAAGGCGTCTACTACGATAGTGTACATGATATTTGTTTTCAAGGTAGTTCCAAATATGTTATTATGCACACATGTGTTCAGCATGAAGTTTGCAATATCGTAAAGTATTCTTTAAGGATTCTAACAATATGAAGTTAATGGAAAACAAAATGAGCCTATACTAATTGAAGCTACTTTCCTTATATTAGCGAATGTATGTCTTTGTATACACGTATTCCTCATTGATATAACTTCTCAAATCGGTCAGAAAAGAAAACCTTATTACTCAATTTCTTTTGCTGAAATTGAGTTTTCCAATGACCTCGTCCATGTCTAAAATCTTAACTGGAAATACGTTTCAATGGCTACACCACTGATACAGCAAATAATATGTTTTTGTGTTAAAGAGTTGTAGACTCAATGTGACTTTTACGAACTCCTGGGTAACGGTCAACAAATTCACTTTCCTTGATTTGGATTAGTCACCTGATGGTATCATGGCAATTACATACACATGATAATTATGTCCCATAAAAAAGAACATGGACCTAGTGTATGACGTCATTAATTTTCATTCCAAAACTAATTGCATTATTGGAATGGTGTCAGTGTCATTTGTATGTGCATATCGTATCATGACAAATCGGTGCTATAAAAAATGTTTCTTCTCTGATGCAGAGACTAGTATATGGTGCTGTCAATTCAAGCTGATTTGCATTTATCTTATGCTCAACAACTTTGTTAGACCAGACTTCCTGTAATATTCATTATAGCTTTTCTGAGGTCTATAGCTGTGACGTTGCGAAAACAACAGAGAAGAGGAACCATGTTTTGGGTGCCAATTACGAGTGCAATTTAAGAGTACTACGCAAGTAAGTTGAGAGTATTCCGTTTGTAATGTTAGGGTATTGCCTGTGTAATTTGAGATTTCCATGTGTAGTCTGTTAATACACATGATGTCCGATCTACATGGTGATATCGAGAATATAGACACTTCACCTGACATAAGAAATACAAGAACAAGTCGGCAACATAAATTTTTATAATGAAAAATGAAATTGCATTTAGATCCAAAGTTAGTCATAATTTGCCGATGTAATACCATACGTATTCACGGTAATGTGTAAAGAAAAACACACTGTGATGTGAAGGAACAAATAGCAGTACAATACATACTTATATATTTTTATATAGAATTTCAAAGGTGTGTTTTACTTTTCCTGCATATTATCCACTATAATTATTTACTTTATTGTGCTCTTTGCTTTACATTTTCTCATATATGGCGCCTTTACATCGTGTCTAACGATTGCTCATCCTGTAAATGACGTCAGCTGTCATAACGGAAATAATGATTACGTATTTTGAAAATAAACTAGGATAAGCCAACACATAATGTTACTCGCGAAGGTGAAAGTGTCTCTATAATTTCCATTGCTTATATTCAACTAAAATGTGAACGTCATTATTAAACGCGTTAAACATTTTTAACTTAAAATAGTCCAAGGCAATACATTTTTGTTCTTTTGTAATTGGCAAACCGCGCCCCTTTAATATAAGCGGAAATAGTAATAGCTTGATCAATCATAGGGGATACCCTTTGCAAAAAGGATGCAAGCACAGTACTATATTTGAAGTAGTTTGTTCTGATTATTTTGCTTTGTGTTTTTTTTGGGAAATGTAAAGTACTAATTTACAGGACTACATTAGTTGAACAATGAGCATGAAAACCAAAAGCAAATTTTATAATTGTAATAAACTAATATGAAAGCGAGATAGAAATGTCGAATTAACAAGATGGGATGTCAATGGGAATGGAACAGTCAATTACCCGTATTATTTATACTTTTGAAATCCAGACTGTTAGATTTGACTGAGTTTCTTTTTACTGATGGGGGAAAAGTGCAGAGAGTCATCGAGATGTGGTGGTTAACAATGCAAATACAATTTCATATGGATTACCTGTCACAAACAATTGAATTTCACGAGCAGGAGGCGCCCATTGACTTATCTTGAGGAATCTAACACATTGCCACTTATATGATGTTAACCAATCAAGTGTTAGATCTTACAGCTGCCATACTGAAACGTGACTCTATGGACATTATCGGAATTCCATCTCACAAATGTACATAGGTTTAACTGAATGTGGTCTTAAAGTCTCAAGCGTAATTTAACATTATCTATACAAATCTACTGAACAGACCCTATAACAACTGATAAACACATGATATACCATCAAATGCAACAAATGAGAACCATAAAATCTGTCTGATCGACTTCTAAAGTTACTGATCAACACCCACCTCTATTGACCAAATACCAAAGCTACTGACTAACAGTTTTACTGATCTGCATCCACATCTACTAACCAATACACGTTGTAACTTAGTAGCACCACAACTTCTGACCAATATCCAATTCACTGCTACAAAAATTAATAGATTGGTATTGTGTTAAGTTCGTTATTAAAGGATTGATGGTTAGCACTTAATTCTAGATAAACAATCACACACTATCACCATTCAATACGCAGGGAACAATGATTGTACAAGTGTCGCTCACTGAGTGCATACTAGTATTTATCTGAAATTGTTTGTATAAAACGTTATATAAAACGTAGTATATACCTCAGAGTTTGTTGACGGTGTCGGTACATTTGCAAGTATAGCACTGGTGTTATAAATAGTTTATACACGGAAACATGCTCATAATAAAACTAAGTTATAAAGTAATGCACAATTCTGAAACCAAAACTGACTATAGCGATATTGAAATAAACTGGGGGAAATGAGTTAGAATTAAACCGTTACGATTTATTTTAAATGTTCACAGAGAGATGGTTTCGCTCAATGGTTAGCATGCCTGACTCAACCGGGAGACAGTCTATATCACCTGCAGTGGTGTATCCTTGGTCAAGGCACTTTACACTAATTATCGTCCATACTAAATAACCTACTTGTGTTGCTGTGTCGTAAAGTACCAAACATCCTGCCAAACATATCAAACAGTCACGGACATTAGCAATGGCAGAGCATTAAAATATATGTCATAAACTAAAGATATTACTGAATGTTAACAATATGGCTTGATCTAATATAGGTCTACAATTCCACAACCGTCACTGCCTTTAGTGGAGAAATTAGTAGTAAAATTACAAACAGAAATGGACTTTCCTCACAACTGGGTAAAATTTGTCATAAACTAACGATATTACTGAATGTTAACAATATGGCTTGATTTAATATAGTTCTACAATCCCATCCCACAAACGTCGCAGCATTTAGGGGAGAAATTAGTAGTAACATTAAAAACAGTAATAGAATTTAACCAAAGCTGAAGAATAAATTCTGACTTATGCAACAATTACGAATGAGACTAACACTAAAAATACAATTCTGAAAACTAATAGTTAGCGCAGATAGAACATTCCAGAAACATTTCATTCCCTTGCTGAGAATCAGCGAAACTTTATAAGCTAATATTTGAATTTAGCTGTGACTACAAAAACTATCCAATAATACAATTTATTAAATCTAAACATATGCAGCTAGTAAAAAAAATGTTCATATTTAACTTCTTTTAAAAACATTTTTTAAAATTAACATTATATAGTAGATAACTACTCAGAAACTAACTTTAATATACAGTCTAATACGAATACCTATCCAGGGAAACCAATGTACTGATGTAGTGACTTAAAACGTACCACATTTGTTACACATTACACATTAACAAGTATCTTGTTTCCATACTCTCCTCGCATTTGCGTATTGGCTTCTTTCTGCACCAACATTTAAGATTTAAACAAAATTAACCTTTCATTTTTTAAATGCAATTGTGTTGTTAGCTGATTTTTTGCAGGCTTTAAAATCTCAAAGATGCAAAAGTGTCTGGAATGTTTTCTTTGGATAGTCTTCTGTTAATCGTGTTAAATCTGTTAAGATTCTGGAGACCGTAGAAATGAGATTATATTGCTGTTTTCAAGATTAAACAAGTTAATTCGGTTATGTGGGCTTGAGTTCATCATCCATTACTGTCATTCGGTAATATTGACTTGTATAGCACTCCCCGAAAAGCCGTTATATGACGATTGACTTTTATTGCATGAATTTCAAATTAGATTATCTATTGCACGTTTGGAGTAATCAATTATGTTTGAGCATCGACGTCATTATTAGTTACGATGACGAGAAAACGTATTGGAAATGAAATGGGATAACATTCTTAATTTCCGAGTTTACATCATATAATTTTCACATGATATGAATACTGTTTTTCTCAAACACAATGGACATTGAAGCGGCTTCAAATGGATTTTTTTTCTGACAGCTGCCCTAGATGTGATATGTTTTCTGCGTGATACTATACTTTGTGTCTTCTCGACAACATGCATTCGTATCAAATGGCAGTTATTACATTTATATTCAGTAATGTTTCTTAGTAATAGTAATGTTTTGTCCCAAATATTAAAAAAATCTCATTCATCCCTCGATTCTATTAATTTCGTCAGTCTGCATTTGAATGTATTGTGCTGGATTAGAAAATGTGCCAAACTGCTACGAGAGAGAGAGAGAGAGAGAGAGAGAGAGAGAGAGAGAGAGAGAGAGAGAGAGAGAGGGGGGGGGGTAGGATGGGGCCATATACATGTAATATATTCAATAAAGAATGACGGCATGCATAATTTATTGACCAAACTGAGAAAGTTGGGTTCTGCATAGTTGGTATATTTCATTATTACCAATGCTCATTGTGTTACAATTAGTTTAATTGTACACCGGATATACGTGCAAAGTTTTCTAGAGTTCCTCAGCTATACATTTGCATTACGAACATGATTCAAAATAACAAATCACAATTTTGTGATCTAATACAAATGAAAGAGGACTTTTTATCAAGAGTGTTGTTGTCGCCTTTGAAGATCGTTTTAGATAACGTATTGCACGGTAGGATCTTTTATTTTAAATGACGGCAGCTTAGGCTTAATTTCAGTGAAATTATCAAGGGAAACATCGAGTGCAAGCCAAATTCATCATTGACAATGACGATAACGTTGTTTTGATGTCACTGAAAATAGCAAGAAAAACATTGAATTCAAGCCAAGGTCACTTAGGTATTCGACATTGTGAATTATATTCAATCACGTGCTATCACATTATGTTGTTGGTCCAAGGTCATGTCATATTGTGTTGTTAGCCCATTGTCATTTCACATTTTATTTTGTAGTTAGTCCCGTGATATGTCTTATTAAGTAGTTAGTATCTTCACATATCACATTATGTAGTTAGTCCCATTGCATGTCCTAGCATGTATTTAATCTCTGGGCATGTCACATTATGTAATCAGCCAGTTGTCATGTCGCACTATGTAATTAGTCCCTTGCCATGTCTCAGCATGTAGTTATTATCTTCATATGTCTCCATATGTGGGTAGTTCATGGTATGTCCTTTTACGTAGTTAGTCCTTTGGGTTGTCACTTTATAAAGTTACTCCCTTGACATGTCTCAATATGCAGTTCAACAATCAGATGCCGTGAGAGTCGAACGATTCTAGATCATGTATTTTACTCCCTTTAATAAAGTTACATATATTTGTGAAATGTCAGATTTTGAATAAGCACTGAATCTTACAGTTGAAAGCACTGAGCAGTTATATTTTATTACATTTAAGCCTGAGAAGTCTTTGAGAACGGTCACTTCGAACTTTCCACTTTATTTTTACAATGTCAGTATTTAATCTGCAAAGGGGCCAGCATTCATACTCGATGAACTTGACCGGGATATCTTTGCACGGTTTTGAGAAATCAGACAGTTGAACTATCGACCCTACCACTTGATAAGAACCCGTGTCAAATAGTCATTCTTCAAAGGCAAGAGTTACATAACGTAATTCAGAGATTCTGACTGACGAAAGAAATGTTTTCTTAGGAACCATTACTTACGATTAGTCCGATGAAAATTAAGACGTACAATTCGGAAGTAATATGAATTTAAAGTGACAACCTAGGTCGAAACTCTTTAGTCATAAACTTGCACAGAGAGAGGGGGGGACATGCCTCTGGGGAAGTTTAAGATAGAATAGTGCTTTCATCGTAAATCAAGAATAGAGATCAGATGGTTGTCTTTGTGCGAAAGACAGGGTTTAGTGCTAGGACGCACAACTTCTAAAGATAACATTATTAAGGTAAGTAAATTTAATTTCCCGTAATGTTTATGTTTGATTTATGGAAATGTGTTTGATTTTTCGAGGTTCCATATTATGTATCGGTTATTTCATGGAAATGTGTTGATGTTAGAATTCTTTCTCGATTTATCGCTTTAATTTTGCATATCTGTTTCATTTTGCAGATGTTAGTTCATTGGCAGAATTGATTTTATCGATCCGAATTTCCATATGCGTAGGATTTCATAAAGTTATATGATATAATTTACTTTGTCTGTTAGGACGATAGTGATTAACGTGAGTTATCGTTGAGTACCTAGTACTATCTGATTTTGTAATGTTCAAATAATCTTGTCGGTGAAGGATTGAAGTGAGTTAGAATTTGTGAATTTTATGCAACAGGAATCTAAAGTATAGTATAGTATAGGTGGAAGAATACAGCAAGGTTCGATATACCACTCGCGTGTTAATTTATGGTCGTCGCTGTGAAGCGATAGTAATGTACTACCAAATTAAGTCAGTGTTTATGCAGGGTCTAGATAGTTAGTATGCTTCTAAATAACGTAACTGCGGTATTTTATGTACGTACATATCTTGATTTAGTGTTATTTTGTACCTTTAAGGTAACATCTTTGAGAGAGAGAGAGAGAGAGAGAGAGAGAGAGAGAGAGAGAGAGAGAGACAGACAGACAGACAGACAGACAGACAGAGACAGAGACAGAGAGACACAGTGAGTGAGTGAGTAAGATGGGACGATTTGAAGACGGAAGTCCGGAAATAAGAGATGTGAAGAGCTCAGAATAAAGGACCAGGAAGTCCAGAAATGGATTAAGTATTCACAATAGAAAGACTCGAGGAAATAGGAAACGATGGAACACGGTCTAAAGGAAGGTGGTGCAATCAGTCGTGGACATTGCGATCTTTTCACTATTCTTTAGTATGATAAAATAAATCCAAATTAGACACGTCTACTAATTTCTGTTGATATATATCTTAAGTTGAATTGAAATTACCACTATTAATATTTTTGATTAAATGTGTTATTTTGTTTAACTAATGGTGCTCGTATTGCATTATTTGTTCCCAAGATAATAATAATAATAATAATAATAATAATAATAATAATAATAATAATAATAATAATAAAAATGATAATGTCGGACCTGTCTCAGAAATGTTAAGTACAATTTATTCAAAGAAAAGCATACATGATTGGCCTCACTTATTGGGCCAGGAATAGATCTGAAATATTGTATTCACGTACCACGTGAAATGTGTTCATCACGAACCACCACTGATTTTGCCAAATTAGGGAAGAAATACACTTTGCTGCAGATTTAAACATGCAATCATATTCTTGCAATAATTATTGACAAAAAGAATATATGTACATAATACATACAAAATAATAAATACGCAATATCATGGGTATTTCTTTCCCACTTTGTATACAAATTACAACTACCTGTATTGCAGAATATTATGATGGCGTTGTTCAACATCGTTATCGAACTTCATAACTTGAAATGACCACTCCTATTGATGTTAAGTATATGGAATAAACTACCATTACCCTGAAGAAAGAGTCAAAGTTTCAAAACGTTCAATGTTCTCACCACTCAATTTATTATTTCATCCCCTTGTGACTAAACCTGCGAAAATCAGTTAGCTATTTTTGAAGGCGTTTGTGACATATTGATTTCAGATGCTGCTTACTTTTGTGGGTATCTACTTGACTAAGATTATCAGTTATTCCTTTAGATCAGGGTGTGTGTCAAGTTATGTTTCCTAAGCCATCATTCCAATCTTGAGTTTCAAAACTCAACTTCATTAACAACACTCATGACTTTTAAAAACATATGTTTCTCAACACAATAGGCTTTCAAAAACTCAATTTCCTGTATACCACTTTTGATTTTTATGACATTCTAGTCCTCAACACACTAGGCTTTCAAAACCTCACTTTCCTCAACACCAAACTTTGAAAACCACATCTGACTTTCCGTGATGCAATGCTTTTAGAATGTGTCATCTGAACAGCATCATTTTTTACGACATAGGTTATATGTCCTTCCATATATATATATATATATATATAGAGAGAGAGAGAGAGAGAGAGAGAGAGAGAGAGAGAGAGAGAGAGAGAGAGAGAGAGAGAGAGAGGGGGGGGGGGGGAGAGGGATCGGAGAGAGAGAGAAAGAAAAAAATGGGGTAGTTTATTGCATTAATGTGTATTTTCATTGTAAGACTTCGCAGTTTATACTAATTTTACAACTAGACAACAAACATTCCAAATATCTCTCAAGACCTTGAAAATATTCAGAGAGGTTTTATTTTACGCAAAGATCGTGAGAATTTGAATACGATTATGTACAGTTAATGTCGTGAAATGCACTTGGGGTGTAATAGCAATGATCTTTAAGACTGATTTATTGAAGTTTAAGTGGGAAGTCTGGACAGCTTATGGATATAATCATTTTATAATGTCAAGAAACACTTGAATTTGCCTGAACATTAGATGAATCGACTTTATTTGTCCCTCACATAGTATTTATCGTAATGTTCAATATTAGTTCGCGTAACTTGTCTCTTACAATGTAAAGAAAAAGGTGAAGCATAAATCGACTATCGATAATTTTAGTTAATCTCCGTGTAAATATCCATGCAGGAACTGCTACGAAACACTTCTTTCAAAATAACATTGAATTTCTAACTGTATCGATTATTTTGCAAAGTAGATGTTAGTACCTCTTACTCAACGGTGTCAAGTTTCACAGAACAGAAAATATTCTCAAAGATTAAGACGACATTACAAACACTGGATACAATGTTGCCTTTCATGAGTCCTCAGTGGCGCTTAGGATGCGGAGATATTTAGCTTTCGTCTTTCATGTTAGTTCTATTTTGTTGCGAAGATCAATAACAACACCAGTCTTTACACACGACTTTATTTAGACTAATAATACGTAATATGGATTGTGCACTAATACTTAATCTCGTTTTCTTACGAATTTATGGTCATAAGCTAAGCACAGGTGCTCGACGCGAGCTTGATGTGAAATAAAAAAAAATAATCTAAAGGGGGAAAATCATTTAGAGTGATAAAAATAACTTAGATGACAGGTGAAAAGAGCATCATGTACCATGTTTGCGGTTCTACTATACACGAATTCTTTAATTACAGAACAGTGGTAAATGCAAAAGTAAGTTTTTACTTATATATTAACTCGATTCAACTTTAGGAATCCTGTTCCAAGGAAGAATCAGACATTTTCTTTTTCACTGCACATACCATAAACAATCAGTTCAAAAGAGTTCAAGTATTAGGCACACACGACAAGGCCGAAATATGATGGGCTGAAAAGGTTATTCATAATACATGTAGCTCTTTTCACCGGTTGTCACGGGAGCTCGCAAGTGTCCCAAGATGAAAAATTCCAGAAAATCGCACGTTTCGGAAGCAGTAACTTCTGTTTGGTACAACGTAGAAAAGCCAATGATGGCTTGATGAATAGAAAAATATCCCAGGAGTAAAACAAACCATATAGAATGGTTGTGTGCTTTTAAATACAGAAATAGCAGAATGAAATCGAGGGTCATGGGTGGAAACAAGTATTTTTAAAGTTACGAACCTTCTCTTTTTATATAGTATATAGAGAGGGTCATATGTCACAATGGGTCATTGGTGTCATCTAAGGAATTTTTATCACTCTGCATGATATTTCCCCCTTTAGAGTATTTTTTTATTTCACATCAAGCTCGCGTCGAGCACCTGTGAAACTAAGTAATACAAAGACGGAAAACCAACATGTTTTTCAAAACTTAACAAATTTGATTATCAATGTTAAAAAGGAAAATGCACATTTAACTTATAGTATTGTAAATTTAATCCAAGCTAACCCTAAAAAGTCATTATTAAAGTCCCAAAGAAACATTCCATACAAATCTCTTATCTTGAAATGTACTGGTCCGCCAAGGCTCGTGACGTTGTTAAAATGGTCTTATTTAAAAGTATCTAGAAAATGTTACAATAGTACCAAGAAAATGTTACAATAGTACCAAGAAAATGTTACAATACTACCAATAGTACCAATATTTCTCCCGATAATCCTAACAAATGTTTTTCTTCTCACATAATATCTGAATGCAACATAAAATACGTCTGTTGCAACGTCTAAAATGGCAATTTCCATTATCACAGAATAACTCAAATCATTTAACTCACCCTGTGGGAAATAACCTATACTATCAAAGATACAACCTGACCAAAAGGTCCAACTCTTGTCAATATACTTAGTATTTATTGATCCAATGCATTTGCTTCGTTCTCAATGATTATAGAATTGACCCTGTGCACATACACCCAATCCATTTATATATAATCACTGCAATTTACAGTCATGCACATAAATTACGAAAGTACGGCAAAATTATGTACCAGAATAACATTAAAAATAAATACACATAACAGTGTAGGAAGGGGAGGGGGATATGATTGTGAAGAAAATAGAAGACAATAGTATATGCCATTTTAGTGCATTTCTCTCTAAAAATAAGGTTATATAATAATCATGCACGGGGGAAAAACTTTGCATGACACTGTACAAACAATGGGAAAGACCTTGCATATCCCTGTACAAAGAATGGGAAAGACCTTGCATATCACTATACAAAGAATGGGAAAGACCTTGCATATCCCTGTACAAAGAATGGGAAAGACCTTGCATATCCCTGTACAAAGAATGGGAAAGACCTTGCATATCCATGTACAAAGAATGGGAAAGACCTTGCATATCCATGTACAAAGAAAAGGAAACACCTTGCATATCCATGTACAAAGAATAGGAAAGACCTTGCATATCCATGTACAAAGAATAGGAAAGACCTTGCATATCCCTGTACAAAGAATGGGAAAGACCTTGCATATCACTGTAAAAAGAATGGGAACTACCTTGCATATCCATGTACAAAGAATAGGAAAGACCTTGCATATCCCTGTACAAAGAATGGAAAGACATTGCATATCCATGTACAAAGAATAGGAAAGACCTTGCGTATCCATGTACAAAGAATGGGAAAGACCTTGCATATCCATGTACAAAGAATAGGAAAGACCTTGCATATCCCTGTACAAAGAATGGGAAAGACCTTGCATATCCATGTACAAAGAATAGGAAAGACCTTGCATATCACTGTACAAAGAATGGGAAAGACCTTGCATATACCTGTACAAAGAATGGGAAAGAGCTTGCATATCACTGTACAACGAATGGGAAAGACCTTACATATCACTGTACAAAGAATAGGGAAAGACCTTGCATATCACTGTACAAAGAATGGAAAAGACCTTGTACATACATCACTGTACAAAGAAAGGGAAAGACCTTGCATATCCCTGTACAAAGAATGCTACAAAAAGGACATTCACACTATCAAAGAACTACAAGGAGACATCCGAATTTCCTTTTCAGCATAATGTAAATTGCAGCACCACACATTAAGAGTGTATAGGGCGTGCATGGTGGTTTTCCAAAAGATCGTCATTATTCCCAAATATTGAAGTAGAAAGTGATTCAAACAAGTCGGTCTTAATATGGATTAGAGAATATGAAACGTTCATGATGTTATTTACTCAGTATGTATATATATATATCATTGTAACTTACATATGTTACATCACACGCATACTACTAAAGGTGTTCGTTGTGCTGCACGTGCAGATTTAAATCATAGTATATAACAGTATTTGATCTTTCAATCGATATTAGAAATGCTGACAGGGTTGAAGAAAACAAGGTTTCGATAAAATATTAAAAACTTTAAGAAAGTGGTTACAAAACCTTAGCCAGTAAGTCATTACACTGGATTCCATACAATTGACTTGGAATCAAAACTCATTATTTCTTTCACGACGTTTCACAGGTTTGACACAAAATGTTATTATGGATATTAACTAACATATACGGATTAGGGAATAACCATTCAACAATGAACGACAGAAACAGCAGCAGAGCAGGTGAACCTCACAACTTTCCGAGCGTCGATTCGGAAATCTGAGGCTTCCACCAAATAGTAAAAAAAATGGCGTCTATTCGATAAAATAAGATTTCCTTATATACGCCAACGTCGTTGTCATTCACCTGCTCTGCTGCTAAAGTTTTCAGTTCTGGGTTAACAAAAAATAATAAATGATTTCAACCAAATATTTGATCGAGTCCGTAGGACGAAAATCCTTTGTTGAAAATCGAAGATTTTTAGGATTTTACAAACAAACTAATCGCTAACACCTCTTCTTGTAAATCAATCAGATTATTTGACTGGTCGGTGAGTTTGAAATTAATTCTCGTTAACGAATTATTATGGCATCGCATGTAGACAGGATTAATTGGGTTTTCAATAATTAGGAATCCTGGAGGAGCTGTTGGTGCAAACGAATAAAGAATATATCCCTGCTGAGCTTGATTTGATTGCTCTAGATTAATTTGATAGCTTCCTTCAATTGCATCACATACTAAATTGAGCGCAATCACCGTTGAAATATTCACATTATGAGGGGCAATATGCCTACCGCCACCATCTGGATCATTATTATACCTGAAGAGGACAGCTGAATCTGATTTTTGTAGCGCCTTGATATCGGTTTTAACAATTCTTGCTAGTTCATCAGCGTTGTATTTGGGAAACTTGAAATTACGCAGATTGTCCTCTGTGATATTGTAATCGGTTAAGAATCGTTGTTTATTGTCGCTGTTGTCATTAATTATTGTTTGAATAATTAGTTCATAGATATATTTCATGTCCGATATAAGCTGATTTATTATTTCAACGTGTTTTTGCGATTTTGTTTTCCGTAGTTGTTCTAGTTGTGTGTCATATAATTGTTTAATCTCATTAAAATAACCACGGACGTCAGTTAGCGTAAATGAAATAGTAACAGATGAGTCGGTTGTTCTTTTAATGATAAAATCCCATTGCAATGTGTCTTTGTTGGTAAATATAAATCTATCGGCGATTCTTCCTTTTCTTATATCAGATAAATTATCTCGATAACTGGGATTGATTTCATGATATGATTGTATGTCCGTGGTTAAGTCGGTGGCGGATTTTTCCGGTGGTTTTTCAGGCCATCCTAACACTGTTCTTAACGAGCTGTTATATATATCTACAATGTATCCCTCTGTGCTTATTTCGATCGACGACGAGAGCGTCGGTTGATGAAGATTAATAGCTATTTTTGATTCTTTTCCAGTGATTGATTTTATTCTACGCTGAATTTCAGCATTGATTTGCTTAATTTGGTACGACCCAGTTGGTAACGAAACTGTTTCCCACTCTGGAGTACCATCGGGTTTATTCTTATACGAGAACACCAGTGTGTTATTGGGTTGCTGACCATTAAATGCAACCGATCTGATATTAGGCCAACTGTGATACACTCGTAGTTTTGCTAGCGCTATCTCCTTCACTGGGACCGGAGAGGGGAAATTCACACTGAATTCTGGATTCGTTGATGTTATTGATATCATACTCGTTTGTACTGGGTTCGTGTTCTCCACTATTCGTTGAAGTAATTCCATCGGTGTCGTCATCGTTGCTATACTCATGATTTATTTCTAATTTTGGTATCGAGGAATCATAAATACTGACCATCACTGAGAACTCACAATCTGGTAATGTTGATATTATTGAGATCATTTTTTGTTTTTTTGGGTTCGTGTTTTCTGATTCCATCGGTGTTGTCATTGTTATTATATTCATGTTGTCGCTCTAATTTCGATATCGCGGAATCAAAAATACTGACCATCGCTGAGAATTCACTATCTGATATAATCGTATTATCGAGTGACGACGATATCATCAATGATAATTGCGAGTATGCGGTTGATGCAATATGAAATTGAAGTAAGTAATTCTGCAGTTTACTCTGGCTGCATGATGATATCTTTTTTGCTATCCCGGTTAATATACCCCCGATTGTAGCCACCGCAGAAATGCAAATTGGAACTACGACCGGGGCAATCATTGTAACCGATGCAAGTATTATTCCGGCACCAGTGAGAACGCTTGACACCGAGTATATAGTAACATCAATTGCGGTGATTCTTCGTCGGTATTTTTTTATTTTTATTTGATACTCCTCAGTGAGGGTTTTGAGTCTATTCTGAAATTCTCTGACCTGATCATAGCGACATTGCGTCGATGACAAAGTCATTGTTATTTTAAACCCGCTAGTGTTTTCAATTATTTGTCATCGTTAGCGGGAATTGCTAGTACTTCAGTCGGAAAAATGAGCTACGAGTTCTAAACACCAGGCTATTTTTGATCTAATGGTGGAGCTATCAACCGCGACGACATTAAAGCTTTTTTTGCGACCATCCATAATTAACGTCGCGGTGCCACCAGAGTAGGTTTTACCGTCCGCGATCATATTAAATTGATCGATAGAGATCCACGTTAGCCTGTAGATACCATCGGCCCATGTTGGCTTGTAGTCAGGGCCCACTATGCCGGGGAGACCCAAGATACCGATGGATAATGTAGTATAACCGTCTCTTATCCAATCCATGGTTCCATGATTAACCGTATACACGATATTTTTAACGCCCGTGTAGTGATGTGGAATCTTTACCTTTTCAGATATTCTTTTCAGGTTAAAAAGATCGTCGAAAATATCGAGATAATTTACCGTGATTCTGGTAGGATCTATTGTTTTTCCACTCTCCTCCCTGTTAGAGAAGAATAATGAAACCAGAAGGTCTTCAACTTTAAGCTCTGCTTGGGTTTTAATATGGTTGTCGATGTTAGAAAATTTCGTCGTGATATCTTGGAGGCTACTGCCCTCAAAGAACTTATTAACAATATCGCTGATGTGCTTTTGTTTGTCAATAGCGCTTTTAATTTCCGCGAGAGTCATGCCTGTCAACGATGTGGTTTCAGACACAGGTGTTCTCCCTAAAAATTTATCCACGATGGTATTAAGTGTTGTTTGTCTCACCATAAACATATTAATATCTTTGAGAGTTATTGTAGATGTAGCCGGGACACCAAAGAAATTATTAGCGATGTAGGCATTGTGAGTGTGCTTGCCGATAAACTCACTGATTTCAGCGAGAGTCATGCCAGCCACAAGCGGGGTTCCAAAGAACCTACCAACAATGTCGTTTGTGAGTTTTTGATCTTCGCTTACTTTAAAAATCTCGAGATAATTTGCCTTGATTTCTGAAGCAGTCATCATCCTTCCAGCTTCCTTGTTAGCGAAGAATGAATTCAACAAGTCTTTAATTTCAGCGAGAGTCATGCCAACCACAAGCGGGGTTCCAAAAAATTTATGTACGACATTTTTGCGAAAACTATTATAACCTCGTATAAAATCATTCAGCTCACGTTCGTTGGTAGCAATCGCGTCGGTGATCGTAGACACAAGTGCGCCTGGTTTAAGTTGTCCATCGTTGGAATACAGTGCAATAGAGTTTTCAGCGGCAGCGCGATGCCGTATCAAAATGTCATTCACGGATATATTACTGCTTTTCAATTTACCCTGGCGATCTTGAAATACAACTATTTCGTTCGGGTCAACACTTGTTAAATTTAACGTCTCAGCGATTTCATCTTCTATTATTTTTTTTACATCCTCGATAGAACCCGCAGATGTTTCCTCGGTGGGTTCCAACATTGACAGAGGTTGTCCCCAAATATCGATCATTATTGTTAGCGTAACTTGTGTTTTCAATTTATTGATCCTTGTAATTTCCCACTCGTGTATTCGTTTACAATAATATGAGGTGGTTTCCACGGAGATCCAAAGGATTTTAATGAAATCTCCGCGAGGACATTTAATACTTCACGGCCGCATATCGGTGGATCATTTAATTGTTGTGTTGGCAGCGTGGAATAAAAAATCGGAAACCCTTTGAGTTTCATCGAGGAATTTATATACCGCATAAACTCGCTTGGCGGAGCTAACCCATATGAATCGAAATAGACAATCCCACGTGGATCAATCGCGTATGCAACCCAGTGAGTTCCCGATCCGCTGCTGTTATCAAGATTGATGATACCGGTTTCAACGTTATTTGGTTTTCTCGGTAATTGATCTCTCATAAAAACCCCTCTGAAGTTTTTTATCGCTAGTTTTTTAGCAGCATCAATTAAATCAAAATTGGACATGGGAACTATAAGTTCCTCAACCATAGGTTCCTCAACAATTGGGCCGGAAATCGAAGATTTTTCAACTAATAAACCGTTCCTGGTATTTTTCTTAGACCCGATCCGTTCACGGATTTGCCGCTGTACCATGAATACGGGGTTCCTGGTAGGTACAACCCCTTTCCCTTTTTTTTATATCCTTTCCCAGTTGCCTTTTTCAACGCCATCCCTGCTGCGGTCCCAACGGCCCCCAACGCTGCCGCCTTCGCCACCGCTGGGGCAGCCGCTGCAATCAATGCTGGTATTGCGGCTAACAATGGAAATATACCACCTGATTTTATCATGTTCGCGATTGCGGCTTTCGAAAAATCAATTTGAACCCCTCGCTTATTTTTCAATGCATCATTGAAATGTTTTATTTGACGATCCGTTAATGATATTTTATGTGTACCTCCGGACATCTGCGCTGGTTTTAACGTTATTGTTGTTCCACATTCCTTAGCGGATTTTGATCGCAATTTCTTGACCTGACCATCAGTCAGCTTGACACTAACAACACTATATGGCATTTTATTGTAAAACATATTTATTCTTTCAATTGATCTAATTGGGGGAATCCTATGGAAACTTTTCAAGTTTCATTTACAGATTTTCCACTGGTGCATCAACAAGTCTCATTCGTCCGCCAACCCCTTCTAACAACATTGATTTGTCGCTGAGAATGACAGCAACCGCTCTATAATTAACATCACCAGGATCTATACGAGCCCTAAAATGTATATCAACAACGGATTGCCTTGTTAAATCAAGATGTTCCAGTGAAAAGTAATAAATTGGATACAAGTTCTTAAAATCGAGCTGAGATATTTGCAAACCAGTATCAACATTTTGATCACGACCCATATATGACAGCATCCGATGATACACACGTGCTATTTGGTTGTTTCCGTAATTAAGCTGTATATCCTCAGATGGTTCTTGTTGTCCGTTTATTCTCAGTGAAACCTCACTTACCCCTAACCGATCAAATATCATATGACTGCGTTCTTGGGAACCTAATCGATTCCGATTCTGCAGCGCTATAAATATATGACGTGGAGCTGAAACGCCTTGTTTTGATGCCAGGTGCCATGTTAATGTACCAGCGACATTATCCTCTTTAGCATCAGTCGTTGTTGTTAGCCAACTTAGCAATGATTTACCACCGGTTTCCATAAACGAAAGTAGCCGCTCTTCCGTGGTAATTGATGGGGTCATTACTGGCATCCATAATACTATTTTACTCAAAACAACTTTACCATCAGCAGCACCAGTACGCCAAATTGCATCGTTGTCATTGCCTTTTCGCACTAATGCGATTGTGTGTTTGGCTCCATAGATGACTTTTCTGACATTTCTGCAGAATCCAAATATGTGATGGAGTGGAATCGCACATGAAAACTTTTTCTCTTGTCCTTCCAATGCTAATTTTCGTGTTGCAAATCCTAAATTGAAATTACCATTAACGCCTCCGAGAATATCAAACGCAGCTCCGGGTCTAGCTCGACGTTCTGGATTAATTGCTTCTCGTTGATTATCAACTGAAGTGTCTTGCGGTGTTAACACTTTAATGTATTGAAGGTGGTCAGCGTTATCAGAGGTATCCTTTGCAAACATCATAGATGGACCAGCCGATCTTGTATAATCATCGGAGTATCTTGATAGTCCGATTATTGTTGTTGCAACATCAACCTCGCGGTCTATTGATTCAATTTCTTTTCCATCAATGAGATATCTTGCACTTTCAAATAACGCCATTATACCGTTGTTGACGAAACCAACTCGGATATTTGAATCATTTGCATATGGGGTATCAGCTGCATCATTTGTTACAAGTTTTCCTTCTACTTCAATAAATGCTTCACATGGTAAAAAGTATTTACTGGTATCTTGAACTTGAAGTTCAATTCGCGATCGTAGGTCGGGTTGTATTGCATGATAGGAATAGTATTGATAATCGCGGACGGAATCATCCTTGCGCATTGGGGCTTCCATATCTAACGCGGGATCAGCTGTTCGTTTAAACATTTATAACATTACTAGCGTTTTCAATTGTGAAACTCGAAGAGTTTAACGCTAGCGTTTTAATTCTTTATAATCATCGTCGTTGAAAATTCCTCGAATTTCTTTTTTGTTTCAAACCACTTCCTGCTATCGCGTTCATGATAGCGCTATCTGTTACCGGTGGTGACGAAGTCAATTGCGCTAGTTTTTCTTCCACTGCGTTATTTATTGCTTTGCTGATTTTTGCAGGCATCACTGTAGTTGATGGCAGCACTGGTGGTTTCACCACTGACGAAGTCATCGATGACGAAGTCATTCGTGGTTTCTTTCGTACCAATGATGCTATTTTATCTTTCGCGGCAGAAAATGCCTTTCCTGCAAGATTTCCAACGAAATTGATTCCCTTATCACGGATAGCATCAATGGCTTTCATTGATAATTGTTTAGCTAACGGCGCCACCTTGGGAGCCATTCTTGTAAATAACCCCGCAATGGTATTGCCGAAACCATCTCCGTACCACGCGCGATAAACAGGCAATCGTGAGTTCACCACGTAGACACTTACGGGTTTATCATGGTTGTAGTGTATAATCATCTTATTATAAAACTAGTAGTTTTTCAATTAGTGATCAATCGCTTACATCCATAAGATTTTCATCGTTGTGATTTTCAACTAATTCAGCAATAAGTTCTCGATATACATTAATGTCCATGATACCACCAGCAAATAATCGTCTACAGATGTCAGCGGCCTCGTTAATTATCTCGACGGAGTTATTTCCGGCTCGTTTCCCTCCGATGAGAACCTCTAACCGTGATATATCACTGAGAATATTACCAGGACATGTCACGGTAGAGTCAAATACATCCTTTGGATTTTTAATCGAATATCCCTTTCCGCTTGTTTCCTCAGTTGTACCAGTTGCGCCCTGACTATCATCAAGTAATTGCCTTTGTCGGCCTCGACTTTGTTTTTCTCGTTCTTGTTGTTTTTGTATACCATAACTATCAACTCCTACTTTAAAAGATCTATACTCAATTGTATCCTTTTTCAAATTACCAATAATCCCCTTATTCGTTTTATACAACCAATTAACCCATTCATCTCGGCTTATTCTACTGTTTTTATACTCGTCTTTTAAAAAATCCTTTCTAGAATCAAAGCTTTTGGCGGCGAAATCACCAAAAGTCGTATAATCCTGGTGTTTCTCCAATTGAGGTCGTTTGATTTCCTTTATAGCTCCTTCGGTGAGTTTGTCTATAAAGGAAACACCTCTTGGGGTGACGACATCAACAGGTTGTGGTTCAGGTGTGGAATCATCAATATCAGCTAATCGTTCATACTCACGCTGAGTTTTTATATCACTGGATAACTGTTGTATCCCTGCGCGTGTTTGTCCGGTCTCTGCTGCTATCTTTTCAAGCACACCAAGAACAGGCACTTCTCGTCGCTTGCCTTCCTTAGGAATATCTCCGTATATTGCTCGTTCAGTTGCTGTTTTCACATCGCTGGTCGCCTTAGTTACCGGGGCGAACAGTTGTTCACTTGACACAGAAAAGTCAGTCTGCGCTTGTTGTCGTTGTTGAAGTTTCTCGCGAACTCTGTCTCGAACCGGTATAAACTTTTTAATTGCTGCTAGCCGCTCTCGGGCTAATCTAGTTGTAAGCGATTCACCAACCATATATTGTTTGTGAACTAAATTTTCAAATGTGAAATCCGGAGGGTTTCCATCATAATTAAAAGCTTAGTTATTAAATAACTTAGTTATTAAATAATGTACCATCAAGCTAACGTATTCATCTTCGACAGGGTTAAACTGTACGACGCTATTCGCGAGTGTTTCAGAAATAACATCGCTGGGGATTTCAGAATTGTAATATCTGAGAATGGCGATGAACGATTTGTGTTAACGACGCGGCAACAAGAACAATTACGTGAAAATGGAGGCGTCGCGGTGATTACTTGCTACTACGACCAGATCATCCATTATGCACATAACTGCATGAGCAAGTCCAAACTGATGAGTATCCTTTCAGGAGAAAATCCTATGTAACAAGTGTTACAAAAAAACGCTAAAAAAAAAATAAATAAATAAATTATTTAAATTATTTACGAAAGCCTATATTATTTTTTAGTAACACTCACGTGGTTAAGATACGGGTCGCTCCTCGTTTAACATTTTTCTAAGATCACGAACTTTAGAACCAATTTCAGCTCGTTTTTGATATTCTTGGCCAAGCTTTTGACGTATTGCTTCAACGGTGCTAAATAGCGTTATAAATAAATTAATGTCGTTACCGTACAAACAACCATTAATGGATTTTTGAATTCCTTTCACGAGCCTGTACATCCTAGGTAAAACATAACGACCCTTACTAGACAGATATTCAATATCTTCATATTCCGAGGTAATCTTGTCAACGTCGAGACTTTCAGATAATAATACCCCTTTATTATTTAAATTTGAGATTTCAGCAATTATAGCATTTACATCATTGATATCCATTATTTATATTTTTATATAAATAAATTTATTTATAAATATAGTATACTGTATCTCTAATTAATAAAAAAAAACATATATGACAACACATCTTTGGAACTCCTTGGGTGCCTTCGCATCCAAGTAAGCCCAAGGGGGACCCGAAACATACATCTCCGGAAGGGAGGCCTAAGGTGGCAAACGCCATCTTAGACCGCCCAGAAGATATGCTTGGGGGGGACGTCACAACATGGACGGCACAATGCCATATATTTCCGCTCGAGTGTTGCGGCAAATTTTAGGCATAACATATACTTAATTAACTTAATTAAGGATGGATTATAATTCAATGGAACGATGATGGTATGATGTGGGCGTGGTAAACCAAACCAACATGGCAACCCATGAAATCTCATTCATGGTTGCATGAGTTGGAAAAAAACACCAACCCACGCTACCGAGAATGCGATAGCATGGGTTGCCATGTTGGTTTGGCTGAGGGGGACCGCCCCACCCCCCCAATTAATAGAAAAAAACATCTTCCGTTTCGCCATCAAATAATGTATCTGCTATGGGGACCGAACACGTAGTAGTTGATAGCTATGTTTACAAGACAAACACGATACCATTACACCACGACTAGTCATACAGAATAGAGATTTTTTAATATATATATATATATATATCTGATATACTTAACAATAAGAGATTTTTAAAATAGACAATTTTACTGTATCCATCGTATTTAGGAATATAAAATACTAAGTACACAAAAAAAAAATTAATTTAACTGTTTGTAAATATCAATCACGCATGCCTGCGTCAGTGAAATACCGATCATACAGGGTGGGAAACAGAAGTGTGTACTGAAGGTCACATGAATACCGATCAATATAGAGGAGAGGGAAGACATGTATACTTAACAATAAGAGATTTTTAAAATAGACAATTTTATGCTGCAACAATGAGAAATATTTTAAACAAAATAATACAGTTGTTTAATAAAACAGCGTTTTATATACTCTGTTATAATTCTCTAGATAAAATACAAGGAATTTTAACCACGCCCACATACTTCAATGAATAGGAAACACTCGCGTTCCGGCTGAGCGAACATAGGTAATGCGTGGATTATAAAGAACGTCTGTACTGAAAAGAACGAGTTATAGCTGTCTGCTTTACTGCTAGTCCACCCACCCCAAACATGAGATATGTAGATAAATAAAACTAATAATGCAGTTTTAGCCCACAAGTGACAATAAAAAGTTTTATTCTCTATCGAAAACTCATGCATTATATCTCCATTACAGTCACGTGGGCGCACCTAGTCAAGTACAGGTAAGCAGGCGACAAATTCCTTTGACGTCATAATACAAGGGAACTTAGTAGGTAGGGTGTGAATTGTAGTGCGGATTTATCCATAAAGGATTTATCTCCCTTAAATAGTTTCAGTGTATACGAACTTTATTTTATGACCATTTTTTTTAGACAGAGATGTTTTAATGATTTTTTCAGCAACAAATCGAATGGAAGTACTGCAAATATCGAAATATTTTCCAGCCGCATTTATCGACTGAAAGCTTCTCTCTTCATTATTTTCTAAATCAAACGATTTCACACCCTTGGGATGTTTCGCGTGCTTACCAGCGTTGCTTTTTAAAAGGTTATCGCGCTGCGAGACGGCTTGAAGATTCCCAAGACAATTATCAGTCTTCACGCCATTTATGTGATCAATCACAAGACCGTCTTCGATTAATCCGTAAAATGCTTCATAGATGGCTCTGTGACAGAGATACTTCTTCCTCCCAGCTGAAAACATCAAATAGCCCATATTATTCAGATACCCAACAGGTTCTTTGAGTCTGCGGTGCCTGACAACACCATCACTAGAGGCTTCGTAATTAGCAAGCACTGGGTGAGGTCTGAAATCTTGGCTCATTTGTATAATAATACTACTTGTCTAATTTATTATCTGCTTTAATTATAAATCTCTGGATATAATCTTGAGGGGTTTTTATTACTTTGTCCTTGATTTTATCAAGGATGACGGAGTCAATGATTCGTTTGTCATAGTAGCGTTTTAGTTCCCTGTATCGTTTACCCCCACAAGCAAGGCATAATTGCGATTTTCCTCTAACACCCACCCCACATTGGAGGCATGCGAGAGGGCCTTTTGAACCGTTTCTCACGCTTTGCATATGATACCCACAGAATTCGCTTCTGCATGATTTGTTACACGGGGTTGTAGATCCAATCATTAGCCACTTGCAGTGATTCATTATACTATATTTTTCTATTTAAATACTTGTTTTAATTATAACATGGAGGAGTTCAAGAGATTATCGAAAATTAAGCCCTGGAAAAATACTAAATTCAATCTTGATAGGGAGTTCCAAAGATTATCGAAAATCAAACCTTGGAAAAATACTAAATTCAATCTTGATAGGGAGTTCCAAAGATTATCGAAAATCAAACCTTGGAAAAATACTAAATTCAATCTTGATAGGGAGTTCCAAAGATTATCGAAAATCAAACCTTGGAAAAATACTAAATTCAATCTTGATAGGGAGTTCCAAAGATTATCGAAAATTAAGCCTTGGAAAAATACTAAATTCAATCTTGATAGAGTCTCTGATACACCAAAACGTCTAATCGGTGATAGAACTATACTCGGTAAAATCAGGGAGTGTTTTAATGAATTCTACCGAGACGGTGCAGCATACTGTTGGTCGACATTTCGAATTATTGATGAAGATGTCAATGTATCCATCATCGATGCTACTATGAACGATAAAAGAGCAGCTGAGATAATTTCACATTTTGGCACGAAGAGGTATTTTTTCAGAATAAAATTCATTATCTACGACGAAGGTGAATGGATTATCAGGGATAAATTTGAACCAATCCTCAAGGATAAAAAAACTGTCATTGTAAGTAGAGATTCCAAACCAGGAATTCTAACTGGAATTGACAAACCATACTACGAGAGATCTTATCCCGTAACAGCAATCGTTTATGGGATATATCCGTTAAATGATAAACCCGATATTGCAAAACTAGCTCCTATGAAATATTCACCATTGACTTCGTCAAGGCTCAATTGTGTAGCAACACGGGTAATGGAACACTTCACAAATGCATCCCGAGGAAATAAACTAACTGATCTGCGACGTAGGAAAATAACAGAATGGGAACTGACAGTGAAACAGCACGGTGCAAAGATTTCTGATATAGCTAAATTAGAAACATCATTAAGATTCCCAATAACCGTTATGACGATAACCGGAGAAGTATTACACGAACCGAAATATAAATTACAAGGAGCGCCAATACAAATTATTGATCATAACGAACACGCGTGGACACCTGCAGTAACAATATTTCCACGAGATAGAACCGTGAAATATATCCCCCCGGAATTTTCCGGGGATGTTTTCTATGAAGAGAAATTATTTGATGCTATTCATGCGTTGTGTAAAGATGATCCTGTGTCAGTGTGGTTACTTAGTAGTGCTGGTTCCGAATCAGGATTTGATCAATTTGTAAGACCAAATGGTGAATTATATCGCGTTGAAGAATTAGATAACAGAATGAGAAAAATCGCTAATGATTTTTCACCGGAGAGTTCCCATGAAAAACTACTCACGGATAGTTTTACTATTCCATCAGTGGTAGCTCACTTCGCAAGAGAAAAAAACTCATGGCGTCCAACACGAAGTGATTTTCTCGAGGACGTTAAATTGAGTTGCATCGAATTTGGTCATGGAGGACTGTGGAATACAAAATACCATCGTGACGGTATGATTTCAATTGATATATCCGCGTGTTATCCTGGAAGTTTTCTCGGGTATGGGGAATGCGCTGAGTACTTCAAACGATTTGGACACCCCACGCATGAAATGACTCGTGTTGCGATTAATGGACCATTACCTGATTTTGATTTAACCGGATTCGCTCGTGTGATATCATTTGAACTCGCTACAGGGTTACATCCGTGTAGTTATGTTTGGCTCGGTAGACACCTATCTGAAAAGGCCTGGATGCCAATAGTGTTACTACGATATATGATTGATTGTGGCATGCTGATATCGTTGATTGTTTCCGAAGCTATTATATGCTATCGAGCTCAAAAAGAAGTTTGGCTACCACAACCCGATCTAGATAGAATAATCAACGAACTACGAAAACAGTGTCCAGATTTCAATGAAGAAGAAATCATAAATTGGTCTAAGAAGTTATTTGAAAGTAAAAAAGAACAAGCAAAAGATCTCGGAAGAAGAATAATCGGTAAATTTACCCAGGGTGGAAGATACGACAATGCAAAATTTTCCTCGCGGTTGATCATAGACGTCGCTGAATGCGATTTTCTTGTAACGGATTTAACGAAACAGGGAAAACTTGTATCCCGTAAGGATGCTTTTCTATCCAATGGTGAGAAATTGGGTACGGTTGTTACCTACTGTGATGGATATAATTCCCAGTACACACATTTGAGAAGTTCTATGCTAGCTTATGCTTCTATCAATTTATTTTCGATGATAAATAGATTTCCTAATACCGCGGTTAGAGTAGCCACTGATTCGATGTATATACACAATAAGTACAAATCAGCTGTAGCGGCATTCACAGATCCGGAGGAAGCGTGGGGGCGTTGGCGATTTAAAAAGGAGATGCTACATGAGTATTGTGAATCCGCAGACGTTGCCATGGATGAAAAGTACTTAAAATGTGATGAGATTCAATCAGAATTTTCTAATGCACCACCGGTATCTGATCCAATATGTAGATACAAGACAGTTTATTTAAACGGTTGTGGTGGGTCAGGAAAGACAACTCGTGCAATTGAATTATATCGTGGTGGTGGAAATACTTGTATTTCTACTAACATGATTGTGTTAACACCGACTCACAGACTCGCCAGAGAGATGATACAGCGAGGGGTAAATGCTTGCACTTACCATAGTTTTTTTCGATGGAAAGGTGACAAATGGACTCCTGAGCGTATGGGTGATAAATTCATTCCTGAAATCATAATTTGGGATGAAATATGCACAGTGTCATTAGATGTATTAAAAACATTTCTTGAGTGGTTGTTAAACAAAAACACAAAAGTCGTCATGTGCGGTGATCACGGCCAACCACCACCATTTGTCGGTGGATCTCCACATGAATGGCTAAAGGGTTCTGTAGACTATTATGAAGAAATTAATACCGACCATAGATCACTTGATGAACAATTACGCGAGTTCAAAGCACTGCTTAGATTACAACCGGATAAAATCCAATGCGAAATAGCGCGTGAAATAATTTCAGAAACTCCTATGAATGATTTCTGGGAAACGTGGAGACCAAATGATTTGATAGTAGCAAGTAGAAAAATAGTCAGAGACACACTTCAGATGAAGTTATTTGAATTGCATAAAGAAAAATTTGCAACGCTTCCAGTACCGTTGTGTTATAGGCCTTCGGATACACGAAAGCAGAATATAGAAGTTGATATTCCAAGCCTGACAAAGTCAGGAAGTGAAAAGCAGATTCTCGTGTTAAATGATATTGTGCTGGTTGATATCAATGTCGTTGAAGATGCATTGCGTGCTAATAAATCCCCATGGACGCTAGGATACGCAGCAACAATACACTCTTCACAGGGATTGACTATATCGGATACAATTGTTTGGATGGTAGATAATCGCATCGAATGGTCGAATTTAGTCTATCTCGCAGTATCCAGAGTACGAAGAATAAATCAGCTTCGAAGAATTGTCTTCGATGATAATGACACAACAATAAGTGATATTGATGTTAGCATCATTAATAAAAAACTCTCCGGTTACAAACAACAGGACAAAAAAAAACAACGAGAATTTGATATTGATGCTAAATTAATAATCACTTTGAAGAAACAACAGAATAATCACTGCGCGAGTTGCAATTGTATAATGCGTTGGCAGTATTCGGATAAGGATCCTCGCCAATTCACCGTAGACAGAAAAAATAACAATCTCGGTCATGTCAGAAATAATGTGATGTTGACTTGTCTTGAGTGCAATAGACGCAACGGCGCTAGTTAAGACCATGCGGTGGCAATTGAGTATCCTCGGGAATCACTTGCAGTTGTTGTCGAGTAAATCCTCGCTGAGGAGCAGTTGAATCCAGTTTATAGATTGCTGGTCTACCAGTTGATCGTGTTATACTAGATATCTTATGCGTAGTGACGCTCCAAATAGGATCAGTAGCCCTTTTTCTACCCCCTTCAAGCTCTCCTGGTTCGTATAAGTACCTAACAGTGACATTACTACCAAGAATTGGTTGGGAAACGCTAGCGTTTCTAGGGAAATCTTTTTGTGGTTGTACGGGTATAGACTTCTTTTTAATCGCGTTGATAGGTTTCATGTTGATTGTTCTAGTAATCTCGTTATTCAGTGCAGTAATCACAGCTGGTAACCTTTTGACCCATTCACGGGATCGCTTTTCTTGAATGAATTCTTTTGCGTATTGATATCCAAATAACCGCTCAGCAATCGTCCGATTAAATCGTTCGACAATGGCCTGATCGCGATGTAGCGCAGTATGCCCTCGTCGTATGGTGACATTATGATTTTTCATTGTAGATAGAACCGCACCCTGAAATTCCTTGCCAGGATCAACCTGCAATAGATTCGGCCAGTGCAGAGGACCTCGTCGATAAATCCTTTCAAATGCAGAAGCAACTTCAGTGGCTGATTTTGTTTTTAACGGTTCTGCTTCTTTGTATCGACTTGCAATATCAACTACGGTTAACGCGTATTTGTAACCACGATCATGTGGCAGAAATAATATATCAGCCTGATGAACTTCATTAGGAGCGGTCACATCAAAATGCGAGAATTGAATTTGTTTAGGTGGTGGTAGATAAATTTGCCATAGTGCCTGTTTAGATAACCAATCCGCCGCTGTAGTTTTTTTCACTTTTGCAGCGCTAGCGAGTTTATGGACTGCTGATTTACCCCTCCAGTATCCTCTTGGGGAATAATAAATTGATTCCATATTAAAATGGTAGCATTTTCAATTACCAGCACCCATCATCAATTTGCCTTTCATAGCTGATTTTACCAACCACGAAGCCAACTTTTCTTTAAAAGATTTATCAGGAATAGCATTTAACGCATGAATTAATTTCACATCCGCGAGATGCCTGTTTTGCAGATTGCTGCTTTTATATGCAACATCATGAAGGTGACAGGCCTTATCAATGGCGTTTATTGGTTCTTCACCGGGTCGGGGTTGATTTTGATCATCAAGTCTGATATCTAATCGTGTTCCGGGACCACAGTAGCTATATCCTGGAAGGTGCTTTTCTCCGGGGTACTTTGCCCATGGGGTTCCAGGGAGCTTTGTCAATTTGGCTGCGATATCACCTCCTCGTTTTTTTTTAAAACATCTCCGGATTGTAAAATCTTTGATTTTGTAGAAATAAATCTAAACTTTTTTATACCACATGTTGCACATCTACCAGTTAGTGCTGATCTGTTATTTTTAGTTGTAACCGTCGTCACATCATTTGTGCTAGTACGCGTTTTACACTTCACACAATATAGATCCATAATTTATGTATAGAGATATGAATATAATTGATTTTTCAGCGACTAAAATAAGAGAACCAGTTAAGCATCATGCAGCGCTACCAAACTCTATCCGTGCAATTATAATCGGGCCATCTGGATCCGGTAAAACGCAATTGTTGCTCAATTTAATAATGAGATGGATGAAGTGGGATAAGTTGTATTTAATTGCCCCTAGCGTAGATGATCAACGATGCTATGAAGTGTTAAAGGATTTTAACGAGAATGCATCAGAAATTAAAGGTGAGAATACCATTGATTTTATAACTGATATTGACGAGGCGCCATCCGTGGATGACCTTGATGGGAGCATTAACAATTTAGTCGTATACGACGATGTGATGTTAGACAATCAAAAAAACCCAGCTAGAATATTTTCCCGGGGGCGTCACAAAAACACTGATGTGATATATGTCACTCAACGCTACACTCAGATTCCAAAAGTGATCAGAGATAACTGTAATATTCTTGCTGTGTTTAACGGCGTTGATACACATACGCTACGAAATATTTGGCAGACATGGTGTTCCGATATGGACTTCAATCAATTTAAAAATTTCTTTAGTCATGCTCAGTCAACCCCGCATGGATTTGTAACAATAAATTTACATGATCCTCGGACTCGATATCGTATCGGACTCGATCAAATATTTGGTTGAAATCATTTATTATTTTTTGTTAACCCAGAACTGAAAACTTTAGCAGCAGAGCAGGTGAATGACAACGACGTTGGCGTATATAAGGAAATCTTATTTTATCGAATAGACGCCATTTTTTTTACTATTTGGTGGAAGCCTCAGATTTCCGAATCGACGCTCGGAAAGTTGTGAGGTTCACCTGCTCTGCTGCTGAAACCAATCGATTGTTATGCATTCAGAAATGAATTGCAGTCTGTTATTTAAATGTAATATATTTTATGTGTGAAACGTTTGTCCGTGGTTATAAGTTGTAAACAACATATTTACGTAACTAAATTGTGTGAATGTAGGTTGAAAAACGTACGTTTACGTAGCATGAATTCATTATCAGTATTGTATTAATTTACCCTAGGTTGTTTTTATTTACTGTTTATTAATAGAGATTTGATAAATAATTCATTTCTTTAAGCAATCAGTCTGTTAAATGTAATTGAAAACTTAAGATGAAGTTCATAATAAATAATACGGTGTAAATGGAGGATGTGACTAACATGTTATTTTGAATGCTTGTGAATTTAGTTAAATCTTTTCTGAAATGCAGCTCTGTGGTAAGTCAGGAAAAAATAAAAAAATTCAAACATATTTTAATGTATTTGGACATTTTTGATTATTTAGGATCTAATTGACAATATCCTAATATTCTCTTCAATTTCCATTATATATTGTAAAATATATAGCTTCTAGATCTTGCATATTTTAAGACATATACACCTTAATGACAGTGCTTGCTCATCCAGGAGCTTAATTTATTTAAAACAATTCAGAGATATTAAAATATGACTATAAAATGAAATTGACATCGTTTTAAAATTGTTCCTGTCCCTGGTAAAGACGTTAATTATAAATATCTGAGAAATCTTTGGTAACACCAATAATCATTCACATTGTCATATTACTGAAACGGATTAAATTCAGCAGTACAACTGCAGCAAATGTATCGAATGTTGACCATATCATAATTCCCTCTACCTCGTACAGGTACCCATAACTATGTCGCTAGACGTCGTTAGATTTCGGTGAGGAGGACGATATGCCGTTCTTTCGACTCATGCCGGAATCCGAAAATACTTAAGGGGATGATTGACTGGCTTTCAGGTAGAATCGGGAACCAGGAAAAATACTTGGGCTTTCTTTTGCAATGCATTATAGAAAGGATTAAACTGCGTTCCATGCCACATCCAAGCTAGTTCGAAACTTCATTGCGAAGTTATAAAATATGGTTTCATGTTTCATTAGCATTCTTTTGTAAGAGTCGTTAACATGGAAATTCAAAATAATATGGCCATTACCTAGACGTCTTGAACCACCTTGGGCCTGATACAATCGTACTGTGTGGTCCCTAAAGATCAGTGTTACCAGCAGCAGAGGGGGTGAACAAACCAACGTTTTAGGCGTTTTCTAGCCTTCCTTCTCGTTAATATTGTATAGAAAGGTCGAATCGACAAACTAAGGCTTCCTAGTAAATATTTAATAACAGGGTCGAATCGGCAAACTGAGGCTTTCTCGAAATCGTAAAAAAAAGCGTCGACGAGGCAAACCAATGCTTGCTCGTCGACGCCATGGTAGTTGGAATTCACCCCCTCTGCTGCTATGGGTTAACAATTCTTTTACGATGAAAATCATTTACGACTTCACAAACAGACTAATTTGTAAAACTTCACCTTGTAGATCAATTAGATTATTGGACTGGTCAGTGAGTTTGAAGTTAATTCTCGTTAGTGAATCATTATGACATCGCATATAGACTGGATTAACCGGAGCTTCAATAATTAGAAATCCTGGAGAAGCTATTGGTGCAAAAGAGTATAAAATATATCCCTGTTGAGCTTGATTTGATCGCTCGAGATTTATTTGATAGCTTCCTTCGATAACATCGCATACTAAATTTAATGCTATCACTGAGGTTATATTTACGTTGAACGGAGCGATATGCCTGCCGCCTCCGTCTGGGTCATTAATATGTTTGAGGATGGTTGTTTGTGGTTCTGTTAATTTTTTCCTTGCGTCATGGATTTTTTTGAAACCTTCATCGATGGCATCATTGAGAGATTTTTTTAGTTCTGAGATATTATATCCATGTAGTTTGAATGTGGTAATATCTTCTACACGGATATTATACATTGTCGCAAACTCTGTTCTCGTTTTAGGATTACTGTCACCTAATACCTCTTGAATGATTTGCAAATAAAATATTTCCATCTCATCGATGATTTTGTTACATGTTTCTACGACGCTGATAAATTCATCTCGGGTGAGAGTACCGGATTTAAGAGATATTAACTACAGTGAAAAATCGTTATTGAACGCTGTGAAATTTTCAGTGATTTTATCTTGTCGAGTTGTGAATCTATTAACGCGATTTTCCATTATTCCAGTAAAAAAATTCAATTTTGTGTAACCGCTATAGATTTTTACTGGATTATCGGGTTTTATCCTGTCGGTGATATAATCAGATTTTTGTGGTTCAGGTGGTAAATTAACGGTTTCTCCCCGAGGTGGATTTTCAGGCCAACCCAGTATTGTTCTTATAGAACTTTGATAGATGTGTACGGAATACTCTGGTGAGTTTATCTCGATCGCGGATGATAACGTCGGCTCGTGGACCGTTATAGCGATTTTCGATTCTGCTCCAGTAATAGATTTTATTCTACGATGGAATTCAGCATTGATTTGTTCGATTTGGCATGATCCAGATGGTATCGAAACAACATTCCAGTCTGGAGTCCCGTCTTCGCGATTTTTTTTTTGCAAATACTAAGCTGTAATTCGGTTGTTGACCGCCAAATGCTACCGACCTAATATTAGGCCAACTGTGATACATTCGTAATTTTGCCAACGCGATTTCCTTCACGGGGACTGGGATAAGGAAATTTACACTGAATTCAGGATTCGTTGATGTTATTGAGATCATGCTGGTTTTCGGGTTTGTGTTCTTCACTGTCCAGGCTGTGTTCTCCGCTATTTGGTGAAGTAGTTCTTGCGGTGTTGTCATCGTTATTATATTCATGTTGTATTTCTAATTTTGATATCGCGGAATCCTAAATAATTACCATCAATGAGAATTCACTATCTAAGATAAGTGTATCATCGAGCGACGACGATATCATAGAGGACAATTGCACACTGAATTCAGGATTCGTTGATGTTATTGAGATCATGCTGGTTTGTACTGGGTTTGTGTTCTCTACTATTCGTTGAAGTATTTCCTGCGGTGTTGTCATCGTTATTATATTCATGTTGTATTTCTAATTTTGACATCGCGGTATCATAAATACTTTCCATCGCTGAGAACTCACTATCGGATATAAATGTATCATCGAGCGACGACGATATCAACGAAGACACTTGCGAGTACGTGGCTGATACAACATGAAATTTAATTATGTAGTTTTGCAGTTTGCGTTGGCTGCATGATGATATTTTTTTTTTGTTATTATCGAAATTATTTCCGCAATTGTTGTCGCCGCGGATATACAAATTGGAACAGCTATCGGAGCAATCATTGTCACCGAAGATAGTATTATACCAGCTCCGGCGATTACACCACTCACCGAGTACACGGTAACATCAATTGCGGTGATTCTTCGTCGGTATTTTTTTATTTTTGTTTGATACTCCTCGGCGAGGGTTTTGAGTCTAGTTTGAAATTCTCTGACATGATCATAGCGGTATTGAGATACCGAAGGTATCGTCGGTGATGTCATTTTCTTTCCAAATCAGTTTACGATTTCAATTTAGTTATTTACTTAAATCCGCTACGAATTCCACATACCATGATACCGAAACCCTAACCAAATTTTTATCAGTGGATGCTATCGTGAACTGTTCAGTTGTATCCTTGTCGATGATCGTTGATATCATATTGTTGACACCGGATATACTCGACGATGATATATTAAATTGAGTTGGCGTCACTAGTGTTAATCGATAAATACCTTTGACGGTTGCAGTGATATCTAATTTGTTGTTTATGGGTGTCCGCGCAAATGATCCGTGTTGGATCGTGTATACTACGTTGTTGGTTTTCGCATGAGGGATTTTTGTTTTTTCAACGATTGTTATCATCCTCGTTGCTTCATCCTTGATTGCCTCGATGGTGTTTCTTATCTCATCGATGATTTTTTTAATATCAGGAAGTTTTTTATCAATTTTATCCAGCGTGGTTGCAAAAAATTTCTCGATGATATTTTTACGAAATGATGTAAACTTTTCAACGTGATCTGCATATTTGCTTTGAAGTGTTGCTAGTTCCAACATAGAAACTTTTATCGTTGTGAGCTTCGGTGTGCTCACCGGTGGATTTCCAAGGAAATCTAATAACGGCTTGTCAATATTGTTAATTTGTTCCAAGACAGTTGATACGAGTACACCGTGTTTGAGTTTATCCTGATCGGAAAACAATGCGATAGTGCCTTCGGTTACGCCACTTTGTTTAACTAAAATATCATCCAGGGAAACATTACTAGATTTCAATTTACCCTGACGATCTTGAAATACAACTATTTCATTGGGATCAACACTTGCTAAGTTCAACGTCTCAGCTATTTCATCTTCGATTACTTTTTTATATCACCGGTTGCAACGCCATAGGGTTTCTTCGACGGTTATAGAGGTCGTCTCCAAATATCAATCATGTTATTCTATATAATCTCTCTCTAAAATCTCTTCGTTGCAAAATTATGGATGCCGTTAGCGACTGCTAGAGTATTTACGACAACATGTGGTGGTTTTCCAGATGTTGAAATAGCGCCAAGGACATTTAATACGTCGCTGCCACATATTGGTGGGTCATTCATTTGTTGTGTTGGTAGCGTTGAATACCAACGAGGAGTTTTTAAGCGGTTTATATAGCGGTTAAATTCTCTTGGCGGTGCTAATCCATATGAATTGAAATAAACAATTGAACGTGGATCAATCGCGTATGCAACCCAGTGGGTTCAAGGTCCGGTGCTGTTATCGAGATTAATAATACCGGTTTCAACGCTGTTTGGTTGTGCCGGCAGCTGATCTTTCATAAAGACACTTTTGAAGTTTTTAATCGCGAATTTTTTAACAGCATCAAGTAAATCAAAATTGGACATAGGAGTCAAAGATTCCACAACCATAGGTTCCTCAGTCAAAGACTCTCCAACTAGTAAACCGGTCCTAGTCTTAGACCCTTTCCGCTGTACCATGAATAAGGGGTTCCTGGTAGTCTTAGACCCTTTCCCTTTTTTTATATTCTTTCCCAGTTGCTTTCTTTAGTGTCATTCCTGCCGCGGTACCAACGGCTCCTAACACCGCCGGAATCGCAGCTAAAAGCGGAAATATACCGCCGGTTTTAATCATGTTTTTGATCGCAGCCGCATAGAGACTGATTTGTACGCCTTTTTTATCCTTGAACGCATCATTGAAGTGTTTTACCTGACGAGTTATCAGCGATAATTTATTCACCCCGCCCCGCCTGTCATCTGATTGGGTTTCAGTTTTTAGATGACTCTGATTGCAATTTCTTGAAATGACCGGGAGTTAACGTAACACTAATATGACTATATGACATTATACAATAACAGATTGATCTAATTGTTACATGTTTTCCACAGGTGCATCTATAACTCTCATTCGTCCACCAACACCTTCGAGTAGCATTGATTAGTCGCTGAGAATGAAAGAAACCACTCTATAATTAACACCACCAGGGGGTTCTACACGAGCTCTAAAGTGTATATCAACTACGGGCTGTCTTGTTAAATTAAGATGTTCCAACGAAAAGTAATAGATCGGATATAAATTTTTAAAATCATACTGTGATATTTGCAGACCAGTATCAACATTTTGATCACGTGACATATGTCAACAACCTGTGATACACGCGTGCAATATAATTGTTATCATAATCAGGTTGTATATCCTCGGATGGTTCCTGCTGGCCGTTTATTCTCAGCGAGATTTTTTTAACGCCTAATTTATCAAGTATCATTTGGCTGCGTAATTGTGAACCAACTCGCGTTTTATCCTGTAGCGCAACAAATATATGACGCGGACTTTAAACACCTTGTCGCGCTGCCATGTGCCATGTAAATGTAAATGTACCATAAATTTCAGAATCTATTGTATCTGTGGACACCGATAACCAACTTAACAACGATTTTCATCCTTGGTCCATAAATGATAGTAATCGCTCTTCCATGGTAATTGATGAAAGTCAACACTGGCATCCACAGTGATAGTTTAAATTATCTAACTTGACCCTCAGCAGCATCAGCAGCTCGCCAAATTGCATCATTATCAGTACCCTTTCGCACGAGTACTACCGTATGCTTTGCTCCATAGATGATTTTTCGGACATTTCTGCAGAATCTAAATATATGATGCAGTGGAATCGCGCATGAGAATCGTCGACGCTCTCCTTGTAGCATTGCTTTGCGCGTTGCATATCCTAAATTGTAATCGGAGTTAGCACTTACAACAATATCAAATGCATCATTTGGTCTAGCTCTGTGTTCATAGGTATCAAGTTGTGGATCAGATGCAGTAGCTCGTGGTGTCCGTATTTTAATATACGGAGAGTGATTAGGGTGATCAGTAATATCCTTAGCGAACATCATAGATGGACCTGCCGATCTTGTATAATCGTCAGAATATCTTGCTAACCCTATTATTGTTGTGGCAACATCAAAATCATTCTCAATGGTTTCAATTTCTTTTCCATCGATGGGATATCTAGCGCTACTAAATAACGCCATGATTCCATTATTGACAAAACCCACTCGGACAAGTGGGTCATTTGCATATGGTGTATGAGCTGCGACATTTGTTACAAGTTCTCCTTCTACTTCAATAAATGCTTCACAAGGCAAAAAGTATTTACTGGTATCATGAACTTGAAGTTTAATTCTTGATCGAAGATCTGCTTGTATTGCTTGATAAGAATAGAATTGATAATCACGTACAGAATCATCCTTGTGCACTGGGGCGTCCATATCAAACGCTGGATCAGGTGACTGTTTGAACATTTTATTATATACTCGTAGATCTAAATCGTAAAATTCGTAGGATTTTCATCGTCGTCGTGGGTTTTTTAAGCCACTTCCTGCTATCATATTTGCGGTTATGTTATCTTGGGAGTTAGTGATCAACGCCGCTAGTTTCTGATCTACTACGTTATTTATTATTATTACTAATACTCGCGTGCATTTCCGCTGTAGATGGTAGTGGTCCCGGTTTCTTTCGCCGTCGAACGAGCGCTGTTAGTTTATCCCGAGCGGCTGAAAACTTTTTTCCGGCAGCGTCTCCAACGGCGCTAATACCCTTATCACGAATAACATCAATAGCTTTCATCGATAACTGTTTTGCTAGAGGCGCCACTTTTGGAGCCATTCTTGCAAATAACCCTGCAATTGTATCACCGAGACCATCACCATAGTATGTTTTATAAACTGGAAATCGCGAATTAACCACATAGACGCTGGTTGGTTTGTCATGGTTGTAGTGTATGATCATCTTATTTAAATGATATTTATCTAATGAAAAATCCAAAGGATTTTTGACTTAGTCGCTGTCGTAACCATCCGTAGGATTTTCCACTAACTTGTCAATGAAATCTCGATATGTTGCAATGTTCATGATGCCACCTTGAAATAACCGCATGCAGATATCAGCTGCTTCATTGATATTTTCCGGTGAGTTATTTCAAGCTCGTTTTCCTCCGATGAGAACCTCTAATCGTGATATATCGCTGAGAACATTACCAGGACAACTAACTAAACCACTACCTGAAATTCAACTGGAATCTCTTAATCCCTCCCGGTTGCACCCTGTGTTTCTCGACTTTGTAAATCCTTAAAAAAAAAATCAACATCATCTATATCATCTTCATCTCGATTAGATGGTTTATACAATGGTTCAAGCGAAGCTTGGTGTGGTAGTTGTTGTTGAGGTTTTTCTTGTTTTCAAGGCGAGACAGATATTTTCTTTGAATACTGTTGTCGCTTTCTTTGCAGTTTTTGCGGTTTTTGCTGTTGTTTGAACTCTTCATATTGTTTATACACTGTACCCACCACATTGATATATCCAATGTATGATGTATTATCATTATCAATTTGACCTGTTTCAGTTTTGATTTTGTAGAATACATCAGCCCAATGTTTTATACTTCTTATATACTTATGATGTTCTGGTTTCAACATTTTTTTTTCTGTTTTCACAAGTCTTAACAACAAGCGCAGGAATTTCTGCTAGTTTAGTCTCATCAATTGTTGCTAACCCTTCCTCGTTAAATCTCGCGCGTAAATCATCTACTGTTCTTTTTGATTCAGGTGGTTCACTAACATCACCGAGGAGTTTTTGTACAGCTTGTTTTGTTTGTTCAGTTTCCGCTGCTATTTTTTCAAGTTCACCAATAAGAGATTTTTCTTTTCTTTTTTCCCCCGTCTCGGAAACATCTCCCCATAAAGCACGCTCAGTAATTGATATTACCCCCTTCGTTGCTGTGGTTATTGGTTTAAACAACTCTTCAGATCCCACAGAAAAGTCAGTTTGTAAACTCTGTCTAGCTTGCAGTTTATTCCTGACAGAGTCGTGGATTGGTATAAATTTTTTAATTGCGTCTAATCGCTCACGAGCCAATCTAGTCGTTAATGACTAATTAACCATTATTGAAATCGTAAACAATTTTCCAATTAGGTTCCGAAGAGATTTCAATCTGAATGCAGTGATTTTGTCACCGGAAAAAATTTTTAAGTGGAAATGTCTACGAGGAATCCCATGCAGCATCGACGTTTTGACCCGACATACACCAACAGTCATTTTTGGTCGTTTTTGTCGTTTTTTGGTCCTTTTTTTAGTCATCATTGCTTGATTTTAGTCAGTTTTTGGTCTAAAACATCATAAAAATAATTTTAGGTGGAAATGTCTACGGGAAATTCCATGCAGCATCGACGTTTTGACCAGACCGACACCACTGAAAATAAGTCAAAAAACGGCCACAATCAGTAAAAAATGGCCAAAGTCGGTCAAAAACGACTAAAAAAAAGTATGTACAATGAACATTTCAGTAATAAAAAATATTTTACAACTTCTTTGTAGTAAAACGCTCATTGATAAATGCCAGTATATAATTTCACCGCTATTGTTGACTAAAACAGACCATCCGAAGGTTTTTTTTCGTTTTGTTCAATTAACAATCTTATATTTCTGATTTTTGAATTAATTACTCTTTTTATTTCATATTCTTTCCCTAATTTCTTTCTTTTTTGTTCACTATAGTAAATAACGGGACAAACTTATTGACGTCGTCACAGCATAACAGGGAATCATGGATAGAATTCTGAATTCGTTTTAGAAATGTATATTGTTTGGGTAGTACATATTTGTTATTGTTAGTGCCGTATTCAATGTCCTGGAGGTCGTACATAATTTGATCGCAGTTTAAACTATCTGATATGTAAACCCCCTGAGATTTCCAATTTAAAATTTAGGTTATAACCTCATTGATATTTTGAGAATTCATATTATTAATAATTATATATTTCTAAATAAAAAATATATTTCCAGAGATGGACGCCTCAGACATAAACGAATTGAATTTTTTGTCTGGAATTTTTTGAAATCGCAGATCGATAGATTCCCTCTGCTAGTTAGTTTCCGTATGAACTGATTTTACGAGTCTCGCTTTTTCCGAGTATTGTCCAGTGATTCCTCGTTTTAAATTTTCACTTTGTGTAACAGCTTGTAGATTTGATAAAGAATTGTTCATAGAATTGGAATCAATGTGATCGATAACAAAACCATCCTTGATCAATCCATGGAAACATTCATATATTATTTTATGATTAAGATGTATTTTCCCTCCGGCTTTAAATATCAAATACCCCATACAATTATCCCACCCAACTGGTTTCTTCAGTTTACGATGTCTGACAATACCATCACTGGATGCTTCATAGTTTGTGATCAATTGATGCGGTCTGAATTCTTGATTCATTTGTATACTAATACTATTTGTCTAATTCATTGTTTGGTTGAATTAGTACATTTGGAAATCTTCCGATGTAGTCTTGAGGAGTTCTTATGATTTTGTCCTTGACGGAGTCAAGGACGCTGTCAGAGGTAGAGTCATTGATGGAATTCTTAGTGGAATCCTTAATTCGTTTCTCATAATAATGCTTTAGCTCTCTGTATCTCTTACCACCACAACTCAGACACAACTTTGATTTACCACGCACACCTACCACACATCGTATGCAGGGTAGCGGACCAAGGCTTCCAAGTCGAAAACTTTGCATATGATATCCACAGAACTCTTTTCTGCATGATTTGTTACACGGGTTTACTGATCCAATCATAAGCCATTTGCAATGATTCATTATACAATAATTTCTCTATTTAAATACTTGTTTTAATTATAGCATGAAGGTTTTCGAGAGATTATCGAAAATTACACCTTGGAATAAGCTAAATTCAATCTCGATAAAGTCTCTGATACACCAAAGGGTAAAATTCGTGATAGAACCATGTTGAGTAAAATCAGCGATTGTTTTAATGAATTCAAGCGTGACGGAGCATCTCACTGTTGGTCGACATTTCGAATCAATGGTGAAGTTGATGCTACCGTGAACGATAAAAGCGCAGCAGTGATAATTTCACATCTTACGCGGAAAAGGTATTTTTTTAGAGTGAAATTCATTATCCGTTCAGACACAGGAGATTGGATTATCAGGGATAAATTTGAACCCATCTTGAAGGATAAAAGAACCATCACTGTGAGTCAAGATTCCAAACCAGGAATTCTGACTGGAATTGACAAACCGTATTACGAGAGATCTTATCCTGTAACCGCATTTCTTTATGGGATATATCCGTTAAATGATAAACCGAGTACTGAAAAACTAGCACCGATGAAACTATGATCGCTGAATTGTGTAGCAGAACGAATATTAGAACACTTTACAAATTCGCTGCGTGGAAATAAATTGACAAATCTAAGACGCAAAAAAATAACCGAGTGGGGATTAACAGTGAAACAGCGTGGGGCAACAATTCAAAATGTGGCAGCGTTAGAACGAATACTAAAATTCCCAATATCGGTAATGACGATAACAGGCGAGATATTATACGAACCGAAATATAAATCGAGAGGAGCTCCAATCAAAATTATTGATCATAACGAACACGCATGGACATCTGCAGTAACAATATTCCCGCGAAATAGAACAATAAAGTATATACCCGAAGAACTTTCCGCTCCAGATTTCTCTGAGAAAAAATTGTTCGATGATATTTACCAGTTGTGTAAAAACGATCCTGTGTCAGTGTGGTTACTTCATAGCGCTAAAAACCCCGAGGGTGGATTCGATCAATTTGTAAGACCCAATGGAGAATTATACCGTACTGAAGCCCTCTATGACAAGATGAAACAACTGTCTAGTAGTTTCTCGAAAAATTTCGACGACGAACAATTATTAACTAATTGCTTTACTATTTCGTCAGTTGCAGCTCATTTTACGAGAAAGAGAAACTCGTGGAAATCAACAAAAGCTGAATTTTTATCAGACATCAAATCAAGCTGCATTGACTATAACCATGGCGGATTATGGAATACAAAATACGACCCCAAAACTATTATTTCAGTTGATATAGTCGCGTGTTACCCAGGGAGATTTCTCGGGTACGGAGAATGCGCTGAATACTTCAAGCGATTTGGACAACCCACCCATGAGATGGCACGTGTTGCGATTATTGGACCACTGCCTGATTTTGATTTAACCGGATACGCTCGTGTGGTATCATTTGAATTGGCTTACGGACTTCATCCATGCTGTTATGTCTGGATTGGTAGACATATGTCTGTGAAACATTGGATGCCAATAGTGCTGTTACGGTATATGATTGATTGTAGCATGCTGATATCGTTGATTGTTAGTGAAGCAATTATATCATATCGAGCACAGACTGAAGTATGGTTACCACCACAACCTGATCTAGATAGTATAATCAGCGAACAACGACAACATTTCCCTGATCTCGACGAAGAAAATATCGCAAAATGGTTCAAACTGTTATATGAAATAAGAAACAAAGATTGCTGGTCTACCCGTAGATCGTGTTATGCCGGATATTTTATGCGTGGTGACACTCCAAATAGGATCAGTAGCCCTTTTTGTGCCACCTTCAAGCTCTCCTGGTTCGTATAAATACCTAGCAGTGACATTACCGAGTATTGGTTGTTTTGAAAAATCTTTTTGCGGTTGTACAGCTATATACTTCTTTTTAATCGCGTTTTTAGGTTTCATGTTGATTGTTCGAGTAACCTCATTATTTAGCGCGGTAATTACAGCTGGCAATCTCTTGACCCATTCACGAGATCATTTATCCTGGATGAATTTCTTCGCGTATTGATATCCAAATAACCGCTCAGCAAATGTCCGATTAAACCGTTCAACAATTGCTTGATCGCGATGTAGTGCAGTATGTCCTCGTCGTATGGTGACATTATGATGCTTCATTGTTGATAACATTGCATCCTGCAATTCCTTGCCAGGATCAACTTGTAATAGATTTGGCCAACGCAGAGGACCCGTTTGATAAATTCTTTCAAACGCAGAAGCCACTTCAGTTGATGATTTTGTTTTTAGCGGTTCAGCCTGTTTGTATCGACTCGCATCATCAACTATGGTTAGCGCGTATTTGTAACTACCATCATTCGACAGAAATAATATATCAGCTTGATGAACTTCATTGGGAACGGTCACATCAAAATGCGAGTAGTTAATTTGTTTAGGCGGTGGTAGATAAATTTGCCATATCGCCTGTTTGGATAACCAATCCACTGCAGTGGTATATTTCACCTTCGCGGCACTAGCGAGTTTACCAATTGCTGCTCTATCCCTCCAGTATCCTTTTGGAGAATAGTAAATAGTTTCCATGTTGATATTAATTACCGGCACCTAACATCAATTTACCTTTCATAGCCGATTTTACTAACCATGAAGCCAACTTTTCTTTGAAGGATTTATCAGTGATAGAATTCAACGCATGAATCAATTTCACATCTGCGATATGTCTGTGTTGCATGCAGATTACTGCTTTTATAAGCAACATCATGGGCATGACACGCCTTATCAATAGCGTTTATTGGATATTCACCCGGTCGAGGTTGGTTTTGATCATCAAGTCGGATATCGAGTCTAGTTCCGGGTCCACAATAACTATATCCTAGAAGGTGTTTTTCTCCTGGATACTTTGCCCATGGTGTCCCTGGAAGTTTAGTCAGCTTGGCTGCAATATCATCTCCTCGTTTTTTTAAAAAATCTTTTGATTTATCAAGAGAAACAAATCTAAATTTCTTTGTACTGCATTGTACGCATTTACCGGAAAGTGCTGATCGGTTATTTTTAGTTGTAATCGTCGTCAAGTCATCTGTGCCAGTAAGCGCCTTACACTTCACACAATATAGATCCATAATTTATATATAATAACATGAATGTAATTGATTATTCAGCTACCCGACGACGAAAACCTATTAAACAGCATGTGATGTTGCCGAATTCAATTATAATGATTATAATCGGACCATCTGGAAGTGGCAAAACACAACTGCTACTTAATTTAATAACGAGATGGATGAAATGGGACAAGTTGTATTTGATAGCTCCTAGTGTAGACGATCAGCGATGTTACAGTGTGTTAAAAGATTTTAACAACAACGTGGTAGAAGAATCCGGCGAGGATATCATTGAGTTTATAACCGATATCGATGAAGCACCGAACATTGATGATATTGATGGAGGTATTAACAATTTAGTCGTATATGATGATGTTATGTTAGACAATCAAAAGAATTCAGCTAGGATATTTTCCCCAGGTAGATATAAAAACACTGATGTTATATATCTTACTCAACGTTACATTCAAATACCAAAAGTGATCAGAGATAACTGCAATTTACTGTGTGTGTTTAACGGAGTTGATTCTCATACGCTACGAAATATTTGGCAAACTTGGTGCGGCGGTGATATGGATCATAACCGATTTGGAAATTTCTTTAGTCACGCTCAGTCAATCCCACACGGATTTGTGACGATAAATTTAGCACACCCTCGGACGCGATATCGTGTCGGACTTGATAAAATATTCAGTTAAAATCGTTTACTGAATCTTGTAAAAGAATTGTTAACCCATAGCAGCAGAGGGGGTGAATTCCAACTACCATGGCGTCGACGAGCAAGCGTTGGTTTGCCTCGTCGACGCTTTTATTACGATTTCGAGGAACCCTCAGTTTGCCGATTCGACCCTTTTATTAAATATTTACTAGTAAGCCTTAGTTTGTCGATTCGACCTTTCTATAAAATATTAACGAGAAGGAAGTCTAGAAAACGCCTAAAAAGTTTATCTGTTCACCCCTCTGCTGCTTTACCACATGAAGATTTCGTCTCATGCAATTTAAGCCATCAATGCGTGATTCACGTTTTAATGTAATGTTTCGATACGAAATATAATAGAAGCTATTGTCTGGTATACAGAGTCAATCTTCTCGAGATATTAACTCAGAAATTAGCTTCACAGAGGCAAACCTTGAATATAATAGGCTGCAGCATTGACAGCCACCAGACACAATTAAAACAATGGCATGGGGATCTAGCCATCATGCTATAGAAGGAAACACAAGATAGATGCTCATTACATCTATCCTACTAAACGTAATGTAATTGTGGAACGTATTTGAAGGCAAAAGCAGATTTTTCAGAATGTATATAGTGTATTTCACAATAAGAATAAATTTATTTAAATACTAGCATCCCAAATCAAACATTGAGACAAAAAAAAATGATTGTGTCTGATGATCGTATTGCACAAATGAATACTTTCTAAATAACCAAGACTATATATTAACATATTAGACACAAAAAAAATCGTCCATATCCAGAACAAACCAGACTGTAGTTAGACAAAGTTTTTTACTAAAAGTATTATATTGAGCGTGTTAAACATGAAGCTGACCCGGTATTTCATCAGGTGTGTCCAATGTTCTGGACTCCGACTGATATAACAGGTTGTGTACAAAAGAATCAAATGAAGTTGGCCAATTGAATAAAATAAATTAGAAAAAAAATAATCATGCACAAAGGATGCATAACAGCTTACTTCATAAAGCAAAGAGCTATACACTGAATCTTTTCTTACTATTAGTCAAATATAATGTGATGAGATAATACTTATAATACTATAAGAATGACACAAATCATGCATGAAGAGGTATAATATGTTTATATACGGGAACCAGCACCGGCAGTTATTTGATATTTCCCTTGTTGTGCATGATGTGATTATTGTATTTCTGCAACATCAATCTCCTCCTGAATAAGTTTTAGTTTTGTATTCGATCTTACCAAAATAGATAAGGGGGATTAACACTAAATGAAAAAAATTAATAAAGAAGCAGCTAAATTAATAAATGTTTCAAGGTGATGCAAAGCGAACGTCAAAAAGTCAAATGTTTCCTCTCGGTTATGGAATAATGTCTTTGGTGCCAATGTAATGTATTAGAAATCTAGCACACAGCGGATGATCTACATCATGTTTGTCTTCTTCAACAGTTATACCATCTAACCCTATCGCCACTCGTATGAACATAGATTTTAAGCCATGGGCTGAAATTTAGAGCTCAAAGAAAAAGTATACTATTAAATAACGCCGTTAATTCATCAAAAGCTTTTTGACATTTTTTGACCAATAAACCTTTGGTTTCTTACTCAATAACGTTGTCAGCGGTTCAGCAGTTATGGAAGAACTGGAACAAAATTTCCAATAGTATCCAGCCATACCCCAAAATCGCATACTTGCTCTGTACTGATAGGCACATGAGACTGAGCGATTGCTTTTAGATTATTATGTATTAGATAAACTTATCCATGTCCAACTATATGTCCTAGTCACGTAACACATGAACGGAAAATCTCAAATTCGGATAAATTATTTGCCAACACCGTATGACTGAGTCTATTAAAACATTACCGAATGGTCTCCAAATGATCATCCAAAGTGTCATTGTAGATCATGACATCATCGATATGAGTCCCATGTGTATCTAGACTGGCTGTAATTGTGTTCATTTCATGTTTAAATGTATAAGACGAACCTTTGATCACGAACGGTATCATTTTCATTTGATACAATCCATCTAGGTTTACGAATGCCGAAAATTCCTTTGTCCTCTCCGTCAGTGGAATTTCCCAGAATAATTTAAAAAGGTCAAAATTAGTGACATATTTTGCATTTCTAATTTTATCATGCAATCATAGATTATTGGAAATAGAAATTAATCTTGTTTGGTCACATCATTGACCCTTCTATAATTATTGGACTTGCGGAACTATTATCTGGTTTCATTACAAGAATAAATGATGTTCCTGTCCCATTTACTCGGTCTTTTGAAATCGTTCTCAATCAAATATTGAATATTATTCAAACATTCCTGCTTCAAAGGTGTGGAATCTATAGTTTCAACATAGTGGTATACTTTTTTAGCTCTTGTTTGTATACCTGAAAAAGTGTTTATATTTAGGTAATATCTGTTTAACTTTATTTTTTTTATTAAAAATCAGCATATTTGATTTCTGGTCATGATTATTCCTAATTCTTAATTCCCTAGATACGCAACATTTATATGTAATATATTTATATGCTAGGATTTATAATATATTTATATGGCAAGATTAAAAATATATCTATATATCAAATATTTAAAAAAGATTTATAGAGCAATACTTATAATAGATTTATATGGCCAGACTTATCATAGATTGATATTGCAAAGTTAATAATGTATTTATATGGCAAGATTTCTAATAGATTTACTGGACGAGATTTATAATAGATTTATATGGCAATATTTATAAGAGATTTATATGGCAAGTTTTATTAACAATTTATATGTCAAGGCTAATAATAGATGTATATGGCAAGATTTATAATATATTTATATGTTAAGGTTAATACTATATTTATATGTCAAGGTTAAAACTATATTTATATGTCAAGGTTAAAACTATATTTATATGGCAAGGTTAAAACTATATATGTCAAGGTTAAAACTATATTTATATGGCAAGGTTAAAACTATATTTATATGTCAAGATTAAAAATATATTTATATGGCAAGGTTTATAATATATTTATATGGCCAGATTTATAATATATTTATATGGCAAGATTTATAATTGATTTATATGGCAAGATTTATAATATATTTATATAGCAAGATTTATATAATATTTATATGGGAAGATTAATAATTCATTTATATGGCAAGATCGAACATATATTTGTACGGGAAAGGTAATAATATATTTATATGTCAAGCTTTATAATATATTTATATGGAAAGATTTATATTTGATTTTTATGTTAAGATTTATAATATATTTGTGTGGGAAATATTTATAATATATTTATAGGGCAAGATTTACAATAGATGTATATGGTAAGATTTATATTCGAGTTATATGGGAAGATTTGTAATAGGTGTATGGGGCAAGAGTTCTAATATATTTAAATGGCAAGATTTATACGGCAAGATTTATAATATATTTATATGGCAAGACAAATTATAGATTTAAATATCACGATTTGTATTATATTTATATTGGAAGATTTATAATAGATTTATATGGCAAGAAAAGCTATAGATGTATGTGGCAAGATTTATAATAGAGTTATGGGGCAAGATTTATAATGGATTTATATGGCAAGATTAAAAATAAATTTATAGGGCAAGACTAAGTATAGATTTAAATGGCAAGATTTATAATAGATTTATAAAGATAGATAAATTATAGATTTAAATGGCAAGATTTATAATTGATTTGTATGGCAAGATTAATACTAGATTTATATGGCAATGTTTATATTAGATTTATAGGGCAAGATTTATAATAGATTTATAAGGATAGATAAATTATAGATTTAAATGGCAAGATTTATAAATGATTTGTATGGCAAGATTAATACTAGATTTATATGGCAATGTTTATATTAGATTTATAAGGCAAGATTTATAAAAGAATTATGTGGGATGAATGATACAACATTTATGTGGCAAGATAAATTATAGATTTAAATGGCAAGATTTATAATAGATTAATATAGAAAGATTTACAGTAAATTTATATGGCATGATTACAATAGATGTTTAGGCAATATTTATAATACATTTATTAAGGACCACTTAACTTAGTCTAAAGAGTGATAATGGGAAGACAGCCAGAAATGTTTCACCAATCTGAAAACTGATTTCCTATGTATTTTTGCATACTTTACTTTATTTTGTCACTTCTTACAGTGCGAATTAGTTCTTCTTATTTCACAAGCGTTTGACAACGTGTATTTGAACTTAGAAACATCACCGAGGACATTAACTTCTATAACTTCCTTACAGAAAGGTTTTCTGAAAGTTCAATGGTCCACGTAATGTATGTCCTAAAACTAGATTAAAAGGACACATAATGATTCTTGAACTAATTTCCTAACGGCAAGCAACAGTAAATGAAAACATTATGACCACATCTTGTATTAATCTTGAGTGATGTTCTGTGTCACTGTTAACCCAGTTTGGAAACCAATATTCTAGTTGTGGCATGATATATGCGTTGTATATTATATTTCTCCTGTCTTGAGGGAAATAAGATTTTCCTCTTTTACACAGATATCGCGGTAAATTACGTTTTAATGACGTTATCAAGTTGCCTTTTACAGCATAATACATTTTCTATCAAGATGCGAATAAGAATGTTATCTATCTATCTATCTATCTATCTATCTATCTATCTATCTATCTATCTATCTATCTATCGATCGATCGATCGATCGATCGATCTGTCCATTCATCCATCCATCCATCTATATATCTATATCGTAACAATCCATTCATCCATCCATCCATTTATATATCTATATCGTAACACAGACTATTATAACAATGAATAACACAGATTAGTGTAATTATTACCTAAAAGTCTTGAAACTATGAACAACACATACGAGCTATAATATTAGCTGTAAATAAAGAGAGAATTAGCATTCAGATTCATTCAGATTTTGCAGTCTTTCTCGTTTCTCGTGTTCTTGTTATAAGTCTGCAAACGTGTTGAACTTGAATATTAATCAAACGGAATAATATTTGTTTGGATTGTGAAGTGGGGAAAAAAAGTCACGATTCTTGGTGAAATTTCCAGTTTTTTAATTTATACAGAAATGTTCGTTCATTTAGCACGTTTATAGAACTGCTTCATCTTTATTCAGGATTCACATTATAAAACTGTAATTTGCTTTCACATTTTCATGTCTGCATTGATGAATTAAATTCTTTGTTACGTTTTACAAAATGGGCTGATTTTGCCTTTTTCAGTTCGTTGTAACCATAGAGTCGCAACACAGCCATCTATCGATCCAGCCGTCGATCCATCCTTCCTACTATACATCCAGCTAGCCATCCATCCATCCATGCATGGATGCATGCATGCATACATACATACATACATACATACATACATACATACATACATACATACATACATACATACATACATATGCGATTCGCTTGACGGTCTATTGTTTTATCCTCACGGTAAATCACTTCTTGTATGGGCATTATTACGTAAGGATTTTGAAACTTTTAATATTTTGTTAAAACATTATTTTGTTAGAACCGGTTGCTAAATTTAACAACAATATAGATGTGTGACGTAACTGTTCCTAAAGCAAACATGTAGAATCGGAGCTCTCTTAGGATATTGTCTGTCTAATGTCAAGGTCGTCTTGGATTCAATTTGGAATCTAGTTTTTCGTAACAACCTACATTTTTGAGCTGACTTTTACATATGGTTGGTAATCCATAAAAGCTGGCTCACAACCTTGTCAAGCGTTGTTATGTGATTGGTAGCAAGATATGGCCCTTGTGAGTGGGGGAGCAGCTGAATAAGCTAGATACACTGTGGAATATGTATCTTGTATAACAAGCATTTATTCGTCATCTGATTTGACATATCGATAAATCAGCAAATACGTGAGAAAGGTTTGTGCAAGATTGGTTCCGCCGAAACGGAATGAATTTCACACACTTATACAACATTTATGAAAAGAGTGACCAGAAAAGTTTGAATGAGACTGGCACAGGAGAAATAATCTTGAATTGACTTATTTGAACCCAACGAAAGAGACAATAATATAACGCTGTTGGATCGTAGTAATTGAGCCTACAGCTATCTTTCCTTAAGCATCCACTTTATTTTCCGATGCAATCTTAGGTTGAAATTGTAATTGCGTCAACAGGATTTATAGACCATGGAGTCTTATTAATAATGAATACATGCCAATTCCTTTCATTTAGCAAGATAATTAGGCCACCATCCTATTCAATATGTATATAAAACAAAGGAACCAGACGCTAATCCCTACAACAAAATTAGTACGTGGTATTACAGCCATTTATTAGCTATGGTTATGAAAACGAGATCACTTCGTTTGCAAAATGTTTTGATCAGAGCCAGCGCCAAGCAGGATAGTCGATTGCCAAGCGATGGGATGCCTTCGTGAGCTTTGGATTTGTAACTGCAATTTTCATCTTATTTCAACAAGACTCTAGTGTACGGGGGCAAAATATACATTTAAATTAGGGGCTGAGGGATGGGATGACATGTTTTCAGCAGGCATAACAATTATTCTCTGTAGCAAAGTTAGGGCGCCACTAAAGAACATCGTCTGGGGACGCCTCAAACCCTAGTGCAGCCATGTTGTTACATAAGGAAAAGGAACTTTTCTACCTACCTAAAACAAAGATATTTCATAATCAATTTACAGGATAAGCGTCTGTGAACACAATCCTCATCAGGTTATTTGTATTGATTCCTCCTGAACATAATCATAATTGTCATCAGGTATTCTTGCTGCTCCATGACGACAAAGATACAGAAATTACAGAGAGTATGTTCATCATCATATTTGTCATAATGCCATTTAACCAGATATACAAATTTGTAGTACTCTAAGTCCTTCATTAAAACACTGTCCAGACTGGTTATCAAGAGAAAACAGTTGCTGGAATTAGATGCATTACCAGCCTTTTATTGCATAGACACACTACACATACTATTTTATAATGTGGCATTTGTCTGCTTCTCCGTCTTATTGTCTGCAATAATAATTAATCCATTAGACAATTTTATTGCAATCTGACTGTATGGTTATCGTTTTTCTACGTTTGCATACGTAAAAGTTTATATTATATTATATTATATTTATTATTATTATATTATATTATATTATATTATATTATATTATATTATATTATATTATATTATATTATATTATATTGTATTGTATTGTATTGTATTGTATTGTATTGTATTGTATTATATTATATTATATTATATTATATTATATTATATTATATTATATTATATTATATTATATTATATTATATTATATTATATTATATTATATTATATTATATTATATTATATACTACTGATGTATCTTTATGAGGAATTCGACAACAAGCTCAAATACACCGATGATGATAATGTTTCCTGTGCGTATTTGTGTAAGAGAATCAAGCGTTTACGTTAGATTCGTGTTTTAAGAAATTCGAAGGGCAATTTAAAATTATGCTCTGATTAGCTCTATCTGTAAAGATTCAGGATATAACCAAGTGTTTAACAAGATTTAATTTGGCATTGTTTTGATTTAGAGTATTAATAGAATCGGCAATAAATGTGTACCAGTCTTGTACTTTCTCAATCGCATGTAATAATTTTAATTAATCAAATTATTTGACAAAAAAAATATTTTTGGGCGCCATTACATGTTTTCAATTCATTATCTAGAATGTTTTCTTGAAGAATTTGTAGCAATATAAACTATTGCTTCCATCAGTAGAACATAAGAATGCGAAGATTATATTAATGTGCGAACAATTTATTTTGATGAGAACATAATATTCCTGAAAAAGTCAATATTTTGAAGTTCACTTGTAGACTAAGTTTAATCTTGAAATTTGGCCTGTATTTCCAATGTGACATTCCATTTTAATGCGTGATAATGAATGCATCATAAACGCCCTTCAAAGCATAGTATATTTCAGCTCTAAGCACGAAAATGCCTTTAGAGTTACTTTATAAATGTGTGTTATCTAATTTTGTCACATATCCATCTGCATTATCCACATAACCATCCACGCGTTCATCTACGTTATTAGCAATACTTATGTCCAAACCTACAATTCTATATTATCCACTTACCCATCAGCATTATCTACATACCCATCAGAATTATCTACATACCAATCAGCATTATCTACATACCCATCAGCATTATCTACATAACATCAGCATTATCTACATACCAATCAGCATTATCTACATACCCATCAGCATTATCTGCATAACATCAGCATTATGTACATACCAATCAGCATTATCTACATACCCATTAGCATTATGTACATACCCATCAGAATTATCTGCATACTCATCAACATTATGTATATACCCATCAACACTATCTACATACCTATAAAAATTATCTACATACCCATCAACATTATCTACACGCCCATCAACATTATCTACATACCCATCAACATTATCTACATAACCATCAGCATTATCTACATAACATCAGCATTATCTACATACCCATCAGCATTATCTACATAACATCAGCATTATCTACACAACATCAGCATTATCTACATACCCATCAACATTATCTACATACCCATCAGCATTATCTACATACCAATCAGCATTATCTACATACCCATCAGCATTATCTACATAACATCAGCATTATCTACATAACATCAGCATTATCTACATACCCATCAGCATTATCTACATACCCATCAGCATTGTATACATACCCATCAGCATTACCTACTTAACATCAGCATTATCTACATAACATCAGCATTATCTACATACCCATCAGCATTATCTACATACCCATCACCATTATCTACATACCCATTAGCATTATGTACATACCCATCAGAATTATCTGCATACCCATTAACATTATCTATATACCCATCAACATTATCTACATACCCATCAACATTATCTACATGCCCGTCAACATTATCTACATAACATCAGCATTATCTACATACCCATCAGCATTATCTACATACCCATCAGCATTATCTACATACCCATCAGAATTATCTGCATACCCATGAATATAATCTACATTCCCATCATCATTATCTACATACACATCAACATTATCTACATACCCATCAACATTATCTACATGCCCATCAACATTATCTACATACGCATCTACATTATTCACATACCCATCAGCATTATCTGCATACCCATCATATTGTCTACATAATCATCAACATTATCCACATACCCATCAACATTATCTACATACCAATCAGCATTATCTACGTACCTATCTACATTATTCACATACCCATCTAAATTAGTAGCATTAATCATGTACCAACCAACATTTCTTCATTATCTACATACCCATTAACATTACTCACATACCTATCTACATTATCTACATACCCATCAACCTTATCGATGTACGCATCTGCATTATCTACATACCCATCAATATTATCTACATAACCATCACCATTATCCACTTACCCATCAACATTATCCACATAACCATCAACATTATGTACATACCATCTACATTATCTACATACCTATCTACAGTATCCACATGCCTATCAAAATTAGTAGCATTAATCCTGTACCAACCAGCATTTATTTATTATCCACATACCCATAAACATTATCCTCTTACCAATCGAAATTATCCACATACCCATCAATATTATCTAGATACCCATCCACGGTATCTACATACCCATCTACATTATCTACATACCCATTTAAATTATTAGCATTACTCTTGTACCAACTAACATTTCTACATTATCTACATACCTATCAACATTATCTACATACCTATCAACATTATCTACATACCACTCAACATTATCCACATACCCATATATATTATCCACATTACCAATTTACATTATCTACATAACCATCTAGGGGGGCCTCAAGTGGCTGAGTGGTCTAAAGCGTTCACCGTTACGGATCACTGCCATCTCACCTCTGTCTGCGTTGGTTTGAGTCTCAGGCTCGGCTAACATGGGTATGTGAGAAAGCTTGCCGGTAGCTTCTGGTGGGTCGTTGGTTCATTTCCGGAGTTTTCCTGTATTCTTCCTCCACCATTAATACCGGCCGCCATGTATAGCCTATCTTGTGCTGACAAATGGCGTCAAACTCTACAACAACAACAACAACAATAACAACAACATACACATCTACATTATCCACAGACCCATCAACATTACCCGCATTCCCATCAACATTACAAGCATTTCCGTCTGAATTATTAGCATTAATCATGTACCATTCAATATATCTACATTATCCACTTGCTCGTCTACATTATCCAGATGCATATCTACATTACTCACATACCCATCAACTTTATCATCATGCATATCTACGTTGTCCACAGACACATCAATAGTATCAACATGTATATCTACGTTATCCCAATGCAAATATACGTTACCCACATACTCATCAACGTTATACACATGCATATCTACATTATCCACATACCCATCAATATTATCCATATACATTACCCACATACCCATCTAATTAGCATTACTCATGTACCAACCAACATTTCTACATTATCCACATAATCATTAACATTATCCACAGACCACTCAAACATTATCTACATACCCATCTACATTATCCACATATACATCTACATTACCCACATGCCCATCAACATTATCCACATACCCATTTACAGTATCTACATACCCGTCTACATTACCCACAATCTCGTCTAAATTATTAGCATTACTCATATACCAACCAACATTTCTACATTATTCAAATGCCCATCTACATTGTCCTCATGCATATAGACATTATCCTCATGCATGTATACATTAACCACATATACATCAATATTATTAAAATGCATACCTTCATTTTCCACATACCCATCTACATTATTTGGATTATTCATGTACCCACATACATTATCCACATAACCCTCTAAAAGTGGTCCGGTAGCCTAGTGGTTAGGGTGTCCGCCACAGAAGCGGGTCATGTGTTCGATCCCCGACTGAGTCATACGAAAGACTTTTACAACAATGGTACCAACAGCTGCCTCGCTTGACGCTCAGCATTGATAGATTAGTGTTAGGACTTGTAGACCTGGTGTTAAGATAATGTGACTGGGTGGGACATCATGCTTCATGTCTGCGGCATGATGCCCCAGTGCTACACATCACAAAAAAAAACTGACCCACTGCAGACATTGTAGCGATATGACTGAAAAATTGTTGAAGCTAACATCAATCCTCAAGGAACATTCAAAAATATAATTGAACTGCTTAAAACAACAGGGCTAATTGAGAAAATATAGACACATCGCATAAACACTCAAATAAATCGAAATTTCTAACATGTTTAACAACGTTAAAGAGCAATATGTAGCCCCACAATGAGGTCACATGGTTCATTGACCAATCATTTAACGGGCTATTATAACACCTAAATAACAAACTAATTTTGAAATGTATAACATCCTTAAGAAGTAAACTGTAGTCAAAGAATGAGGTCACACGGGTTCATTGACCAATCATTTGACGGGCTACTAAAACACCTAACTAACATAATAATTCTGAAATTTATAACAACCTTAAGAAATAAATTGTAGCCACACAAGGAGGTCACATGGGTTCATTGACCAATCATTTTGACGGGCAACTGAAACACCTAAATAACATACTAATTCTGAAATTTATAACAACCTTAAGAAGTAAATTGTTGCCCCAAAAGGAGGTCACATGGGTTCATTGACAAATCATATGGCGGGGCTACACACTTAAAACAACCAGATATAATTAGATGAAGCATCAGGGATAACAAAAGATATAGAAACAAACATTGAAGCGTTTAAGAAGATAACATTAGGTACAATAACAAAAGGGTGGACTATGGACACCATCCTCTAGGAATTAAAACTCCTCTCTATCTATTTCTAACTTTTTTCCATATACATAAAACACTAAGACCATCAGACCCAGAGGCACAATGCTGCATCCAAACACCAATTAGTCCGTATTCTCCTAAAACCTAAATCAGAAATAAAAGTGGTATCGAACCTCGAAGCATCAGGAATACGGGACTAGTACATCCGCATTAATAGGCTGTCACATGGGACTGTATACACTTTTGTAACAACAGCACAGAGTATTTCCAAATTGATAGGGACAATTTTAGATCTAGATACCCAGAAGAGATGATGAAGGGAGGCCCAAGGAACAAGAGACGACATGAAGGAAGACTGGTTACCATTACTTAAACCTCCATCAAAAAGCCCTTCTAAGGACTATTGCCATTTAGCCATTACAGAACTCTCATTTGGTACGAAAGCTCTATTTGACAAACTCTTTTGAGAAACCTGACTTGATCAATTTCGAACACCGCCAATCAGAATTCACAATCCATGTATCCTAACAGTGACCAACCTATATATGTCGCACAGACAATCTATAATTAAAATTGTTAGGGACTTACAATACGTACACTGGGTACTAGAAACATTGGTATATTAGGAGTTAGAAAAAATCTTCAACTACACAAAATTTGATTTAATTACACAGTTGGCTTACTAATTATTGGTATATTTCCTGTCCTAGTGAAACCGGACCTGATTTGAAATAAGTATGGCTAGGGCGTTTCAAGGCTGTCGACATACATGGGCTGGCTTATTGGACCTTTTCCTCATTTCTCGCGACCAGAAACCATCAACATGACGAGAGGTGAAAACCATCTTTCAACAGTCATTATTTGGTGTCATTGGACCTTTAGTACACTCCTTCCGATTGGTTGATAGGGTTGAGTGCGTGTTTGATCTATTCCCACTCACCCAGGTCCAACATTCATGTCGATAGTCCCTTTTTAGGGACTCGACATGGCGACCAAATTAAATAGTACACTATGTGTGCATAAACGCCCGTAGGGATGTGGCACCATTCCTTACCCCACGGGAAAAATTAAATAACTTTCTTTTGAAAGATAAAACAGTGAATAATGACCCTTCGTGGCCGGTTCACTTTAATTTAACAGTCATTCATTCTGCTCTAGACAGTACTCTCACATTGCACCTACCTGTCATGAACATCTGCAAGGTTGCATATCTTGAGTTGAGACGCATCAGTTTCATTCGCAAATATCTTTCAGTTGATGCCACTAAAACACTTGAGATGTGCATTAGTACTTTCAAGACTGGTCTATTGTAACTTAATACTGTCTGGTTCTGCACAATATCTTATCCGAAAACTTCAAAACGTTCAAAACACAACTGCTTGGGTCATCTTTACAGTACCTCGATCCGAGCACACCTCACAACTGCTCTGTAACCTATACTGGCTATCCATACGATCCAGAATCAAACACCAAATCTGCTCTCTGTGCTACATTTTACTAACAGACTCCAGTCCAATATACCTATCCGGCTTCACCCATGTGTACACACCAGCAAGATACTTACGCTCCTCTTCTGATAATCATGTACTCATTTTTGCCATTATGAAAACGAAGATAACGTTATTTTGCATACCAGGGCCCGGCGATGTGGACCGAATTATCCTTTGAAATTAGACACAAAGATACAATGGACCCTTGTAAGAGTGCTCTTAAAATTCACCTTTTTCGACTGCAGGAACAAACTTAGAAACCTAATAATATTTTGTATCTTATATGTTTTCAGAATATTTTATCTTTTCAAATTTCATGGTTTTTGTTTTTTGTTTTCTCTGTTGCGTAGTCATATCATTATAGATGTTGTAATGCGCTTAGAGCTTATTATTATTATTATTATTATTATTATTATTATTATTATTATTATTATTATTATTATCAAATGCCCACTACATTATTCATATCACCATTTCCAGTATCACAGGCCCATTTACTTTATACTTATACCCTCTACATTACTCACATCCTCATTTACATTATCAAATGCCCATTTACTTTTTACTTATTCCCTCTACATTACTCATATCACCATTTCCAGTATCACATACCCATTTACGTTTTACTTATTCCCTCTACATTACTCATATCACCATTCACAGTATCACATACCCATTTACTTTTACTTATACCCTCAACATTACTCATATCACCATTTCCAGTATCACATATCCATTTACATTTTACTTATTCCATCAACATTACTCCTATCACCATTTCCAGTATCACATACCCATTTACATTTTACTTATTCCCTCTACATTATTCATATCACCATTTCCAGTATCATATACCCATTGACATTTTACTTATTCCCTCTACATTATTCATATCACCATTTCCAGTATCATATACCCATTTACTTTTCACTCATTCCCTCTACATTACTCATATCACCATTTCCAGTATCACATACCCATTTACATTTTACTTATTCCCTCTGCTTTACTCATTTACTCATTTACATTATCAAATGCCTATCAAATGCCTATTTACTGTATACCGGTACTTATACCCTCTACATTACCCATATCCTCATTTACATTAATTCATATAGCCATCTATATTATTATTTTCAGTATCTACATTCACGAGTATATTTTTGATTTTCAACACGCCAATCCATTTATGTTTTCCATATAACCGTCTACATTAGTCATCCCTATTTACAGTATCACATTGGACGAAAGAAAAAAAGAAAACAGTGCTAGTTTTCGTTCCGAAAAACGGTAGATCTAACGTTAGACGTTTTTAGAGTGACAAATGGCAGAGCCTAATAGGTTATATGATGTCTACAAGTTAAGTCAATTTAAATGTTTTAATAAACAAATTACACGAAAAACGGAACAGTTGACATAATTATGGTAACTACTGATCGCATACATACATACATACATACATACATACATACATACATACATACATACATACATACATACATACATACATACATACATACATACATTAAACACTTACACAATAACAATTGTCTATGAAAATTTATCCTATAGAATATATCGTTGCTTTTATCATTATCACGCAATATCTTTAAAAATAGCAGAACCAGAAGATGGTGTCTTAAATTTACATCTTTTATATTCTGTGTTTCTCTCGACAATTTTGCCGTTAAATATGTCTGTCCATCTCTCTAAACACTAGTTTCCGTTCTACTTTCACCCAATGCAGTAACGTGTGGGGGTGGGGTGGGGGGTGTTAATGTGTTTGTGGGGAGAGTGTGTCTGTGCATGTGTTTGTGTACGCGTGTGTTAGCTTTCGTTTGTACCAAAATTTCATATAAACATTACATACAAAGACATAGCACCCACTGACTCCGTGTAGGTGTATGTCATAGTTCTCAATACATGTTTACAAATCACTTTTGGGCTACTAGGTTGCAACACATAATCTTCATCAGGCACCAAACAAATTTCTTTCTTAACTAGACTTGTTGATTCACATTTAACACCGTTGAATCTCTCTCGTCCTCTCAGTCTCTCTCTCTCTCTCTCTCTGTCGTAAATGTGAATGGTGTTGAATACAAAGTAATCACACCCACTTCAAGATCAATAGAACAAATTTCATACAGATTTGGAAAGCATTGTGTGATAGGAATATTGATATTGTATCTTGGGATTTTCTTTTCTCCTTGAAAAGTGTCATCGTTTTTTCTTGATATAAACTTCAATTTGACTCAGTTTAAAACATTACTTGAACTCTTTACATTTCAGTGTAGGTGTAAGCCTTCGGGACATAGATACGGGCTCGCTCATGTCGTCTTCAGAATCACTGAGGTAGATTTGAGCTAGCAGTTGGACTAGTGTGTGTGGGTTGATGGATGACATAGATGATGTGATGAATATAATTTGTGTAATGTAAGGCAGTATAATGTGTGAGATTTCATCTTCTTCTCTTACATTGTAAGGGAACACAAAGCGTTTGGATAGTGAGTATGATGTAATGGACGGTATAGTCGATGTAATGGGTAGTATTTTGTATGGTGTAAGGGATAGTTAATTGTGTGAAATTTCATTTTATTCATTTGCATTTTCAGCTATCACATGACGTTTAACAGTGTATGTGTGTGTGTGTGTGTGTGTGTGTGTGTGTGTGTGTGTGTGTGTTGGTGTGTGCGCGCGTTGGTCTTTCTTTGTCTCTATAAAACTACCTTTTCTCAATTTCATTATAGCTACCTACCTACCTACCTACCTACCTGCCTACCTACCTACCTGCCTGCCTGCCTGCCTGCCTGCCTACCTACCTAACTACCTACCTACACACACACACACACACACACACACACACACACTCACACACACACACACACACACACACACACACACACACACACACACACACACACACACACACACACACATACATACATACATACATACATACATACATACATACATACATACACACATACATACATACATACATACATAATTAATCTGATGTAATCTGATGTAATCTTTCTTGAAGAGGAAATAAAGTCAGTCAGTCATACATACAGTAGCACGTGTTCAGGTCAGCCACTTAATCTCTAAAAACTATTGACCATGAAATACACAAAGACTGACATAGAAATAGGGACATAGGATTAGCATACTTATACAATTTAGGGACAAAAAATAGACATACAAAGGCAATGGATAAAATATAGCTAAGTAACCAAATTTATTAATAACCCATCTATAAATAACTACAAGATCTCATTCTTAGTTCAGCTAAATCTCAGAACCTCTCGAACAGATGTCTACTTTCCGACACCTTGCAACAAACACAGTTACGAAGAAACGAGACATTATAGAGACACATTTAGAGACATTGTATGGATCCTGAAGCTAAACAAAACAGCAGCAGAGAGGGTGAACAGACCACGATTTCAAGCAAAAATAATGCTTCCTACGAAACCTTATTTTAACCAAAAAAAATAAGTCTCCATTTAGCAAACGGAGACTTTACGATTTTTTAATCAATTTTGGTCGCAACGATGTGGTCATCCACCCTCTCTGCTGCTTAGTGATTTCATCACTGGGTTAACAAAAATCATTTATGATTTTACAAACAAACTAATCGCTAACACCTCACCGCGTAGATCAATTAAATTATTTGACTAGTCGGTGAGTTTGAAATTAATTCTCGTTAACGAATTATTATGGCATCGCATGTAGACAGGATTAATTAGGTTTTCAATAATTAGGAATCCTGGAGGAGCTGTTGGTGCAAATGAATAAAGAATATATCCCTGCTGAGCTTGATTTGATTGCTCTAGATTAATTTGATAGCTTCCTTCAATTGCATCACATACTAAATTGAGCGCAATCACCGTTGAAATATTCACGTTGAACGGAGCGATATGCCTACCACCACCATCTGGATCATTATTATACCTGAAGAGGACAGTTGAATCTGATTTTTGTAGCGCCTTGATATCGGTTTTAACAATTCTTGCTAGTTCATCAGCGTTGTATTTGGGAAACGTGAAATTACGCAGATTGTCCTCTGTGATATTGTAATCGGTTAGGAATCGTTGTTTATTGTCGCTGTTGTCATTAATTATTGTTTGAATAATTAGTTCATAGATATATTTCATGTCCGATATAAGCTGATTTATTATTTCAACGTGTTTTTGCGATTTTGTTTTCCGTAGTTGTTCTAGTTGTGTGTCATATAATTGTTTAATCTCATTAAAATAACCACGGACGTCAGTTAGCGTAAATGAAATAGTAACAGATGAGTCGGTTGTTCTTTTAATGATAAAATCCCATTGCAATGTTTCTTTGTTGGTAAATATAAATCTATCGGCGATTCTTCCTTTTCTTATATCAGATAAATTATCTCGATAACTGGGATAGATTTCATGATATGATTGTATGTCCGTGGTTAAGTCGGTGGCGGATTTTTCCGGTGGTTTTTCAGGCCATCCTAACACTGTTCTTAACGAGCTGTTATATATATCTACAATGTATCCCTCTGTGCTTATTTCGATCAACGACGAGAGCGTCGGTTGATGAAGATTAATAGCTATTTTTGATTCTTTTCCAGTGATTGATTTTATTCTACGCTGAATTTCAGCATTGATTTGCTTAATTTGGTACGACCCAGTTGGTAACGAAACAGTTTCCCACTCTGGAGTAGCATCGGGTTTATTCTTATACGAGAACACCAGTGTGTTATTGGGTTGCTGACCACTAAATGCAACCGATCTGATATTAGGCCAACTGTGATACACTCGTAGTTTTGCTAGCGCTATCTCCTTCACTGGGACCGGAGAGGGGAAATTCACACTGAATTCTGGATTCGTTGATGTTATTGATATCATGCTTGTTTGTACTGGGTTCGTGTTCTCCACTATTCGTTGAAGTAATTCCATCGGTGTCGTCATCGTTGCTATACTCATGATTTATTTCTAATTTTGGTATCGAGGAATCATAAATACTGACCATCACTGAGAACTCACAATCTGGTAATGTTGATATTATTGAGATCATTTTGTATTTTGGGTTCGTGTTTTCTGATTCCATCGGTGTTGTCATTGTTATTATATTCATGTTGTCGCTCTAATTTCGATATCGCGGAATCAAAAATACTGACCATCGCTGAGAATTCACTATCTGATATAATCGTATTATGGAGTGACGACGATATCATCAATGATAATTGCGAGTATGCGGTTGATGCAATATGAAATTGAAGTAAGTAATTCTGCAGTTTACTCTGGCTGCATGATGATATCTTTTTTGCTATCCCGGTTGATATACCCCCGATTGTAGCCACCGCAGAAATGCAAATTGGATCTACGACCGGGGCAATCATTGTAACCGATGCAAGTATTATTCTGGCGTCAGTGAGAACGCTTGACACCGAGTATATAATAACATCAATTGCGGTGATTCTTCGTCGGTATTTTTTTATTTTTATTTGATACTCCTCAGTGAGGGTTTTGAGTCTATTTTGAAATTCTCTGACCTGATCATAGCGACATTGAGTTGATGAAATCATTGTTATTTTAAATCCGCTAGTGTTTTCAATTATTTGTCATCGTTAGCGGGAATTGCTAGTACTTCAGCCGGAAAAATGATCTACGAGTTCTATGCACCAGGCTATTTTTGATCTAATGGTGGAGCTATCAACCGCGACGAAGTAAAATTGTGGTGTTATGCCAGTCTCGATAATTAACGTCGCGACGCCACCAGAGTAGGTTCTATTGTTCATGATCATATTAAATTGATCGATAGAGGCCCACGTTAACCTATAGATACCATCAACCTTCACTTCCCCCTCATCCCACAAGAGATCGATGGTAATTCTAGGAGCTTTGTCTCTTATCCAATCCTCGATTCCATGTTTGACCGTATACACGATATTTTTAGGTTTTTTGTGCGGAATTTTTATCTTTTCAAAGTTTTCTTTTAGTTCAAGAAGATCGTTGGAAATATTGAGATAATTTACCCTGATTCTGGCAGGATCTATTGTCCCCCCCCCCACCTGTCAGAAAAGAATGAAACCAGAAGTTCGTTGATTCTAATCCGTGCTTGGGTTTTAATATGGTTTTCGATGTTAGAAAATTTCGTCGTGATATCTTGGAGGCTACTGCCCTCAAAGAAATTTTTAGCCATTTCGCTGATGCGTTTTTGTTCGTCAAACGCGCTTTTAATTTCCGCGAGGGTTGGACCTGTCAACGATGTGGTTTCAGATGTAGGTGTTCTCCCTAAAAATTTATCCACGATGGTATTAAGTGTTGTTTGTCTCACCATAAACATATTAATATCTTTGAGAGTCATTGTAGATGTAACCGGGACACCAAAGAAATTATTAGCGACGTAGGCATTATGAGTATGCCTGATAATAAACTCACTGATTTCAGCGAGAGTCGAGTCTGCTACAGGTGGGGATCCAAAAAATCTAACAATGACGTCGTTAGTGGGTTTTTGATCTTCTATTAGTTTAGAAATCTCGAGATAATTTGCCTTGATTTCATTTTCATTCATAATCCTTCCCGCGTCCTTGTTAGCGAAGAATAGCGATAGATAGTTTTTAATTTCAGCGAGGGTCATGCCAACCACAAGCGGGGTTCCAAAGAATTTATGTACGACATTTTTGCGAAAACTATTATAACCTCGTATAAAATCATTCAGATCACCGACGTGTTTTTCAATCGCGTCGGTGATCGTAGACACAAGTGCGCCTGGTTTAAGTTGTCCATCGTTGGAATACAGTGCAATAGAGTTTTCAGCGGCAGCGCGATGCCGTATCAAAATGTCATTCACGGATATATTACTGCTTTTCAATTTACCCTGGCGATCTTGAAATACAACTATTTCGATCGGGTCAACACTTGTTAAATTTAACGTCTCAGCGATTTCATCTTCTATTATTTTTTTTACATCCTCGATAGAACCCGCAGATGTTTCCTCGGTGGGTTCCAACATTGACAGAGATTGTCCCCAAATATCGATCATTATTGTTAGCGTAACTTGTGTTTTCAATTTATTGATCCTTGTAATTTCCCACTCGTGTATTCGTTTACAATAATATGAGGTGGTTTCCACGGAGATCCAAAGGATTTTAATGAAATCTCCGCGAGGACATTTAATACTTCACGGCCGCATATCGGTGGATCATTTAATTGTTGTGTTGGCAGCGTGGAATAAAAAATCGGAAACCCTTTGAGTTTCATCGAGGAATTTATATACCGCATAAACTCGCTTGGCGGAGCTAACCCATATGAATCGAAATAGACAATCCCACGTGGATCAATCGCGTATGCAACCCAGTGAGTTCCCGATCCGCTGCTGTTATCAAGATTGATGATACCGGTTTCAACGTTATTTGGTTTTCTCGGTAATTGATCTCTCATAAAAACCCCTCTGAAGTTTTTTATCGCTAGTTTTTTAGCAGCATCAATTAAATCAAAATTGGACATAGGAACTATAGGTTCCTCAACCATAGGTTCGGAAATCGAAGATTTGTAAATCGAAGATTTTTCAACTAATAAACCGTTCCTGGTATTTTTCTTAGACCCGATCCGTTCACGGATTTGCCGCTGTACCATGAATACGGGGTTCCTGGTAGGTACAACCCCTTTCCCTTTTTTTTATACCCAGATCCGCGAGCGGATCCACCAGTTGCCTTTTTCAACGCCATCCCTGCTGCGGTCCCAACGGCTCCCAACGCTGCCGCCTTCGCCACCGCTGGGGCAGCCGCTGCAATCAATGCTGGTATTGCGGCTAACAATGGAAATATACCACCTGATTTTATCATGTTCGCGACTGCAGCTTTCGAAAATTCTATTTGAACTCCTCGCTTATTTTTCATTGCATCATTGAAATGTTTTATTTGACGATCCGTTAATGATATTTTATGTGTACCTCCGGACATCTGCGCTGGTTTTAACGTTATTGTTGTTCCACATTCCTTAGCGGATTTTGATTTTAATTTCTTGACCTGACCATCAGTCAGCTTGACACTAACAACACTATATGGCATTTTATTGTAAAACACATTTATGCTTTCAATTGATCTAATTGGGGAAATCCTATGGAAACTTTTCAAGTTTCATTTACATTTACAGATTTTCCACTGGTGCATCAACGAGTCTCATTCGTCCGCCAGCCCCTTCTAACAACATTGATTTGTCGCTGAGAATAACAGCAACCGCTCTATAATCAACACCACCATGATCTATACGAGCCCTAAAATGTATATCAACAACGGATTGCCTTGTTAAATCAAGATGTTCCAGTGAAAAGTAATAAATTGGATACAAGTTCTTAAAATCGAGCTGAGATATTTGCAAACCAGTATCAACATTTTGATCACGACCCATATATGACAGCATCCGATGATACACACGTGCTATTTGGTTGTTTCCGTAATTAAGCTGTATATCCTCAGATGGTTCTTGTTGTCCGTTTATTCTCAGTGAAAACTCACTTACCCCTAACCGATCAAATATCATATGACTGCGTTCTTGGGAACCTAATCGATTCCGATTCTGCAGCGCTATAAATATATGACGTGGAGCTGAAACGCCTTGTTTTGATGCCAGGTGCCATGTAAATGTACCATTAACATTATCCTCTTTAGCATCAGTCGTTGTTGTAAGCCAACTTAGCAATGATTTACCACCGGTTTCCATAAATGAAAGTAGCCGCTCTTCCGTGGTAATTGATGGAGTCATTACTGGCATCCATAATACTATTTTACTCAAAACAACTTTACCTTCATCGGCACCAGTACGCCAAATTGCATCATTGTCATTGCCTTTTCGCACTAATGCGATTGTGTGTTTGGCTCCATAGATGACTTTTCTGACATTTCTGCAGAATCCAAATATGTGATGGAGTGGAATCGCACATGAAAACTTTTTCTCTTCCAATGCTAATTTTCGTGTTGCAAATCCTAAATTGAAATTACCATTAACACCTCCGAGAATATCAAACGCAGCTCCGGGTCTAGCTCAACGTTCTGGATTAGTTGCTTCTCGTTGATTATCAACTGAAGTGTCTTGCGGTGTTAACACTTTAATGTATTGAAGGTGGTCAGCGTTATCAGAGGTATCCTTTGCAAACATCATAGATGGACCAGCCGATCTTGTATAATCATCGGAGTATCTTGCTAGTCCGATTATTGTTGTCGCAACATCAACCTCGCGGTCTATTGATTCAATTTCTTTTCCATCAATGAGATATCTTGCACTTTCAAATAACGCCATTATACCATTGTTGACGAAACCAACTCGGATATTTGAATCATTTGCATATGGGGTATCAGCTGCAACATTTGTTACAAGTTTTCCTTCTACTTCAATAAATGCTTCACATGGTAAAAAGTATTTACTGGTATCTTGAACTTGAAGTTCAATTCGCGATCGTAGGTCGGGTTGTATTGTATGATAGGAATAGTATTGATAATCGCGGACGGAATCATCTTTGCGCACTGGGGCTTCCATATCTAACGCGGGATCAGCTGTTCGTTTAAACATTTATAACATTACTAGCGTTTTCAATTGTAATTATCGTCGTTGAAAATTCTTCGAATTTTTTTTTGTTTCAAACCACTTCCTGCTATCGCGTTCATGATAGCGCTATCTGTTACCGGTGAAGCTGTCAATTGTGACGAAGTCAATTGCGCTAGTTTTTCTTCCACTGCGTTATTTATTACTTTGCTGATTTTTGCAGGCATCACTGTAGTTGATGGCAGCACTAATGACGAAGTCATCGATGACGAAGTCATTCGTGGTTTTTTTCGCACCAATGATGCTATTTTATCTTTCGCGGCAGAAAATGCCTTTCCGGCAAGATTTCCAACGAAATTGATTCCCTTATCACGGATAGCATCAATAGCTTTCATTGATAATTGTTTAGCTAACGGCGCCACCTTGGGAGCCATTCTTGTAAATAACCCCGCAATGGTATTGCCGAAACCATCTCCGTACCACGCGCGATAAACAGGCAATCGTGAGTTCACCACGTAGACGCTTACTGGTTTATCATGGTTGTAGTGTATAATCATCTTGTTATAAAACTAGTAGTTTTTCAATTAGTGATCAATCGCTTACATCCATAAGATTTTCATCGTTGTGATTTTCAACTAATTCAGCAATAAGTTCTCGATATACATTAATGTCCATGATACCACCAGCAAATAATCGTCTACAGATATCAGCGGCCTCGTTAATTATCTCGACGGAGTTATTTCCGGCTCGTTTCCCTCCGATGAGAACCTCTAACCGTGATATATCACTGAGAATGTTACCAGGGCATGTCACGGTAGAGTCAAAGACATCCTTTGGATTTTTAATCGAATATCCTTTTCCGCTTGTTTTCTCAGTTGTACCAGTTGCGCCCTGACTATCATCAAGTAATTGCCTTTGTCGGCCTCGACTTTGTTTTTCTCGTTCTTGTTGTTTTTGTATACCATAACTATCAACTCCTACTTTAAAAGATCTATACTCAATTGTATCCTTTTTCAAATTACCAGTAATCCCCTTTTTCGTTTTATACAACCAATTAACCCATTCATCTCGGCTTATTTTACTGTTTTTATACTCGTCTTTTAAAAAATCCTTTCTAGAATCAAAGCTTTTGGCGGCGAAATCACCAAAAGTCGTATAATCCTGGTGTTTCTCCAATTGAGGTCGTTTGATTTGTGCTATAGCTTCTTCGGTGAGTTTGTCTATAAAGGGGATACCTTTTGGGGTGACGACATCAACAAGTTGTGGTTCAGGTGTGGAAACTCTTTGAGTTTCAGGCGCAGAATCATCAATATCAGCTAATTGTTCATACTCGCGCTGAGTTTTTATATCACTGGATAACTGTTGTATCCCTGCGCGTGTTTGTCCGGTCTCTGCTGCTATCTTTTCAAGCGTATCAAACAGCGGCGCCTTCTTTACTCGTTCTCGCTCAGGAATATCTCCGTATATCGCTGCTTCAGTTAACTTTTTCACATCTTTGGTCGCACTTGTTATCGGAGTAAACAGTTGTTCACTTGACACAGAAAAGTCAGTCTGCGCTTGTTGTCGTTGTTGAAGTTTCTCGCGAAGTCTGTCTCGAACCGGTATAAACTTTTTAATTGCTGCTAGCCGCTCTCGGGCTAATTTAGTTGTAAGCGATTCACCAACCATATATTGTTTGTGAACTAAATTTTCAAATGTGAAATCCGGATGGTTTCCATCATAATTAAAAGCTTAGTTATTTAATAACTTAGTTATTAAATAATGTACCATCAAGCTAACGTATTCATCTTCGACAGGGTTAAACTGTACGACGCTATCCGCGAGTGTTTCAGAAATAACATCGCTGGGGATTTCAGAATAGTAATATCTGAGAATGGCGATGAACGATTTGTGTTAACGACGCGGCAACAAGAACAATTACGTGAAAATGGAGGCGTCGCGCTGATTACTTGCTACTACGACCAGATCATCCATTATGCACATAACTGCATGAGCAAGTCCAGACTGATGAGTATCCTTTCAGGAGAAAATCCTATGTAACTTGTGTAACAAGTGAAGTGTAACAAGTGTTACAAAAAACGCTAAAAAAAAATAAATAAATTATTTAAATTATTTACGAAAGCCTATTATTTTTTTTAGTAACACCCACGTGGTTAAGATACTGGTCGCTCCTCGTTTAACATTTTTCTAAGATCACGAACTTTAGAACCAATTTCAGCTCGTTTTTGATATTCTTGGCCAAGCTTTTGACGTATTGCTTCAACGGTGCTAAATAGCGTTATGAATAAATTAATGTCGTTACCGTACAAACAACCATTAATGGATTTTTGAATTCCTTTCACGAGCCTGTACATCCTAGGTAAAACATAACGACCCTTACTAGACAGATATTCAATATCTTCATATTCCGAGGTAATCTTGTCAACGTCGAGACTTTCAGATAATAATACCCCTTTATTATTTAAATTTGAGATTTCAGCAATTATAGCATTTACATCATTGATATCCATTATTTATATTTATTTATAAATAAATTTATTTATAAATATAGTATACTGTATCTCTAATTAATAAATAAATATAAATAATTAATTAATAAAAAAAAACATATATGACAACACATCTTTGGAACTCCTTGGGTGCCTTCGCATCCAAGTAAGCCCAAGGGGACCCGAAACATACATCTCCGGCGGGAGGCCTAAGGTGGCAAACGCGATCTTAGACCGCCCAGAAGATATGCTTGAGGTATAACGTCACAACATGGACGGCACAATGCCATATATTTCCACTCGAGTGTTGTGGCAAATTTTAGGCATAACATGTACTTAATTAACTTAATTAAGGATGGATTATAATTCAATGGAACGATGATGGTAATGATGTGGGCGTGGTAAACCAAACCAACATGGCAACCCATGAAATCGAATTCATGGTTGCATGAGTTAGAAAAAACACCAACCCACGCTACCGAGAATGCGATAGCATGGGTTGCCATGTTGGTTTGGCTGAGGGGGACCTCCCCCCCCCCAATTAATAGAAAAAAACATCTTCCGTTTCGCCATCAAATAATGTATCTGCTATGGGGACCGAACACGTAGTTGATAGATCTATGTTTACATGACAAACACGATACCATTACACCATGGACTAGTCATACAGAATAGAGATTTTTTAATATATATATATATATCTGATATACTTAACAATAAGAGATTTTTAAAATAGACAAATTTATGCTGCAACAATGAGAGATATTTTAAATAAAATAATACAGTTGTTTAATAAAACAGCGTTTTTATACTCTGTAATAATTCTCTAGATAAAATACATTCACATACAAGAAATTTTAACCACGCCCACCTACTTCAATGAATAGGAAACACTCGCGTTCTGGCTGAGCGAACATAGGTAATGCGTTAGATTATAAAGAATTTTTGTACTGAAAAGAACGAGTTAGCTGTCTGCTTTACTGCTAGTCCACCCACCCCCCACACATGAGATATGTAGATAAATAAAAATAATAATGCAGTTTTAGCCCACAAGCGACAATAAAAAGTTTTATTCTCTATCGAAAACTCATGCATTATAACTCCATTACATTCACGTGGGCGCGCCTAGTCAAGGTATACAGGTAATATAGCAGGCGACAAATTCCTTTGACGTCATAATACAAGGGAACTTAGTAGGTAGAGTGTGAATTGTAGTGCGGATTTATCCATTAAGGATTTATCTCCCTTAAATAGTTTCAGTGTATACGAACTTTATTTTATGACCATTTTTTTTAGACAGAGATGTTTTAATGATTTTTTCAGCAACAAATCGAATTGAAGTACTACAAATATCGAAATATTTTCCAGCCGCATTTATCGACTGAAAGCTTCTCTCTTCATTATTTTCTAACTCAAATGATTTCACACCCTTGGGATGTTTTGCGTGCCTACCAGCGCTGCTTTTTAAAAGGTTATCGCGCTGCGAGACGGCTTGAAGATTCCCAAGACAATTATCAGTCTTCACGCCATTTATGTGATCAATCACAAGACCGTCTTCGATTAATCCGTAAAATGCTTCATAGATGGCTCTGTGACAGAGATACTTCTTCCTCCCAGCTGAAAACATCAAATACCCCATATTATTCAGATACCCAACCGGTTCTTTGAGTCTGCGGTGCCTGACAACACCATCACTAGAGGCTTCGTAATTAGCAAGCGCTGGGTGAGGTCTGAAATCTTGGCTCATTTGTATAATAATACTACTTGTCTTATTTATTATCTGCTTTAATTATAAATCTCTGGATATAATCTTGAGGGGTTTTTATGACTTTGTCCTTGATTTTATCAAGGATGACGGAGTCATTGATTCGTTTGTCATAGTAGCGTTTTAGTTCCCTGTATCGTTTACCCCCACAAGCAAGGCATAATTGGGATTTTCCTCTAACACCCACCCCACATTGGAGGCATGGGAGAGGGCCTTTTGAACCGTTTCTCACGCTTTGCATATGATACCCATAGAATTCGCTTCTGCATGATTTGTTACACGGGGTTGTACATCCAATCATTAGCCACTTGCAGTGATTCATTATACTATATTTTTCTATTTAAATACTTGTTTTAATTATAACATGGAGGAGTTCAAGAGATTATCGAAAATTAAGCCCTGGAAAAATACTAAATTCAATCTTGATAGGGAGTTCCAAAGATTATCGAAAATCAAACCTTGGAAAAATACTAAATTCAATCTTGATAGGGAGTTCCAAAGATAATCGAAAATCAAACCTTGGAAAAATACTAAATTCAATCTTGATAGGGAGTTCCAAAGATTATCGAAAATTAAGCCTTGGAGAAATACTAAATTCAATCTCGATAGAGTCTCTGATACACCAAAACGTCTAATCGGTGATAGAACTATACTCGGTAAAATCAGGGAGTGTTTTAATGAATTATACCGAGACGGTGCAGCATACTGTTGGTCGACATTTCGAATTATTGATGAAGATGTCAATGTACCCATCATCGATGCTACAAAGAGCAGCTGAGATAATTTCACACCTTGGTGAAATTGCAAAGCAATTTCCATCCAAAGGGGAAATTCAAAGATGGAAATCCAAAGGTGGAAATCCAAAGGATTTCAAGCAAAGCAATTCCCAACAAAGCAATTCCAATCAGAAGTATTTTTTCAGAATAAAATTCATTATCGAAGTCGAAGGCAAATGGATTATTAGAGATAAATTTGAACCAATCCTCAAGGATAAAAAAACTGTCATTGTAAGTAAAGATTCCAAACCAGGAATTCTAACTGGAATTGACAAACCATGCTACGAAAGATCCTATCTCGTAACAGCAATGGTTTATGGGATATATCCGTTAAATGATAAACCCGATATTGCAAAACTAGCTCCTATGAAATATTCACCGTTGACTTCGTCAAGGCTCAATTGTGTAGCAACACGGGTAATGGAACACTTCACAAATGCATCCCGAGGAAATAAACTAACTGATCTGCGACGTAGGAAAATAACCGAATGGGAACTGACAGTGAAACAGCACGGTGCAACGATTTCTGATATAGCTAAATTAGAAGCATCATTAAAATTCCCAATATCAGTAACAACAATAACCGGAGAAGTATTATACGAACCGAAATATCAATCGCGAGGGGCTTCAATACAAATTATTGATCATAACGAACACGCGTGGACACCTGCAGTAACAATATTTCCACGAGATAGAACCGTGAGATATATCCCCCGGAAATTTTCCGGGGAATTTTCCGGGGAATTTTCCGGGGATGTTTTCTATGAAGAGAAATTATTTGATGCTATTCATGCGTTGTGTAAAGATGATCCTGTGTCAGTGTGGTTACTTAGTAGTGCTGGTTCCGAATCAGGATTTGATCAATTTGTAAGACCAAATGGTGAATTATATCGCGTTGAAGAATTAGATAACAGAATGAGAAAAATCGCTAATGATTTTTCACCGGAGAGTTCCCATGAAAAACTACTCACCGATAGTTTTACTATTCCATCAGTGGTAGCTCACTTCGCAAGAGAAAAAAACTCATGGCGTCCAACACGAAGTGATTTTCTCGAGGACGTTAAATTGAGTTGCATCGAATTTGGTCATGGAGGACTGTGGAATACAAAATACCATCGTGACGGTATGATTTCAATTGATATATCCGCGTGTTATCCTGGAAGTTTTCTCGGGTATGGGGAATGCGCTGAATACTCCAAACGATTTGGACACCCCACGCATGAAATGACTCGTGTTGCGATTAATGGACCATTGCCTGATTTTGATTTAACCGGATTCGCTCGTGTGATATCATTTGAACTCGCTACAGGGTTACATCCGTGTAGTTATGTTTGGCTCGGTAGACACCTATCTGAAAACACTGGATGCCAATAGTGCTATTGAGATATATGATTGATTGTGGCATGCTGATATCGTTGATTGTTTCCGAAGCTATTATATGCTATCGAGCTCAGAAAGAAGTTTGGCTACCACAACCCGATCTAGATCGTATAATTAGCGAACTGCGAAAACAGTTTCCAGAAGAACAAATCATGACTTGGTCTAAGAAGTTATTTGAAATTAAAAAAGAACAAGCAAAAGATTTTGGACGAAGAATAATCGGTAAATTTACCCAGGGTGGACGATACGACAACGCAAAATACTCTTCGCGGTTGATCATAGATGTCGCTGAATACGATTTTATTGTAGCGGATTTAATGAAACAGGGAAAACTTGTATCCCGTAAGGATGCTTTTCTATCCAATGGTGAGAAATTAGGTACGGTTGTTACCTACTGTGATGGATATAATTCCCAGTACACACATTTGAGAAGTTCAATGCTAGCCTATGCTTCTATTAATCTATTTTCGATGATAAATAGATTTCCTAATACCGCGGTTAGAGTAGCCACTGATTCGATGTATATACACAATAAGTACAAATCAGCTGTAGCGGCATTCACAGATCCGGAGGAAGCGTGGGGGCGTTGGCGATTTAAAAAGGAGATGCTACATGAGTATTGTGAATCCGCAGACGTTGCCATGGATGATAAATATCTTTGTTGTAACCGTATTGAAATTCAATCAGAATTTTCTAATGCACCACCGGTATCTGATCCAATATGTAGATACAAGACAGTTTATTTAAACGGTTGTGGTGGGTCAGGAAAGACAACTCGTGCAATTGAATTATATCGTCGTGGAAACGCTAGCGTTTCTAACATGATTGTGCTAACACCGACTCACAGACTCGCCAGAGAGATGATACAACGAGGGGTAAATGCTTGCACTTACCATAGTTTTTTTCGATGGAAAGGTGACAAATGGACTCCTGAGCGTATGGGTGATAAATTCATTCCTGAAATCATAATTTGGGATGAAATATGCACAGTGTCATTAGATGTATTAAAAACATTTCTTGAGTGGTTGTTAAACAAAAACACAAAAGTCGTCATGTGCGGGGATCACGGCCAACCACCACCATTTGTCGGTGGATCTCCACATGAATGGCTAAAGGGTTCTGTAGACTATTATGAAGAAATTAATACCGACCATAGATCACTTGATGAACAATTACGCGAGTTCAAAGCACTGATTAGATTACAACCGGATAAAATCCAATGCGAAATAGCACGTGAAATAATTTCAGAAACTCCCATGAATGATTTCTGGGAAACGTGGAGACCAAATGATTTGATAGTAGCAAGTAGAAAAATAGTCAGAGACACACTTCAGATGAAGTTATTTGAAAGGCATAAAGAAAAATTTGCAACACTTCCAGTACCGTTGTGTTATAGGCCTTCGGATACACGAAAGCAGAATATTGAAGTTGATATTCCAGGACAGAGTGAAAAACAAATTCTCGTATTAAATGATATTGTGCTGGTTGATATCGGCGTCGTGGAAAATGCATTGCGTGCTAATAAATCCCCATGGACGCTAGGATACGCAGCAACAATACACTCTTCACAGGGATTGACTATATCGAATACAATTGTTTGGATGGTGGATAATCACATCGAATGGTCGAATTTAGTCTATCTCGCAGTATCCAGAGTACGAAGAATAAATCAGCTTCGAAGAATTGTCCTGACAGAGTCAGGCGATGATAATGACACAACAATAAGTGATATTGATGTTAGCATCATTAATAAAAAAACTCTCCGGGTACAAACAACAGGACAAAAAAAAAAACAACGAGAATTTGATATTGATGCTAAATTAATAATCACTTTGAAGAAACAACAGAATAATCACTGCGCGAGTTGCAATTGTGTAATGCGTTGGCAGTATTCGGATAAGGATCCTCGCCAATTCACCGTAGACAGAAAAAATAACAATCTCGGTCATGTCAGAAATAATGTGATGTTGACTTGTCTTGAGTGCAATAGACGCAACGGCGCTAGTTAAGACCATGCGGTGGCAAATGAGTATCCTCGGGAATCACTTGTAGTTGTTGTCGAGTAAATCCTCGCTGAGGAGCAGTTGAATCCAGTTTATAGATTGCTGGTCTACCAGTTGATCGTGTTATACTAGATATCTTATGCGTAGTGACGCTCCAAATAGGATCAGTAGCCCTTTTTCTACCCCCTTCAAGCTCTCCTGGTTCGTATAAGTACCTCACAATGACACTACTACCAAGAATGGGTTGGGAAACGCTAGCGTTTCTAGGGAAATCTTTTTGTGGTTGTACGGGTATTGACTTCTTTTTAATCGCGTTGATAGGTTTCATGTTGATTGTTCTAGTAATCTCGTTATTCAGTGCAGTAATCACAGCTGGTAACCTTTTGACCCATTCACGGGATCGCTTTTCTTGAATGAATTCTTTTGCGTATTGATATCCAAATAACCGCTCAGCAATCGTCCGATTAAATCGTTCGACAATGGCCTGATCGCGATGTAGCGCAGTATGCCCTCGTCGTATGGTGACATTATGATTTTTCATTGTAGATAGAACCGCACCCTGAAATTCCTTGCCAGGATCAACCTGCAATAGATTCGGCCAGTGCAGAGGACCTCGTCGATAAATCCTTTCAAATGCAGAAGCAACTTCATTGGCTGATTTTGTTTTTAACGGTTCTGCTTCTTTGTATCGACTTGCAATATCAACTACGGTTAACGCGTATTTGTAACCACGATCATGTGGCAGAAATAATATATCAGCCTGATGAACTTCATTAGGAGCAGTCACATCAAAATGCGAGAATTGAATTTGTTTAGGTGGTGGTAGATAAATTTGCCATAGTGCCTGTTTGGATAACCAATCCGCCGCAGGGGTTTTTTTCACTTTTGCAGCACTAGCGAGTTTATGGACTGCTGATTTACCTCTCCAGTATCCTCTTGGGGAATAATAAATTGATTCCATATTATTAATTACCAGCACCCATCATCAATTTGCCTTTCATAGCTGATTTTACCAACCACGAAGCCAACTTTTCTTTAAAAGATTTATCAGGAATAGCATTTAACGCATGAATTAATTTCACATCCGCGAGATGCCTGTTTTGCAGATTGCTGCTTTTATATGCAACATCATGAGCATGACACGCCTTATCAATAGCGTTTATCGGATACTCGCCGGATCAGGGTTGATTTTGATCATCAAGTCTGATATCTAATCGTGTTCCGGGACCACAGTAGCTATATCCTGGAAGGTGCTTTTCTCCGGGGTACTTTGCCCATGGGGTTCCAGGGAGCTTTGTCAATTTGGCTGCGATATCACCTCCTCGTTTTTTTTTTCAAACATCTCCGGATTGTAAAATCTTTGATTTTGTAGAAATAAATCTAAACTTTTTTATACCACATGTTGCACATCTACCAGTTAGTGCTGATCTGTTATTTTTAGTTGTAACCGTCGTCACATCATTTGTGCTAGTACGCGTTTTACACTTCACACAATATAGATCCATAATTTATGTATAGAGATATGAATATAATTGATTTTTCAGCGACTAAAATAAGAGAACCAGTTAAGCATCATGCAGCGCTACCAAACTCTATCCGCGCAATTATAATCGGGCCATCTGGATCCGGTAAAACGCAATTGTTGCTCAATTTAATAATGAGATGGATGAAGTGAGATAAGTTGTATTTAATTGCCCCTAGCGTAGATGATCAACGATGTTATGAAGTGTTAAAAGATTTTAACGAGAATGCATCAGAAATTAAGGGTGAGAACGCCATTGATTTTATAACTGATATTGACGAGGCGCCATCCGTGGATGACCTTGATGGGAGTATTAACAATTTAGTCGTATACGACGATGTGATGTTAGACAATCAAAAAAAACCCAGCTAGAATATTTTCCCGGGGGCGTCACAAAAACACTGATGTGATATATGTCACTCAACGTTACACTCAGATTCCAAAAGTGATCAGAGATAACTGTAATATTCTTGCTGTGTTTAACGGCGTTGATACACATACGCTACGAAATATTTGGCAGACATGGTGTTCCGATATGGACTTCAATCAATTTAAAAATTTCTTTAGTCATGCTCAGTCAACCCCGCATGGATTTGTAACAATAAATTTACATGATCCTCGGACACGATATCGTATCGGACTCGATCAAATATTTGGTTGAAATCATAAATGATTTTTGTTAACCCAGTGATGAAATCACTAAGCAGCAGAGAGGGTGGATGACCACATCGTTGCGACCAAAATTGATTAAAAAATCGTAAAGTCTCCGTTTGCTAAATGGAGACTTATTTTTTTTGGTTAAAATAAGGTTTCGTAGGAAGCATTATTTTTGCTTGAAATCGTGGTCTGTTCACCCTCTCTGCTGCTAAAACTGTTAATCCGATAACGATAGCGTACCTTATCATATGTCACTAATACACAAGTATTCTAAAGCAAAACAGATCGCATAGACTAGCTCAGGTGACCATTCAAATCTATAAATAAATTGTCTTGAATCAAGTACCACTGCAAATACACGGTTCTGCTGAAGCTCGGAGTATTTGTGTGTGTGTGTGTGTGTGTGTGTGTGTGTGTGTGTGTGTGTGTGTGCGCGCGCCGGAGCATTTTTTTATAAAGATACATTTGTCCCTCGACACATATATTAGTGTTTGTGTGCTTTTATTTGTGTTTGGATTTGTGTGTGTAAGTGTGCGCGCTTAAGTTTGCGTATGTTTATGTGTGTTTGTAATTTCCTTAATAAAACACTTGTCCATAAACACAAACAATAGTTTGTGTGGATATGTATGTCTTTTTGTATACACGCGTTTGTTTGTATGTGTGTGTGTTTTGTTTGTGTGTGTAATTTGTTTGTGTGCCTGTGTTTGTGTGTATGTGTTTGTGTTTGTTTGTATCTCTAAACAAAAAGCTTATCATTTAACAAAACAGTGTTTTTGATGGTGTACGTTTGTATGTGTTTGTTTTCTTCACTTAACCAAACCATTATCCCTTAAGAAAAAAATGTGTCTCACTGTATGTGTAATGTGTTTTTATGTACGCGTTCGTTTGTGTGAGTGTGTGTGTATTTTATTTGTGTGAGTGTTGACGTTTGTATGTGTTTTTATGTTTCTTTCCCTTAAAAAAAATGTATCGTTTACAAAAACGTATCTGTGTATATATGTGGACGCATCGTTCGTGTGTGTTTGTCTGTGTGTGTGCATGTGTGTATGCGAACGTACGTTTGTTTGTGTTTGTGTGTTTGTTTTCTCCCTTAACAAAATTATTATCCCTTAACACAAATGTTTAAATGTATGCGTATGTGTGCGCTCATACGTTTGCATGTGTTTGTCTCTTTCCCTTACCAAACATACCGTGTCCATGCTCACTGTTTTTGTTTTGTCTGAGGTGTTTGTAGGTAGTGGTAGTTTTATAGATGAAACATTTCTCCACAATGTATGTATGTATTGTAAATAACGTGGATTTTGTTAGTATGAGTGTAGTTTTGTTGTATAAAATTAATTTAGAATTAGCACTCTCATTATATATTGTTTGGTAGATGATTCTGTGTATATAAAGGTATATGTCCCGCCTCGCCAGGCGTTTTAGATTTTTTCCGCTATCACTGTTTAGTCTAATTGAGGTCACCTCTTTGCAACATTGTTGCCAATGTCCAACACCGTGATGTCACCCTTCCTTTTCCTTTTATATTTGTCCCTAAACAGACACAATATGTTTGTCGCTATACAGGCCTTACCTTTTGTCCGTATAAATTCTGTCCGCGAATGGTCCAAGGGTGTTTTGTAATGGTAAAGCTTGGCGGAGCGGCATATATGACTTTATAAAGACCTGGCGGACATTTGTATTATTGTGCCACCCCACCTGTTTCGTTCCTATTGTCCCCAGACAGACCCAATATGTTTTGTCGCTAGACAGGTCCAATATGACCCCATGTTAAATTTCCTTTTTCGCCAGAGTTGCCCACGACCGTATTAACATGAAAGTTCCATTGAGGCTAAAATCCCTTTCAATGAGCATAGACCATCGCAATCACTACTCGCTAGACAGTCCCAATTCAATGAGCCGCTATAGTCCCATCCATGTTATATTTCATCATGTTAGTCTATTCCTCTGCCCAGAGTTGCACTCGACCTCTTTTGACTGGGATTTCCATTGCGGCTAGACAATTCCATTATGTTCCATTTCCCTTTGAGGCCAGACAGTCCCAAAAACCCATGTTCAATTCCCATTTGAGGCTAGACAGTACCATCATGATAAATTCATGTTTGAGGCTATATCGTCCCAAGACCTTTTAGACTGGGATTTCCATTGAGGCTAAACAGCCTCAGTATTCCCTTTGTTAATTCCCTTGTCGCTAAACAGCCTCATCACTATTTCCCATGTTAACTTAGGATTATCGCCAAACATCCACATCACCTTTTGACTGGGATTTACATTGCCGCTAACGTGGCCCCTTATACTAATATGTATGTATGTATGTATGTATGTATGTATGTATGTATGTATGTATGTATGTATGTATGTATTTATGTATGTATGTATGTATGTATCTATGTATGTATGTATCTATGTATGTATGTATCTATGTATGTATGTATGTATGTATGTATGTATGTATGTATGTATGTATGTATGTATGTATGTATGTATGTATGTATGTATGTATGTATGTATGTATATAACTTTGGGAAGTCAAACGTGACCATACAGGAAAAAGTCTCTTAAAACTGTATTTGTGTTACAATTTGATTTAGTGGATGTTTAGGAAAAACCTTAATAGTTATTTATTTAAAAGTTGCAACGGCATCGTTTAAAGTCACAGGGAGTCTTATTCACAATGATTTATTTGTGACTCTGAAAAGATTCCCACTGCAAACATGTGTTCAATGCCCATGGTTTCTTTTCTTGTTGTTGTTGTTGATATATATCATTCCCTATTACAGTTGGGTTTAGAACTTAGTCACCAATAAAGCAATTTGCTGAAATTCTCCAGTTAAAGTGATGTTTCGCAATTTACTAGTTCATTCTCCCACGATAAAAACAGGTTGCAGATAAAGCTACAAATGAAGAGGCAGCCAACTGCACATCTGTGTGTTATTCGAGTCACAGCGAAGAACAGCCCATAAGCCAGACAGATAACTCTCCATTGTAGTGTTAGTTCTATTGCTTGTTGATTCCATGGCATTCAATGATTATCGTCTAAAATACACATGTGCAAGGTGACATACACAGGTTTCGCTGAAGAGATATTGATATTTCCTGGGAAGTATTCGACAAATAATTAGCCAACTGGATTTTTGTTTCTCACCAGAATTCATGGAGTTGATAACTTAAAGGTAAAAACAAATCATATTTTCTTCATAATTAGTACAGCGACGATAGTATACCTTTTGAATTACAATGTCACATATGCTATCGATATACGTAAGAGTACTATAGGCTATTCTGAATGGATTCCTAGATTAACTATTTCTCTTTTGTTTTCTCTTTGAAATTAGATCATAATTTTAATTTACAATAATTTAATTAGTGAATAATCTGTAATTTATGACCAGAGCGTTATTTCTCTAATTGTTATCAGGATATCACTCGTAGAAATTCATCCGTATAGTAGTCAAAGGACATGCATCTATAGACGAGATGCAAAAGACGGTTTTGTATTCTTGTTAGACAATATTTACTAGCCCGAAAATATAAATAGAATGGTATCGTTACTGACTATCCGAAATAAGAAGCAAATGACTTCGCATAAAAGTTACTGAAATGTTTACATGAGAAATGACCTAAGAAACTCAAGTTGTTGTAAGGAATGCGGTATTCATGACTTGTAGATGATATTATATTTTATTTTTATATCTTATTTTATGCAACTCTTGAATAATTTTAATATGTTTGTCTTACCTTAATTCATGGATATCCTTATATGGTCCGATTATTTTTCCTAATGTTTCTTTGTGTAATTATTCACATTGACACCGTATTACTTTATCTGTAATTGGCTTTATATCATAGATATTAGTTTGAGATGCGGTTAAATATCAATACATTTATGATTGCATCCATCAGTCCATCCATCCATCCAACCATCCATCCATCCATCCATCCATCCATCCATACATACATACGTACATACATACATACATACATACATACATACATACATACATACTCTCATAAATACATACATACATACATACATACTCTCATAAATACATACATACATACATACATACATACATACATACATACATACATACATACATACATACATACATACATACACACTCTCACAAATACATACATACATACATACATACATACATACATACATACATACATACATACATACATACATACATACATACATACATACATGCTCTCATAAATACATACATACATACATACATACATACATACATACATACATACATACATACATACATACATACATACATACATACATACATACATACTCTCATAAATACATACATACATACATACATACATACATACATACATACATACATACATACATACATACATACATACATACATACATACATACATACTCTCATAAATACATACATACATACATACATACATACATACATACATACATACATACATACATACATACATACATACATACATACATACATACAAAATACACCTAAAATAAGACAATAGTTTAATTCAAGTATTCTTGCAATAGTGTATGCAGTGGTACACATATTCATTAGACATTTCAGCGCTGAAAAAAAAGCTTAGATTGTTATGGCTTTTATCACAATTGACAAAGCTAATATGTTTTTGAATTTACGTTGGAAACATAGGTTTAGCCGTCTGTTGATTAACAATGGAAATTCAAATTAAAAAATAAACTAAGCTGAATCTGTATGGGATCACTTTGTAAACAAGAAGTATTTGAGTTTGCACATATTATCGACAACGTGAAGTGTACATGTTCAACGTTTCCCTATTAATGTGAGGATCACCTGCTCTAAAAAGTCAAAATAGAACATTGAAAAAACTTGTGAAAAGCTTACTATTTATTTGATGGTTTTTCCGAAACAGATGAATCCACTTTACAAAATTAGATGTATCAACATTACTAAAATAAATGTATTCCTTTAACCGAATTAGTTGTGTTAAAACAGTACCACTCACAACTTTAAAATGCAGTTTCAATACTCTCTGCTGACTGATAAGCGCAAAGCACAAACGTATTGAACCCAACTCTTCTTGTGATATTTATACAGCAAACGTCAGACAAATATTGAACGCATCTTGTGTTGATTATGTGTACGGAGAGACTATCATTCTTCCATCTAATGGGTAAATATACGTATGTTAGATAGGTGTAATACCAATCTATTTGTTATTAGCCGTATCACAATAGTTCAAAAATAGATTTCTTCTTACTTGGAAAACGGCAGTTACACATTTTATGCTAACTAACACGGTAGACACATAAATATCCAACTAAATAGATATATACTTGATAGAAATAGAGGAAATTATGTCCAACTAGTTATGTAATCATAAGTCTAGGTAAGAAGACGTAAATCCTAACTTGTAATAACATTTTATAGCAATTGCAAAGACACGTGAAAAGCAGTGGCGTAACGAGGGGGGGGGGGGGCAGGTGGGGCATTCGCCCCGTGCGCCGGTGGCTAGGGGGAGCCAAATGGGCGCCCAAATATGACCAATTTTTTGGATATTATATTTTCTAAATAGGCTAATATTGTTTTATACGGAATTTAGAATAGTCTATATTTTTTTCTAGCGATTAAATTGTAATAGTTTAATAATTATATTATGACTGATAATGATTATATTTCTTTTTGGAAGCAAGGTACGTAACTGCGCAACAGGGGCAGCCGGGGGCGCATATTGGGTGTTTTGCCCTGGGCGCCAAATATCCTCGCTATGCCACTGGTGAAAAGTTAAATCATCTATCTAATAGCTAAGCAAGAAATAATGGACACTCGATTATTCAAGAATTAAACTGGTTTAGGAATTCTCTTTAGCTTAAACAGTGAACGCCAAAGCAAACAAGAAACAAGTAGGATCTATATACGTCACAGTCAGAATGACGTATGATTGTGTTGAAATCACATCAATGGTATGTTATATCCCGGAATGATGTAAGATTGTGTTGAAATCTTATCAGTGGTGTGTTATATCTCGGAATGATGAATGGTTGTGCAAAAGTCCATTCAACGATGTGCTATATATCACAGTACTACATGACTATGTTAAACTCCTGTCAAATGTGTGATATATCTGAGTGATGTATGACTATTAAAGTCCTGTCATCCGTTTGTTATATCAAAGCGAGATGCATGACCGTGTTAACATCCTGTCAAAAGTGATATATATATATATATATATATATATATATATATATATGCCATCTCACGTCTGTCTGCGTGGGTTCGAGTCTAAAATTCGGCTAAAGTAATTATGTGAGAAAGCTTGGTAGCTTCCGGGGATTTTCCCGGGTTCTTCCTCCACCAATAATACTGGCCGCCATGTATAGCCTATCGTGTGCTGAAAAATGGCGTTGAACCCTACAACAACAACAATTAAGTGAGATGCATGACTTTGTTAACATCCTGTCAAAAGTGTGTTATATTTAGCGTGATTCGTGACTTTATTAACGTCCTGGCACAATTGTAGTTTCTATTAGTCTTTTAAGCGTGTGTTTGCTCTGCAAACAGAGTGTTATATCTAAGCGTGATGTTTGACTCTGTTAAAGTCCTATATGTGGTGTGCATAAGTCCTGTCAACGGTGTGTTAGTCTAAGAATGATGCATGTATGTGATAAAGTCCTGTCAATGGTGTGTTCTGTCTATGAATGATGTATGTCTGTGTTAAAGTCCTGTCAACAACATGTTATATCTAAGAATGGTGTATGACTGATAAAGTCCTGTCAACGGTGTTACATATACGAATGATGTATGAATTTAATAAGGTCGTGTCAACAGCTTGTTATATCGAAGAGTGATGAATATTCGTTTAAAGTGCTGTCATCAGTATGTTATATTCAAGTATGATTCCTGACTGTGGTAAACTTCTGTCTACAGCGTGTTATATTTAAGAATGATTCCTGACTGTGTTAAACCTCTGCCAACAGTATGTTATATTTAAGAATGATTCCTGACTGTGTTAAACTTTCGTCAACAATGTGTTATAATTAGGAATGATGCATAACTGTGTTAAACTTCTGCCAACAGTGTGTTATATTTAAGAATGATGCATGACTGTGTTAAACTTCTGTCAACAGTGTGTTATATTTAAGAATGATGCATGACTGTGTTAAACTTCTTTCAACAGTGTGTTATATTTAAGAATGATTCCTGACAGTGTTAAACTTCTGTCAACAGTGTGTTATATTTAAGAATGATTCCTGACAGTATTAAACTTCTGTCAACCGCGTATTATATTTAAGAATGATTCCTAACTGTGTTAAACTTCTGTCAACAATGTATTATATTTAAGAATGATTCCTGGCTGTGTTAAACTTATGTCAACAGTGTGTTATATTTAAAATGATACATAACTGTGTTAAACGTCTATCAACAGTGTGTTATATTTCAGAATGATGCCGGACTGTGTTAAATGTCTGTCAACAGTGTGCTATATCTAAGAATGATGCATGAATGTGTTAAGGTATGTCCGCGGTGTGCTATATCTAAAAATGATGCATGAATGTGTTAAGGTATGTCCGCGGTGTGCTATATCTAAGAATGATGCATGAATCTGTTAAGGTATGTCCGCGGTGTGCTTTATCTAAGAATGATGCATGAATGTGTTAAGGTATGTCCGCGGTGTGCTATATCTAAGAATGATGTATGAATGTGTTAAGGTATGTCCACGGTGTGCTATATCTAAGAATGATGCATGAATGTGTTAAGGTATGTCCGCGGTGTGCTATATCTAAGAATGATGCATGAATGTGTTAAGGTATGTCCGCGGTGTGCTATATCTAAGAATGATGCATGAATCTGTTAAGGTATGTCCGCGGTGTGGCTATATCTGAGAATGATGCATGAATGTGTTAAGGTATGTCCGCGGTGTGCTATATCTAAGAATGATGCATGAATGTGTTAAGGTATGTCCGCGGTGTGCTATATCTGAGAGTAATGAATGATTCTACTGAATCTCTGTCAACGTTGTATTATATCTTAGTGATGTATGACTGATAAATTTATGCAGCAGTATGTTAAATCAGAAAATGGTGTATGACTGTTAAATTCATGGTAGCAGTATGTTAAATCAGAAAATGGTGTATGACTGTTAAATTCATGTCAACGGGGTGTTTTAAATCTACGAATGGTGTATGGCTGTGTTAAGATTCTGTCAACAGTGTGTTATATGCATCTTCCATTTTTGTTCATGTATGTCAATGCAGAATATTAGCAGACAAATTTGCTTTCTCTTCATATATTGAACTCTACAATGCTATACACACATATCGATTTTATTCTTGTTCAGATTTGGCATTACAGATTATTAACACAATAATGCTCATCTATTATTGCTTATGTAAGCTCTTGCATGTTTGGCGTTTAATACATACAAAGCAATATCAGCAAGTCAAGTATTTTTAATTTAAAATATGAATGTATATCCCTAAATTACATAGTTCAATAATTAAAAACAACTTACATAATGGAATGAATTCCTAAAGGTCTAAACTGTATATTCCAAGGTAATAAGGATATGCTCCAAAGCTATTCCGAAAAGTCTAAAGTGCTAACATCACCAAAGAATTATTGTTTTAATATTGTTACGGAACATTGGTTGCTCAGATGTTCGCGTGCCGTACTCAGGACTGAAGGAGATATCATGGTGTGTCCTCTGACAAGCACTTGACTCCAATTGCTTCGGCACTAATTAACTTATGTGTGTTGCTGTGCCGCAAATTACAACCACTTATCCGCAACTGCCATAACGTATTGTTACTTCCCTAAGGTCTGGAAATAAGTAACATCACAAAACAACAACTAACAGCAAATACTGAATTTTGTTTTGAACATTCCTGTTGAGAGGATTCACCTGATTTGAAACTGTTTCACAGGTATGCAAGCTACATAATATTGGGATTAGCACGCAATCCTGTCGTGTCCCAAGAGTACAAATAAAAGAAATCAGTAGCAGTTCTAACACAATTATTTAAGGATGTTTCTTTGTATATTATCAATTTACTTGGAAACTTTAACTGATACGTGATTCCCACAAGTTTCTATATTTAACTTTGTAGAACGAATTCTTAAAGTAAAAAAATAAGGCAACGTAATGATCTGATTTTTCTCTGCCCAAGATTAAAGTCATTTGCATAAAGCGTTTTCGAAAACCTGTCATAGTGTATTATTAGGGATATACATTTATAATTATTTGTGTCATCTTCTATTCCCTTTTAATGTATTTGGCAAAATATATTTTTAGCTCATTCATTGAGAACGTTATCCGAATCACATATTCTATTATAGGGCGAGTTTAGGATCAGCCGTTTAGATACTTGTTTCCTAAACTTTGCTATATATATATATATATATATATATATATATATATATATATATATATATATATATATATATATATTCGGAAGTGTTTGTATGAGACTGAGATGTTTTGTATTTGGCTATTTGACACAGCTCTTCCGTTTTTGTGCTATTTTTCATAATATATGTGCTTGTTGTCTATCTTCTTATACATTATTGTATTTCATCATGCACTGGCTGTTTAGTTCGTATGTGTTTTTTCATCTCCTTGTTTTGGAAACGAGAACAATTATAATTTGTCTCAGCTGTCTTGTTCCACTGTTAAGTCGTCATTTGTTTTTTAATAAAACGCCATCACGTGATCGCCAGTCAACCCGCTTATGCTATGATAAATCCTTATTAATTGCCTTAAATAATCACACCTTAGCTCTTGATACTACATTGTGCTCAAGACTAAGCGAACTGGGACTACATTCGTCATTCCTTAAATGTAAAGGGAAGCGAGAAAAGAAATGTTGTTTCAAAGCTAGCCGGCAAAACAGGAAGAAGAATTCTAGTTATCTCCCTTTCGCTCTTTCCAGATCCAGAATTAAATAATTCGGCCGTTAATTTGGATAACCTAGTGCAAATTCATCTTATATTGTCAACCGTTGTGTCAACTGTCCCAGAGATAACATTGCGTATTGCATTATTCAACGCCCAATCAGTAGGATCAACGGAAAAGCGTACAGAAATAGTTAATTTTATCAACGATCAGAATATCGACGTCTTCGTCCTGACAGAGACATGGCACAAAAACATCAATTGATGAGCCCAAATGCAGGGATTTAACACTCACCGCTAAATACATCACATCGTTCTTCTGCCACTCTCACGGAGGTGGAATTGCTGTCATCACAATGAATTCTATGATAAAATGTCTTAAGTACAACACAACCTTTAATTTCTGCCATACATCGTTTGAACTAGTCCAAACAACACACGTATACTGAAACAAATGTCAGCTAATTGTTTCTGTCTCTACCGCACTCCTCGTAGCAGAAACAACAAGCTGACTGAATATGTCTTTTTGGAGCAGTTTCCGAATGGAGTATGAAATTCGATAGAGGGCAACCTAATTATTCTTGGAGATTTCAACTTTCGCTTTGACTGTCTCGAAACCCATACACATCAAATCTCCTAGATTCCATTCATGTTTTAAACCGTAAACAGTCAGTTAACCAACCCACCCGTAAACTTGGTCACATTTTAGACTGGATTCTTTATCGACCTGATGATAATATTCTGCAATCCACCCTTGTATCCCACGAACTTGTATCAGATCACTTCTGCAGTATATGCAATCTTGACGTATCAGTCCCAACCCTCCACCTTTATTTGCTACTAAGAGAAACCTTCGTATGATCAATATAACCAAACTAATCAATTACATGCAAGAAAACCTAACGACTTGCTTACCTCCTACAGCAGAACAACTCGATAACTGCCTACGTTCATTACTTGAGAAACATTCCCTAGCCACCAAGTGCAGAGTATCAATACAAAATGTGTTATCCATTTTATAGCAGTGTTAAGGACCAGCTTCGCACTGCTAAAAGACACCACCGTAACCCAGACAGGCTTTGGCTATCCAGCAGATTATCAATAAACAAATATATGAAGCTGCCTAGAAAAACGTCACAAACGTAGTCCATTTAGACAAATTATAGAAAGTCAGAAACAACGTCCATTTAGCAAAAGTATCCCACTACAGTACTAAGACCAATGAGAGTTTCAGCTGCAATGAGCGTTTCGAGACAACTAACAAACTAATGTCAAGGAACAAATGTACACCTCTTCCAACTAAACTAACTTCTCTCCAGCAGACCTTCCGGACCTATTAGCAAATTTCTTCCGTGAATAAGTACAAACCATTAGAGATACGCTTGACAACACAATTTCAATTGACTCGTTGTCACCAGACAGTTACGATATAGAATTTCACCGACAAACATTAGAAGCATTTTAACCTGTCCCTATGAATTTAGTACGGATAATACTGATGAAGAGTGTACCAAAGTCATGTTCACTTGATCCAATTCAAACAATGCTGCTTCCGTGCTTAAACACAATATTGGCTTCGCTAGCAGATGTTATTAATATATCTCTCTCATCCGGGGAATTCTCATCATTTTTCAAAACTGCCATTGTAAAGCCTCTGCTGAAGAAACCAGCACTTGACCACAACGATTTAAAGAGCTACCGCCAAGTTTCCAATCAACCGTTCATATGCAAAATTTGAATTCAGTCTTTCTAGCGATGCACATTCTGCAAATTGCCCTTGCCACAGTACTGAAACTACTCTTCTTAAAGTACGTAATGACATTCTCACTGTTCCGGATAGCGGAACAATTACAGTCCTCGTCCTCCTTAATTTATCCGCAGCATTTAACACAATAAACCATGACATTCAGAATACAGCCTCACAGTGGTTCAAGTTATGTTCAGTCCGCAGAACACAAATTGTTTTCATTCTATACACTCGGACGCTCTTAAGTGTCATAGATATCACCCAGTGTCTCACCAATTGTACGCTGATGACACCCAAATATAAAAGTATAGCCACCCATCTGAAGTTGATGCTACCATCCAAGGACTAGAGAGGTGCATTTCTGATGTGAAAACATAGATGACATGTAACAAGCTGCAGATTAATAATGATAAAACTGAGACCATTCTGATCAAAAAACAAATACCTTCTCATTCTTATCCTTTAACACAAACAATAAATATCAGCAACACCAACATTAATTTCACACAGTCAATACAAAACCTTGGTATTACTCTGGACAGTACCCTCACACTGCACCAACATGTCATGAACATATACAACGCTGCATATCTTGAGCTGAGACGCATCAGCTCCATTCGCAAATATCTTTCAGTTGATACCACTAAAACACTTGTGTGTTCATTAGTACTTTCAAGACTGGACAATTGTAACTTAATTATATCTCAATATTTACTCCAGAAACTTCAAAACGTTCAAAACACAGCTGCTCGGATCATTGTTAGGCTACCACGACCAGAGCACACCTCAACACTGCTCTGTACAATACACTGACCATCCATTCGATCGAAAATCAATCACAAAATCTGTTCTCTTTGCTACGTTCCAACATACATATCCGGCCTCTCCCATGTGTATACGCCAACAAGATACATACGCTCCTCTTCTGACAATCGTATTCTCATTGTTCCCACTATGAAAACGAAGTAATATGAATAACATTCTTTTGCATAGCAGGGCTCAGCAATTAGGAAAGAATTGCTTATTGAAATCAGACACAAAATCACAGTGGTCCCTTTCAAGAGTGATCTTCAAACGCACTTATTTCGACTGCAGGAACAAACTTAAAGACCTAATAATGTTTCGTACCTTAGAAGTTTTAAGCATTTTTGTATGTTTTCCAATTTCATGGTTTAAATCTTAATTTCTTTAAGTAGTCATATGTCCTCGTTATTATTATTATTATTATTATTATTATTATTATTATTATTATTTATTATTATTATTATTATTATTTATTATTATTATTATTATTTATTATTATTATTATTATTATTATTATTATTATTATTATTATTATTATTATTATTCAGCATTAGCTTTTTGAAACAAAGAGTATATTTCTGAATTTTCTTCCTGTGGGAAAATTTTTGATTGTCTTTGTCACCTGATTCGAATTACAAAGGAAGATTAAATTAAATAACATCTCTGCTCACTATACTTCTTGACTTATCAAGACAATATAAAAGTGATCTCATTAAAAGAATGACATATAAAGGTGTCTGTAAAAGGAAAAACATCTTGATTAATAACAGTTTAAAACACATGCTTTGTCATAGCTTTAGAAACTGTGCAAAGTTGATATGAATCAGACGTTTCTACTTCTACAGGATCAACACTTTGATTCATACATGGTTTGTCTGTTACAAGTGGATTATTCACAACCTTATCTCTAGCCAGGTCATTGCCATTGCAAATGAACGCCAAACTGGGCAAAGACGTTGTCGCGACTTTTATAACTTTCCATAAAAATGTCTGATAACAGTTTAACAAACTGGAGAGTCACATTAACGAAACCGATTTCTAATCCCGGTATTATATCACCTTCACTAGAAATAAAACTCCTTAGTAAAAGGTTAAGTACTTGATATTATAAGGTTTTTGTGTCTCACAATATCTTATCAGGAGCGGTTTTGCAAATTCAACAACTGATACTGCATGATTGGTTAGTAATGGTTCGTAATTAGACATAATACAATCAGAATGAGGTTGCTGAACCCAACAGCCGTATCTCTTTCAAAACATGACCATGTTCTTAACCTCATGTAAACAATAACATTGGAAGACATATTATTATTGTTTCCTGAATTTCAACCCATAGCAATCAGAAACAAAGTATCATTCATTCTTGTAATAAGCACATGTGGAAAGAGATAACGATTTCTGATCGTTCCTATCAGATCTTAGAATCTTAAGAGTTATGCCAGTTTTAGACGTGGAAGTGATCGCATGAGACTGAAATGGTTTCTTAATTTTAATTAAACTACATTATAAAATAACTTACATGATACAGACATACGCAACAAAGTCAATACGGAATAAGTTTTAGAACGAAAAAAAAAATCAGCTACATGTATCTTTAAGGTCAGAAAATTTCAAATTCGACTTTTTACTTTGAGCTTCGTTGAGTTCTAAGTAAACTAAAGCAAGTATGTTGATATATGTGGTCAATATGCAAAGATGGATGTCATGGCCCACGGGGGCGGAAATATTCAGGTTACTATATGTCTATTAGTTGCTTTGACTTTCCTATGTTCAATATCTCTGCACACTACTCAACGTAAAACAATTACATCTAATTCGATTGTAAAACATGTTAGCAAACAATAGTAGTTCCTATTCGTTAACTTGACATGATATTTGGACTATAGCGACAGGCCCCAAAATAATATCAAATAATTTAAACCGACGGACACGCGTCCATTCGTGGTGATATTTTGTTATTTTTCTGTTTCATATATAAACATCATCCGGACAAATTGTGAGCATTCCGTCTGACATCTCATGTACAGCAAAGCAAAACAATCTGAGAGAGAAATTGTCATATATTAAAGAGGTGATACAAACCAAAAATAGACGAATTCGTTACGACGTAAATCGAGATTAAGCGCATGTAGGGTGGAATGATGTCCTGGAGATATAGAAAGAGTGACCAGTCATTGACATTATTGAGCTCCAGGATTTCAAAGATCTAAATACTGAATCGACAGAGTAGGTTGATCAAAAGATGATAAATCTGGATGGCAATAAATAAGAGTGATACAAACATAGACATGACAGGTGTTAAAATAATGTAAACATAGCCTTGGTTGCAAATTAATTTCAATGATAGAGAAACTAGGAAAAGTTAAACGATGAAATTTATCACGGATAATTATATAAAGATCTCAGATCTCACAAAGAAAAATAAATTTCTACCTTCCTAAAACATTCAAAAGTAACTTTTATTCGAAAAATGTCCATATTTGATTGTAACTATTAAGCAAAACTCTAAAATGTTTTTACAGGTGTGATTTGCTACTGACTGCTTATTTCTTCTTTGCATTTTATTACTGGGCTTTCGATTTGTCACTGTTTAGTATTTTTTAAACTGGCTTTCTCGTATCTTTCCTTCCTACTCTTATACCTTTTTGTTCATGATTTATTTTGACATATCTCTCCGTTTAGGGTACCGTACCGGTTGCTTAGTGGTTGGAGCGTCCGCCTCAATCCCCGGCCGAGTCGTACCAACGACTTATACAAATGGTAATAATAGTTGCCTCGCTTGGCGCTCAGCATTAAGAGGTTATTGTTTGGACTGGTCGGCCTGGTGTTTGGATGATGTGACTGGGAGGGACATCATGCTACATGTCTGCGGCATTATACCCCAATGACAGAAATCACAATAAATTGTCACACTGCAGGCATCAGAGAGATATCACTGAAAAATTGCTAAAGTTACATTAAAAATACAGATCACACAAACACACACACACACACACACACACACACACACACACACACACTACGTTTAGGGCTTAAATATTTAAGGTATGTCAGTATTACATGCAAAAATGCTATAACAATTGAGTAAATACTTCATACAAATCTTATTTAAGCAAGTTTTCAGCTTCAAGTCATCTAACAACCAGTGCCAGATTATCCTATTAGCAAAAGTGGCATATGCAACGGGCCCCTGACTTTGCGCTAAATGCTTTCAAGCTTTCAGTTCCCTACATGTAAATAATACTATTGCTGAAAATGTCGGACAAATTTGTCGTATTTTATGGCTGTATTGTACATGAAAAATACAATTACTCTACTAAGCAAGTACAAAAATAAGTGTTTTAATGTTTATGTGTTTTATATTAATTTAGGGACCTTTTATAACGTATGCTACATGCCCCGCACTAGCTTAATCTGGAACTGCACCCAGCAGGAAATCATTACATAACAAATACATCTATGAAACATTGTTCCATCAAATCTTATGGATCTTTCATAGCGAAAACGTTGCAGATTGTAACAGATATTTTTCATTCTGAACCGCATTTGTAAACAGGCTGACACCCAAATCATTGATTTAAATTCCTCACCTCCGTAGAGACTGGCTTGTTGTGTTCGTATACGTTACTCACGATTATGTTTTCTATCAATATGAGGCAGCAATCTTGCAGGAATTGCATGCCCTACAATCCTCTAGTACAATATACTTGATAGCCAATATCATTAGCAACTTTTTCCTTAAACCAGTGTTGTCCAACCAGCTGGCTGATTTTAAATGGCCCACCGGAGCTCGAAGCTATTTCTTTTTTGCAGTCATGTTTTACAAGAATCCATGGCCTACTTCCATAGTATATCTTCTTAAAAAGGTAAACAATTGTGAACAATATTTTATTGTCGCTGGTTTAACGTTTTCTGCTGCGGCCCTCAGTTTCACGAAAACGTTATCAGTGGCCCATGATGTCGAATAGGTTTGACAGCGTTGCATTAAACCAACACTTTTGTATGCAAGAACTAACGCCTCCTCTCAGCCAGTTTATCAAGTTATATATAGCATAGCCTATAATATGTTTATCAAGTTATAGCATAGCCTATAATATGTTTATCAAGTTATAGCATAGCCTATAATATGTTTATCAAGTTATAGCATAGCCTATAATATGTTTAATTTGCTGAGAATAACATGTTCCAGCAACCATTGTTTTCGCTTTCTTATAAATCTCTTTTTTACAGAAATGTACGGTAAATGCTTGGATCGGAGGGAAATTCGTATGGACTATTATTGTGACAAGCATAAATAACATTTATTAGAATCTCTCTGCGTACAGATTGTCTCTTTGCTATATATTTAAATTAGAGTAACAAGCCTAGACATTTTAAGGGCTTCATACGCATGTGTAAAACAATAATCGTTTTTGGCATTGCTTTGCAATTTTCAGAACCCGTAAACGAATTTTAGCATCATTGGGAATAACTTACGTTTCACTAGAGGTTTAACAGGAGTATTAAAAAATAACAAAACACAGATATTGTTTCACTGCAATATCGAATCGTTCACATGTTGAAAAAATACCATTAATTGCAAATGAGTAACCTCTTGACCGGTGAAGTCTTTTTCGTGAAATAGCAAGTATAACTTAAACGCTACATACTCTCCTAGAAATCTCTTTTTCAATACCAACAAAGCATGAAATTGTCATAGCACGTACCACTATGTTACTGTCATGTAATGTCGCTGAAATTACATTGGATATTGTACCTGTAGAAATAGTACATAATATAAGCACATAGCTAACCCAATGACTGATTTCATATGCTCAAAACATTAGCCCGACTCAGATTAGTGTACGCTTTCTTTTCCAAGGAAAGAAACTAGATAGGCAATACCAATTTCTGACAGTGCAATAAATGAATTCTCAATTATATACAATGATATCAAAAACATATTGACTCTTCTTTTGCACAATTTACCTCTGAAGTCAAGAAGTGAAAAAGACCTGGTGGAGCTAAGCAGCAGAGCAGGTGAACCTCACAACTTTCCGAGCGTCGATTCGGAAATCTGAGGCTTCCACCAAATAGTAAAAAAAATGGCGTCTATTCGATAAAATAAGATTTCCTTATATACGCCAACGTCGTTGTCATTCACCTGCTCTGCTGCTAAAGTTTTCAGTTCTGGGTTAACAAAAAATAATAAATGATTTCAACCAAATATTTGATCGAGTCCGATACGATATCGAGTCCGAGGATCATGTAAATTTATTGTTACAAATCCATGCGGGGTTGACTGAGCATGACTAAAGAAATTTTTAAATTGATTGAAGTCCATATCGGAACACCATGTCTGCCAAATATTTCGTAGCGTATGTGTATCAACGCCGTTAAACACAGCAAGAATATTACAGTTATCTCTGATCACTTTTGGAATCTGAGTGTAGCGTTGAGTGACATATATCACATCAGTGTTTTTGTGACGCCCCCGGGAAAATATTCTAGCTGGGTTTTTTTGATTGTCTAACATCACATCGTCGTATACGACTAAATTGTTAATGCTCCCATCAAGGTCATCCACGGATGGCGCCTCGTCAATATCAGTTATAAAATCAATGGTATTCTCACCTTTAATTTCTGATGCATTCTCGTTAAAATCCTTTAACACTTCATAGCATCGTTGATCATCTACGCTAGGGGCAATTAAATACAACTTATCCCACTTCATCCATCTCATTATTAAATTGAGCAACAATTGCGTTTTACCGGATCCAGATGGCCCGATTATAATTGCACGGATAGAGTTTGGTAGCGCTGCATGATGCTTAACTGGTTCTCTTATTTTAGTCGCTGAAAAATCAATTATATTCATATCTCTATACATAAATTATGGATCTATATTGTGTGAAGTGTAAAACGCGTACTAGCACAAATGATGTGACGACGGTTACAACTAAAAATAACAGATCAGCACTAACTGGTAGATGTGCAACATGTGGTATAAAAAAGTTTAGATTTATTTCTACAAAATCAAAGATTTTACAATCCGGAGATGTTTTAAAAAAAAACGAGGAGGTGATATCGCAGCCAAATTGACAAAGCTCCCTGGAACCCCATGGGCAAAGTACCCCGGAGAAAAGCACCTTCCAGGATATAGCTACTGTGGTCCCGGAACACGATTAGATATCAGACTTGATGATCAAAATCAACCCCGACCCGGTGAAGAACCAATAAACGCCATTGATAAGGCCTGTCACCTTCATGATGTTGCATATAAAAGCAGCAATCTGCAAAACAGGCATCTCGCGGATGTGAAATTAATTCATGCGTTAAATGCTATTCCTGATAAATCTTTTAAAGAAAAGTTGGCTTCGTGGTTGGTAAAATCAGCTATGAAAGGCAAATTGATGATGGGTGCTGGTAATTGAAAATGCTACCATTTTAATATGGAATCAATTTATTATTCCCCAAGAGGATACTGGAGGGGTAAATCAGCAGTCCATAAACTCGCTAGCGCTGCAAAAGTGAAAAAAACTACAGCGGCGGATTGGTTATCTAAACAGGCACTATGGCAAATTTATCTACCACCACCTAAACAAATTCAATTCTCGCATTTTGATGTGACCGCTCCTAATGAAGTTCATCAGGCTGATATATTATTTCTGCCACATGATCGTGGTTACAAATACGCGTTAACCGTAGTTGATATTGCAAGTCGATACAAAGAAGCAGAACCGTTAAAAACAAAATCAGCCACTGAAGTTGCTTCTGCATTTGAAAGGATTTATCGACGAGGTCCTCTGCACTGGCCGAATCTATTGCAGGTTGATCCTGGCAAGGAATTTCAGGGTGCGGTTCTATCTACAATGAAAAATCATAATGTCACCATACGACGAGGGCATACTGCGCTACATCGCGATCAGGCCATTGTCGAACGATTTAATCGGACGATTGCTGAGCGGTTATTTGGATATCAATACGCAAAAGAATTCATTCAAGAAAAGCGATCCCGTGAATGGGTCAAAAGGTTACCAGCTGTGATTACTGCACTGAATAACGAGATTACTAGAACAATCAACATGAAACCTATCAACGCGATTAAAAAGAAGTCTATACCCGTACAACCACAAAAAGATTTCCCTAGAAACGCTAGCGTTTCCCAACCAATTCTTGGTAGTAATGTCACTGTTAGGTACTTATACGAACCAGGAGAGCTTGAAGGGGGTAGAAAAAGGGCTACTGATCCTATTTGGAGCGTCACTACGCATAAGATATCTAGTATAACACGATCAACTGGTAGACCAGCAATCTATAAACTGGATTCAACTGCTCCTCAGCGAGGATTTACTCGACAACAACTGCAAGTGATTCCCGAGGATACTCAATTGCCACCGCATGGTCTTAACTAGCGCCGTTGCGTCTATTGCACTCAAGACAAGTCAACATCACATTATTTCTGACATGACCGAGATTGTTATTTTTTCTGTCTACGGTGAATTGGCGAGGATCCTTATCCGAATACTGCCAACGCATTATACAATTGCAACTCGCGCAGTGATTATTCTGTTGTTTCTTCAAAGTGATTATTAATTTAGCATCAATATCAAATTCTCGTTGTTTTTTTTTGTCCTGTTGTTTGTAACCGGAGAGTTTTTTATTAATGATGCTAACATCAATATCACTTATTGTTGTGTCATTATCATCGAAGACAATTCTTCGAAGCTGATTTATTCTTCGTACTCTGGATACTGCGAGATAGACTAAATTCGACCATTCGATGCGATTATCTACCATCCAAACAATTGTATCCGATATAGTCAATCCCTGTGAAGAGTGTATTGTTGCTGCGTATCCTAGCGTCCATGGGGATTTATTAGCACGCAATGCATCTTCAACGACATTGATATCAACCAGCACAATATCATTTAACACGAGAATCTGCTTTTCACTTCCTGACTTTGTCAGGCTTGGAATATCAACTTCTATATTCTGCTTTCGTGTATCCGAAGGCCTATAACACAACGGTACTGGAAGCGTTGCAAATTTTTCTTTATGCAATTCAAATAACTTCATCTGAAGTGTGTCTCTGACTATTTTTCTACTTGCTACTATCAAATCATTTGGTCTCCACGTTTCCCAGAAATCATTCATAGGAGTTTCTGAAATTATTTCACGCGCTATTTCGCATTGGATTTTATCCGGTTGTAATCTAAGCAGTGCTTTGAACTCGCGTAATTGTTCATCAAGTGATCTATGGTCGGTATTAATTTCTTCATAATAGTCTACAGAACCCTTTAGCCATTCATGTGGAGATCCACCGACAAATGGTGGTGGTTGGCCGTGATCACCGCACATGACGACTTTTGTGTTTTTGTTTAACAACCACTCAAGAAATGTTTTTAATACATCTAATGACACTGTGCATATTTCATCCCAAATTATGATTTCAGGAATGAATTTATCACCCATACGCTCAGGAGTCCATTTGTCACCTTTCCATCGAAAAAAACTATGGTAAGTGCAAGCATTTACCCCTCGCTGTATCATCTCTCTGGCGAGTCTGTGAGTCGGTGTTAACACAATCATGTTAGTAGAAATACAAGTATTTCCACCACCACGATATAATTCAATTGCACGAGTTGTCTTTCCTGACCCACCACAACCGTTTAAATAAACTGTCTTGTATCTACATATTGGATCAGATACCGGTGGTGCATTAGAAAATTCTGATTGAATCTCATCACATTTTAAGTACTTTTCATCCATGGCAACGTCTGCGGATTCACAATACTCATGTAGCATCTCCTTTTTAAATCGCCAACGCCCCCACGCTTCCTCCGGATCTGTGAATGCCGCTACAGCTGATTTGTACTTATTGTGTATATACATCGAATCAGTGGCTACTCTAACCGCGGTATTAGGAAATCTATTTATCATCGAAAATAAATTGATAGAAGCATAAGCTAGCATAGAACTTCTCAAATGTGTGTACTGGGAATTATATCCATCACAGTAGGTAACAACCGTACCCAATTTCTCACCATTGGATAGAAAAGCATCCTTACGGGATACAAGTTTTCCCTGTTTCGTTAAATCCGTTACAAGAAAATCGCATTCAGCGACGTCTATGATCAACCGCGAGGAAAATTTTGCATTGTCGTATCTTCCACCCTGGGTAAATTTACCGATTATTCTTCTTCCGAGATCTTTTGCTTGTTCTTTTTTACTTTCAAATAACTTCTTAGACCAATTTATGATTTCTTCTTCATTGAAATCTGGACACTGTTTTCGTAGTTCGTTGATTATTCTATCTAGATCGGGTTGTGGTAGCCAAACTTCTTTTTGAGCTCGATAGCATATAATAGCTTCGGAAACAATCAACGATATCAGCATGCCACAATCAATCATATATCGTAGTAACACTATTGGCATCCAGGCCTTTTCAGATAGGTGTCTACCGAGCCAAACATAACTACACGGATGTAACCCTGTAGCGAGTTCAAATGATATCACACGAGCGAATCCGGTTAAATCAAAATCAGGTAATGGTCCATTAATCGCAACACGAGTCATTTCATGCGTGGGGTGTCCAAATCGTTTGAAGTACTCAGCGCATTCCCCATACCCGAGAAAACTTCCAGGATAACACGCGGATATATCAATTGAAATCATACCGTCACGATGGTATTTTGTATTCCACAGTCCTCCATGACCAAATTCGATGCAACTCAATTTAACGTCCTCGAGAAAATCACTTCGTGTTGGACGCCATGAGTTTTTTTCTCTTGCGAAGTGAGCTACCACTGATGGAATAGTAAAACTATCCGTGAGTAGTTTTTCATGGGAACTCTCCGGTGAAAAATCATTAGCGATTTTTCTCATTCTGTTATCTAATTCTTCAACGCGATATAATTCACCATTTGGTCTTACAAATTGATCAAATCCTGATTCGGAACCAGCACTACTAAGTAACCACACTGACACAGGATCATCTTTACACAACGCATGAATAGCATCAAATAATTTCTCTTCATAGAAAACATCCCCGGAAAATTCCGGGGGGATATATTTCACGGTTCTATCTCGTGGAAATATTGTTACTGCAGGTGTCCACGCGTGTTCGTTATGATCAATAATTTGTATTGGCGCTCCTTGTAATTTATATTTCGGTTCGTGTAATACTTCTCCGGTTATCGTCATAACGGTTATTGGGAATCTTAATGATGTTTCTAATTTAGCTATATCAGAAATCTTTGCACCGTGCTGTTTCACTGTCAGTTCCCATTCTGTTATTTTCCTACGTCGCAGATCAGTTAGTTTATTTCCTCGGGATGCATTTGTGAAGTGTTCCATTACCCGTGTTGCTACACAATTGAGCCTTGACGAAGTCAATGGTGAATATTTCATAGGAGCTAGTTTTGCAATATCGGGTTTATCATTTAACGGATATATCCCATAAACGATTGCTGTTACGGGATAAGATCTCTCGTAGTATGGTTTGTCAATTCCAGTTAGAATTCCTGGTTTGGAATCTCTACTTACAATGACAGTTTTTTTATCCTTGAGGATTGGTTCAAATTTATCCCTGATAATCCATTCACCTTCGTCGTAGATAATGAATTTTATTCTGAAAAAATACCTCTTCGTGCCAAAATGTGAAATTATCTCAGCTGCTCTTTTATCGTTCATAGTAGCATCGATGATGGATACATTGACATCTTCATCAATAATTCGAAATGTCGACCAACAGTATGCTGCACCGTCTCGGTAGAATTCATTAAAACACTCCCTGATTTTACCGAGTATAGTTCTATCACCGATTAGACGTTTTGGTGTATCAGAGACTCTATCAAGATTGAATTTAGTATTTTTCCAAGGCTTAATTTTCGATAATCTTTGGAACTCCCTATCAAGATTGAATTTAGTATTTTTCCAAGGTTTGATTTTCGATAATCTTTGGAACTCCCTATCAAGATTGAATTTAGTATTTTTCCAAGGTTTGATTTTCGATAATCTTTGGAACTCCCTATCAAGATTGAATTTAGTATTTTTCCAAGGTTTGATTTTCGATAATCTTTGGAACTCCCTATCAAGATTGAATTTAGTATTTTTCCAGGGCTTAATTTTCGATAATCTCTTGAACTCCTCCATGTTATAATTAAAACAAGTATTTAAATAGAAAAATATAGTATAATGAATCACTGCAAGTGGCTAATGATTGGATCTACAACCCCGTGTAACAAATCATGCAGAAGCGAATTCTGTGGGTATCATATGCAAAGCGTGAGAAACGGTTCAAAAGGCCCTCTCGCATGCCTCCAATGTGGGGTGGGTGTTAGAGGAAAATCGCAATTATGCCTTGCTTGTGGGGGTAAACGATACAGGGAACTAAAACGCTACTATGACAAACGAATCATTGACTCCGTCATCCTTGATAAAATCAAGGACAAAGTAATAAAAACCCCTCAAGATTATATCCAGAGATTTATAATTAAAGCAGATAATAAATTAGACAAGTAGTATTATTATACAAATGAGCCAAGATTTCAGACCTCACCCAGTGCTTGCTAATTACGAAGCCTCTAGTGATGGTGTTGTCAGGCACCGCAGACTCAAAGAACCTGTTGGGTATCTGAATAATATGGGCTATTTGATGTTTTCAGCTGGGAGGAAGAAGTATCTCTGTCACAGAGCCATCTATGAAGCATTTTACGGATTAATCGAAGACGGTCTTGTGATTGATCACATAAATGGCGTGAAGACTGATAATTGTCTTGGGAATCTTCAAGCCGTCTCGCAGCGCGATAACCTTTTAAAAAGCAACGCTGGTAAGCACGCGAAACATCCCAAGGGTGTGAAATCGTTTGATTTAGAAAATAATGAAGAGAGAAGCTTTCAGTCGATAAATGCGGCTGGAAAATATTTCGATATTTGCAGTACTTCCATTCGATTTGTTGCTGAAAAAATCATTAAAACATCTCTGTCTAAAAAAAATGGTCATAAAATAAAGTTCGTATACACTGAAACTATTTAAGGGAGATAAATCCTTTATGGATAAATCCGCACTACAATTCACACCCTACCTACTAAGTTCCCTTGTATTATGACGTCAAAGGAATTTGTCGCCTGCTTACCTGTACTTGACTAGGTGCGCCCACGTGACTGTAATGGAGATATAATGCATGAGTTTTCGATAGAGAATAAAACTTTTTATTGTCACTTGTGGGCTAAAACTGCATTATTAGTTTTATTTATCTACATATCTCATGTTTGGGGTGGGTGGACTAGCAGTAAAGCAGACAGCTATAACTCGTTCTTTTCAGTACAGACGTTCTTTATAATCCACGCATTACCTATGTTCGCTCAGCCGGAACGCGAGTGTTTCCTATTCATTGAAGTATGTGGGCGTGGTTAAAATTCCTTGTATTTTATCTAGAGAATTATAACAGAGTATATAAAACGCTGTTTTATTAAACAACTGTATTATTTTGTTTAAAATATTTCTCATTGTTGCAGCATAAAATTGTCTATTTTAAAAATCTCTTATTGTTAAGTATACATGTCTTCCCTCTCCTCTATATTGATCGGTATTCATGTGACCTTCAGTACACACTTCTGTTTCCCACCCTGTATGATCGGTATTTCACTGACGCAGGCATGCGTGATTGATATTTACAAACAGTTAAATTAATTTTTTTTTTGTGTACTTAGTATTTTATATTCCTAAATACAGTAAAATTGTCTATTTTAAAAATCTCTTATTGTTAAGTATATCAGATATATATATATATATTAAAAAATCTCTATTCTGTATGACTGTTCGTGGTGTAATGGTATCGTGTTTGTCTTGTAAACATAGCTATCAACTACTACGTGTTCGGTCCCCATAGCAGACACATTATTTGATGGCGAAACGGAAGATGTTTTTTTCTATTAATTGGGGGGGGTGGGGCGGTCCCCCTCAGCCAAACCAACATGGCAACCCATGCTATCGCATTCTCGGTAGCGTGGGTTGGTGTTTTTTTCCAACTCATGCAACCATGAATGAGATTTCATGGGTTGCCATGTTGGTTTGGTTTACCACGCCCACATCATACCATCATCGTTCCATTGAATTATAATCCATCCTTAATTATGTTAATTAAGTATATGTTATGCCTAAAATTTGCCGCAACACTCGAGCGGAAATATATCATACCATCATCGTTCCATTGAATTATAATCCATCCTTAATTATGTTAATTAAGTATATGTTATGCCTAAAATTTGCCGCAACACTCGAGCGGAAATATGTGCCGTCCATGTTGTGACGTTATACCTCAAGCATATCTTCTGGGCGGTCTAAGATGGCGTTTGCCACCTTAGGCCTCCCGCCGGAGATGTATGTTTCGGGTCCCCCTTGGGCTTACTTGGATGCGAAGGCACCCAAGGAGTTCCAAAGATGTGTTGTCATATATGTTTTATTTTTATTAATTAGAGATACAGTATACTATATTTATAAATAAATTTATTTATATAAAAATATAAATAATGGATATCAATGATGTAAATGCTATAATTGCTGAAATCTCAAATTTAAATAATAAAGGGGTATTATTATCTGAGCGTCTCGACGTTGACAAGATTACCTCGGAATATGAAGATATTGAATATCTGTCTAGTAAGGGTCGTTATGTTTTACCTAGGATGTACAGGCTCGTGAAAGGAATTCAAAAATCCATTAATGGTTGTTTGTACGGTAACGACATTAATTTATTTATAACGCTATTTAGCACCGTTGAAGCAATACGTCAAAAGCTTGGCCAAGAATATCAAAAACGAGCTGAAATTGGTTCTAAAGTTCGTGATCTTAGAAAAATGTTAAACGAGGAGCGACCCGTATCTTAACCACGTGAGTGTTACTAAAAAATAATATAGGCTTTCGTAAATAATTTAAATAATTTATTTATTTATTTTTTTTTTAGCGTTTTTTTGTAACACTTGTTACATAGGATTTTCTCCTGAAAGGATACTCATCAGTTTGGACTTGCTCATGCAGTTATGTGCATAATGGATGATCTGGTCGTAGTAGCAAGTAATCACCGCGACGCCTCCATTTTCACGTAATTGTTCTTGTTGCCGCGTCGTTAACACAAATCGTTCATCGCCATTCTCAGATATTACAATTCTGAAATCCCCAGCGATGTTATTTCTGAAACACTCGCGAATAGCGTCGTACAGTTTAACCCTGTCGAAGATGAATACGTTAGCTTGATGGTACATTATTTAATAACTAAGTTATTTAATAACTAAGCTTTTAATTATGATGGAAACCCTCCGGATTTCACATTTGAAAATTTAGTTCACAAACAATATATGGTTGGTGAATCGCTTACAACTAGATTAGCCCGAGAGCGGCTAGCAGCAATTAAAAAGTTTATACCGGTTCGAGACAGAGTTCGCGATCAACTTCAACAACGACAACAAGCGCAGACTGACTTTTCTGTGTCAAGTGAACAACTGTTCGCCCCGGTAACTAAGGCGACCAGCGATGTGAAAACAGCAACTGAACGAGCAATATACGGAGATATTCCTAAGGAAGGCAAGCGACGAGAAGTGCCTGTTCTTGGTGTGCTTGAAAAGGTAGCAGCAGAGACCGGACAAACACGCGCAGGGATACAACAGTTATCCAGTGATATAAAAACTCAGCGTGAGTATGAACGATTAGCTGATATTGATGATTCCACACCTGAACCACAACTTGTTGATGTCGTCACCCCAAGAGGTGTTTCCTTTATAGACAAACTCACCGAAGGAGCTATAAAGGAAATCAAACGACCTCAATTGGAGAAACACCAAGATTATACGACTTTTGGTGATTTCGCCGCCAAAAGCTTTGATTCTAGAAAGGATTTTTTAAAAGACGAGTATAAAAACAGTAGAATAAGCCGAGATGAATGGGTTAATTGGTTGTATAAAACGAATAAGGGGATTATTGGTAATTTGAAAAAGGATACAATTGAGTATAGATCTTTTAAAGTAGGAGTTGATAGTTATGGTATACAAAAACAACAAGAACGAGAAAAACAAAGTCGAGGCCGACAAAGGCAATTACTTGATGATAGTCAGGGCGCAACTGGTACAACTGAGGAAACAAGCGGAAAGGGATATTCGATTAAAAATCCAAAGGATGTATTTGACTCTACCGTGACATGTCCTGGTAATATTCTCAGTGATATATCACGGTTAGAGGTTCTCATCGGAGGGAAACGAGCCGGAAATAACTCCGTCGAGATAATTAACGAGGCCGCTGATATCTGTAGACGATTATTTGCTGGTGGTATCATGGACATTAATGTATATCGAGAACTTATTGCTGAATTAGTTGAAAATCACAACGATGAAAATCTTATGGATGTAAGCGATTGACCACTAATTGAAAAACTACTAGTTTTATAACAAGATGATTATACACTATAACCATGATAAACCCGTAAGTGTCTACGTGGTGAACTCACGATTGCCTGTTTATCGCGCGTGGTACGGAGATGGTTTCGGCAATACCATTGCGGGGTTATTTACAAGAATGGCTCCCAAGGTGGCGCCGTTAGCTAAACAATTATCAATGAAAGCCATTGATGCTATCCGTGATAAGGGAATCAATTTCGTTGGAAATCTTGCAGGAAAGGCATTTTCTGCTGCGAAAGATAAAATAGCATCATTGGTGCGAAAGAAACCACGAATGACTTCGTCATCGATGACTTCGTCATTAGTGCTGCCATCAACTACAGTGATGCCTGCAAAAATCAGCAAAGCAATAAATAACGCAGTGGAAGAAAAACTAGCGCAATTGACTTCGTCACCACCGGTAACAGATAGCGCTATCATGAACGCGATAGCAGGAAGTGGTTTGAAACAAAAAAGAAATTCGAGGAATTTTCAACGACGATGATTACAAAGATGAAATTGCTTTGCAATTCACCAATTGAAAACGCTAGTAATGTTATAAATGTTTAAACGAACAGCTGATCCCGCGTTAGATATGGAAGCCCCAATGCGCAAGGATGATTCCGTCCGCGATTATCAATACTATTCCTATCATGCAATACAACCCGACCTACGATCGCGAATTGAACTTCAAGTTCAAGATACCAGTAAATACTTTTTACCATGTGAAGCATTTATTGAAGTAGAAGGAAAACTTGTAACAAATGATGCAGCTGATACCCCATATGCAAATGATTCAAATATCCGAGTTGGTTTCGTCAACAACGGTATAATGGCGTTATTTGAAAGTGCAAGATATCTCATTGATGGAAAAGAAATTGAATCAATAGACCGCGAGGTTGATGTTGCAACAACAATAATCGGATTATCAAGATACTCCGATGATTATACAAGATCGGCTGGTCCGTCTATGATGTTTGCAAAGGATACCTCTGATAACGCTGACCACCTTCAATACATTAAAGTGTTAACAGCACAAGATACTGCAGTTGATAATCAACGAGAAGCAATTAATCCAGAACGTCGAGCTAGACCCGGAGCTGCGTTTGATATTCTCGGAGGCGTTAATGGTAATTTCAATTTAGGATTTGCAACACGAAAATTAGCATTGGAAGGACAAGATAAAAAGTTTTCATGTGCGATTCCACTCCATCACATATTTGGATTCTGCAGAAATGTAAGAAAAGTCATCTATGGAGCCAAACACACAATCGCGTTAGTGCGAAAAGGGAATGACAACGATGCAATTTGGCGTACTGGTGCTGCTGATGGTAAAGTTGTTTTGAGTAAAATAGTATTATGGATGCCAGTAATGACCCCATCAATTACCACGGAAGAGCGGCTACTTTCGTTTATGGAAACCGGTGGTAAATCATTGCTAAGTTGGCTAACAACAACGACTGATGCTAAAGAGGATAATGTCGCTGGTACATTAACATGGCACCTGGCATCAAAACAAGGCGTTTCAGCTCCACGTCATATATTTATAGCGCTGCAGAATCGGAATCGATTAGGTTCCCAAGAACGCAGTCATATGATATTTGATCGGTTAGGGGTAAGTGAGGTTTCACTGAGAATAAACGGACAACAAGAACCATCTGAGGATATACAGCTTAATTACGGAAACAACCAAATAGCACGTGTGTATCATCGGATGCTGTCATATATGGGTCGTGATCAAAATGTTGATACTGGTTTGCAAATATCTCAGCTCGATTTTAAGAACTTGTATCCAATTTATTACTTTTCACTGGAACATCTTGATTTAACAAGGCAATCCGTTGTTGATATACATTTTAGGGCTCGTATAGATCCTGGTGATGGTGTTAATTATAGAGCGGTTGCTGTCATTCTCAGCGACAAATCAATGTTGTTAGAAGGGGTTGGCGGACGAATGAGACTTGTTGATGCACCAGTGGAAAATCTGTAAATGAAACTTGAAAAGTTTCCATAGGATTCCCCCAATTAGATCAATTGAAAGAATAAATATGTTTTACAATAAAATGCCATATAGTGTTGTTAGTGTCAAGCTGACTGATGGTCAGGTCAAGAAATTGCGATCAAAATCCGCTAAGGAATGTGGAACAACAATAACGTTAAAACCAGCGCAGATGTCCGGAGGTACACATAAAATATCATTAACGGATCGTCAAATAAAACATTTCAATGATGCATTGAAAAATAAGCGAGGGGTTCAAATTGATTTTTCGAAAGCCGCAATCGCGAACATGATAAAATCAGGTGGTATATTTCCATTGTTAGCCGCAATACCAGCATTGATTGCAGCGGCTGCCCCAGCGGTGGCGAAGGCGGCAGCGTTGGGAGCCGTTGGGACCGCAGCAGGGAT
>JAQISU010000006.1:0-32500 GCA_029339505.1 Unio delphinus
TATAGAGAGAGAGAGAGAGAGAGATAGTACGGCAGTGTACGACTATAGAGAGAGAGAGAGATAGTACGGCAGTGTACGACTATAGAGGGAGAGAGAGAGAGATAGTACGGCAGTGTACGACTATAGAGAGAGAGAGAGAGATAGTATGGCAGTGTACGACTATAGAGAGAGAGAGAGAGAGAGAGATAGTACGGCAGTGTACGACTATAGAGAGAGAGAGAGAGAGATAGTACGGCAGTGTACGACTATAGAGAGAGAGGAGAGATAGTACGGCAGTGTACGACTATAGAGAGAGAGAGAGAGAGAGAGAGATAGTACGGCAGTGTACGACTATAGAGAGAGAGAGAGAGATAGTACGGCAGTGTACGACTATAGAGAGAGAGAGAGAGAGAGATAGTACGGCAGTGTACGACTATAGAGAGAGAGAGAGATAGTACGGCAGTGTACGACTATAGAGAGAGAGAGAGATAGTACGGCAGTGTACGACTATAGAGAGAGAGAGAGAGAGGATAGTACGGCAGTGTACGACTATAGAGAGAGATAGTACGGCAGTGTACGACTATAGAGAGAGATAGTACGGCAGTGTACGACTATAGAGAGAGATAGTACGGCAGTGTACGACTATAGAGAGAGATAGTACGGCAGTGTACGACTATAGAGAGAGAGATAGTACGGCAGTGTACGACTATAGAGAGAGATAGTACGGCAGTGTACGACTATAGAGAGAGATAGTACGGCAGTGTACGACTATAGAGAGAGAGATAGTACGGCAGTGTACGACTATAGAGAGAGATAGTACGGCAGTGTACGACTATAGAGAGAGAGAGAGATAGTACGGCAGTGTACGACTATAGAGAGAGAGAGATAGTACGGCAGTGTACGACTATAGAGAGAGAGAGAGAGATAGTACGGCAGTGTACGACTATAGAGACGAGAGAGAGAGATAGTACGGCAGTGTACGACTATAGAGAGAGAGAGAGAGATAGTACGGCAGTGTACGACTATAGAGAGAGAGAGAGATAGTACGGCAGTGTACGACTATAGAGAGAGAGAGAGATATAGTACGGCAGTGTACGACTATAGAGAGAGAGAGAGATAGTACGGCAGTGTACGACTATAGAGAGAGAGAGAGAGATAGTACGGCAGTGTACGACTATAGAGAGAGAGAGAGAGATAGTACGGCAGTGTACGACTATAGAGAGAGAGAGAGAGAGATAGTACGGCAGTGTACGACTATAGAGAGAGAGAGAGAGATAGTACGGCAGTGTACGACTATAGAGAGAGAGAGAGAGAGATAGTACGGCAGTGTACGACTATAGAGAGAGAGAGAGATAGTACGGCAGTGTACAACTAGAGAGAGAGAGAGAGATAGTACGGCAGTGTACGACTAGAGAGAGAGAGAGAGAGATAGTACGGCAGTGTACGACTATAGAGAGAGAGAGAGATAGTACGGCAGTGTACGACTATAGAGGAGAGAGAGAGATAGTACGGCAGTGTACGACTATAGAGAGAGAGAGAGAGAGATAGTACGGCAGTGTACGACTATAGAGAGAGAGAGAGAGATAGTACGGCAGTGTACGACTATAGAGAGAGAGAGAGATAGTACGGCAGTGTACGACTATAGAGAGAGAGAGAGATAGTACGGCAGTGTACGACTATAGAGAGAGAGAGAGATAGTACGGCAGTGTACGACAATAGAGAGAGAGAGAGAGATAGTACGGCAGTGTACGACTATAGAGAGAGAGAGAGAGATAGTACGGCAGTGTACGACTATAGAGAGATAGAGAGAGATAGTACGGCAGTGTACGACTATAGAGAGAGAGAGAGATAGTACGGCAGTGTACGACTATAGAGAGAGAGAGAGATAGTACGGCAGTGTACGACTATAGAGAGAGAGAGAGAGATAGTACGGCAGTGTACGACTATGGAGAGAGAGAGAGATAGTACGGCAGTGTACGACTATAGAGAGAGAGAGAGAGAGAGAGAGAGAGAGATAGTACGGCAGTGTACGACTATAGAGAGAGAGAGAGAGAGATAGTACGGAAGTGTACGACTATAGAGAGAGAGAGAGAGATAGTTCGGCAGTGTACGACTATAGAGAGAGAGAGTGAGATAGTACGGCAGTGTACGACTATAGAGAGAGAGAGAGAGATAGTACGGCAGTGTACGACTATAGAGAGAGAGAGAGATATAGCACGGCAGTGTACGACTATAGAGAGAGAGAGATAGTACGGCAGTGTACGACTATAGAGAGAGAGAGATAGTACGGCAGTGTACAACTATAGAGAGAGAGAGAGAGATAGTACGGCAGTGTACGACTATAGAGAGAGAGAGAGAGATAGTACGGCAGTGTACGACTATAGAGAGAGAGAGAGATAGTACGGCAGTGTACGACTATAGAGAGAGAGAGAGAGATAGTACGGCAGTGTACGACTAGAGAGAGAGAGAGAGAGAGAGAGATAGTACGGCAGTGTACGACTATAGAGAGAGAGAGAGATAGTACGGCAGTGTACGACTATAGAGAGAGAGAGAGAGAGATAGTACGGCAGTGTACGACTATAGAGAGAGAGAGAGAGATAGTACGGCAGTGTACGACTATAGAGAGAGAGAGAGAGATAGTACGGCAGTGTACGACTATAGAGAGAGAGAGAGAGATAGTACGGCAGTGTACGACTATGGAGAGAGAGAGAGATAGTACGGCAGTGTACGACTATAGAGAGAGAGAGATAGTACGGCAGTGTACGACTATAGAGAGAGAGAGAGAGATAGTACGGCAGTGTACGACTATAGAGAGAGAGAGAGATAGTACGGCAGTGTACGACTATAGAGAGAGAGAGATAGTACGGCAGTGTACGACTATAGAGAGAGAGAGAGATAGTACGGCAGTGTACGACTATAGAGAGAGAGAGAGAGATAGTACGGCAGTGTACGACTATAGAGAAAGAGAGAGATAGTACGGCAGTGTACGACTATAGAGAGAGAGAGAGATAGTACGGCAGTGTACGACTATAGAGAGAGAGAGAGATAGTACGGCAGTGTACGACTATAGAGAGAGAGAGAGAGATAGTACGGCAGTGTACGACTATAGAGAGAGAGAGAGATAGTACGGCAGTGTACGACTATAGAGAGAGAGAGAGAGAGATAGTACGGCAGTGTACGACTATAGAGAGAGAGAGAGAGATAGTACGGCAGTGTACGACTATAGAGAGAGAGAGAGAGAGATAGTACGGCAGTGTACGACTATAGAGAGAGAGAGAGAGATAGTACGGCAGTGTACGACTATAGAGAGAGAGAGAGAGATAGTACGGCAGTGTACGACTATAGAGAGAGAGAGACAGATAGTACGGCAGTGTACGACTATAGAGAGAGAGAGAGATAGTACGGCAGTGTACGACTATAGAGAGAGAGAGAGAGATAGTACGGCAGTGTACGACTATAGAGAGAGAGAGAGAGATAGTACGGCAGTGTACGACTATAGAGAGAGAGAGAGAGAGATAGTACGGCAGTGTACGACTATAGAGAGAGAGAGAGAGATAGTACGGCAGTGTACGACTATAGAGAGAGAGAGAGAGAGATAGTACGGCAGTGTACGACTATAGAGAGAGAGAGAGAGATAGTACGGCAGTGTACGACTATAGAGAGAGAGAGAGAGAGATAGTACGGCAGTGTACGACTATAGAGAGAGAGAGAGAGATAGTACGGCAGTGTACGACTATAGAGAGAGAGAGAGATAGTACGGCAGTGTACGACTATAGAGAGAGAGAGATAGTACGGCAGTGTACGACTATAGAGAGAGAGAGAGAGATAGTACGGCAGTGTACGACTATAGAGAGAGAGAGAGATAGTACGGCAGTGTACGACTATAGAGAGAGAGAGATAGTACGGCAGTGTACGACTATAGAGAGAGAGAGAGATAGTACGGCAGTGTACGACTATAGAGAGAGAGAGAGAGATAGTACGGCAGTGTACGACTATAGAGAGAGAGAGAGATAGTACGGCAGTGTACGACTATAGAGAGAGAGAGAGATAGTACGGCAGTGTACGACTATAGAGAGAGAGAGAGATAGTACGGCAGTGTACGACTATAGAGAGAGAGAGAGAGATAGTACGGCAGTGTACGACTATAGAGAGAGAGAGAGATAGTACGGCAGTGTACGACTATAGAGAGAGAGAGAGAGATAGTACGGCAGTGTACGACTATAGAGAGAGAGAGAGAGATAGTACGGCAGTGTACGACTATAGAGAGAGAGAGAGAGAGAGATAGTACGGCAGTGTACGACTATAGAGAGAGAGAGAGATAGTACGGCAGTGTACGACTATAGAGAGAGAGAGAGAGATAGTACGGCAGTGTACGACTATAGAGAGAGAGAGACAGATAGTACGGCAGTGTACGACTATAGAGAGAGAGAGAGATAGTACGGCAGTGTACGACTATAGAGAGAGAGAGAGAGATAGTACGGCAGTGTACGACTATAGAGAGAGAGAGAGAGATAGTACGGCAGTGTACGACTATAGAGAGAGAGAGAGAGAGATAGTACGGCAGTGTACGACTATAGAGAGAGAGAGAGAGATAGTACGGCAGTGTACGACTATAGAGAGAGAGAGAGAGAGAGATAGTACGGCAGTGTACGACTATAGAGAGAGAGAGAGAGATAGTACGGCAGTGTACGACTATAGAGAGAGAGAGAGAGAGATAGTACGGCAGTGTACGACTATAGAGAGAGAGAGAGAGAGAGAGAGAGAGAGATAGTACGGCAGTGTACGACTATAGAGAGAGAGAGATAGTACGGCAGTGTACGACTATAGGGAGAGAGAGAGATAGTACGGCAGTGTACGACTATAGAGAGAGAGTGAGAGATAGTACGGCAGTGTACGACTATAGAGAGAGAGAGAGATAGTACGGCAGTGTACGACTATAGAGAGAGAGAGAGATAGTACGGCAGTGTACGACTATAGAGAGAGAGAGAGAGATAGTACGGCAGTGTACGACAATAGAGAGAGAGAGAGAGATAGTACGGCAGTGTACGACTATAGAGAGAGAGAGAGAGATAGTACGGCAGTGTACGACTATAGAGAGATAGAGAGAGATAGTACGGCAGTGTACGACTATAGAGAGAGAGAGAGATAGTACGGCAGTGTACGACTATAGAGAGAGAGAGAGAGATAGTACGGCAGTGTACGACTATAGAGAGAGAGAGAGAGATAGTACGGCAGTGTACGACTATGGAGAGAGAGAGAGATAGTACGGCAGTGTACGACTATAGAGAGAGAGAGAGAGAGAGAGAGAGAGATAGTACGGCAGTGTACGACTATAGAGAGAGAGAGAGAGAGATAGTACGGAAGTGTACGACTATAGAGAGAGAGAGAGAGATAGTTCGGCAGTGTACGACTATAGAGAGAGAGAGAGAGATAGTACGGCAGTGTACGACTATAGAGAGAGAGAGAGAGATAGTACGGCAGTGTACGACTATAGAGAGAGAGAGAGATATAGCACGGCAGTGTACGACTATAGAGAGAGAGAGATAGTACGGCAGTGTACGACTATAGAGAGAGAGAGATAGTACGGCAGTGTACGACTATAGAGAGAGAGAGAGAGATAGTACGGCAGTGTACGACTATAGAGAGAGAGAGAGAGATAGTACGGCAGTGTACGACTATAGAGAGAGAGAGATAGTACGGCAGTGTACGACTATATAGAGAGAGAGAGAGATAGTACGGCAGTGTACGACTAGAGAGAGAGAGAGAGAGAGAGATAGTACGGCAGTGTACGACTATAGAGAGAGAGAGAGAGATAGTACGGCAGTGTACGACTATAGAGAGAGAGAGAGAGAGATAGTACGGCAGTGTACGACTATAGAGAGAGAGAGAGAGATAGTACGGCAGTGTACGACTATAGAGAGAGAGAGAGAGATAGTACGGCAGTGTACGACTATAGAGAGAGAGTGAGAGATAGTACGGCAGTGTACGACTATAGAGAGAGAGAGAGATAGTACGGCAGTGTACGACTATAGAGAGAGAGAGAGATAGTACGGCAGTGTACGACTATAGAGAGAGAGAGAGAGATAGTACGGCAGTGTACGACAATAGAGAGAGAGAGAGAGATAGTACGGCAGTGTACGACTATAGAGAGAGAGAGAGAGATAGTACGGCAGTGTACGACTATAGAGAGATAGAGAGAGATAGTACGGCAGTGTACGACTATAGAGAGAGAGAGAGATAGTACGGCAGTGTACGACTATAGAGAGAGAGAGAGAGAGATAGTACGGCAGTGTACGACTATAGAGAGAGAGAGAGAGATAGTACGGCAGTGTACGACTATGGAGAGAGAGAGAGATAGTACGGCAGTGTACGACTATAGAGAGAGAGAGAGAGAGAGAGAGAGAGATAGTACGGCAGTGTACGACTATAGAGAGAGAGAGAGAGAGATAGTACGGAAGTGTACGACTATAGAGAGAGAGAGAGAGATAGTTCGGCAGTGTACGACTATAGAGAGAGAGAGAGAGATAGTACGGCAGTGTACGACTATAGAGAGAGAGAGAGAGATAGTACGGCAGTGTACGACTATAGAGAGAGAGAGAGATATAGCACGGCAGTGTACGACTATAGAGAGAGAGAGATAGTACGGCAGTGTACGACTATAGAGAGAGAGAGATAGTACGGCAGTGTACGACTATAGAGAGAGAGAGAGAGATAGTACGGCAGTGTACGACTATAGAGAGAGAGAGAGAGATAGTACGGCAGTGTACGACTATAGAGAGAGAGAGATAGTACGGCAGTGTACGACTATAGAGAGAGAGAGAGAGATAGTACGGCAGTGTACGACTAGAGAGAGAGAGAGAGATAGAGATAGTACGGCAGTGTACGACTATAGAGAGAGAGAGAGAGATAGTACGGCAGTGTACGACTATAGAGAGAGAGAGAGAGAGATAGTACGGCAGTGTACGACTATAGAGAGAGAGAGAGAGATAGTACGGCAGTGTACGACTATAGAGAGAGAGAGAGAGATAGTACGGCAGTGTACGACTATAGAGAGAGAGAGAGAGATAGTACGGCAGTGTACGACTATAGAGAGAGAGAGAGAGATAGTACGGCAGTGTACGACTATAGAGAGAGAGAGAGAGATAGTACGGCAGTGTACGACTATAGAGAGAGAGAGAGATAGTACGGCAGTGTACGACTATAGAGAGAGAGGGAGAGATAGTACGGCAGTGTACGACTATAGAGAGAGAGAGAGAGATAGTACGGCAGTGTACGACTATAGAGAGAGAGAGAGATAGTACGGCAGTGTACGACTATAGAGAGAGAGAGATAGTACGGCAGTGTACGACTATAGAGAGAGAGAGAGATAGTACGGCAGTGTACGACTATAGAGAGAGAGAGAGAGATAGTACGGCAGTGTACGACTATAGAGAGAGAGAGAGAGATAGTACGGCAGTGTACGACTATAGAGAGAGAGAGAGATAGTACGGCAGTGTACGACTATAGAGAGAGAGAGAGATAGTACGGCAGTGTACGACTATAGAGAGAGAGAGAGATAGTACGGCAGTGTACGACTATAGAGAGAGAGAGAGATAGTACGGCAGTGTACGACTATAGAGAGAGAGAGAGAGATAGTACGACAGTGTACGACTATAGAGAGAGAGAGAGATAGTACGGCAGTGTACGACTATAGAGAGAGAGAGAGATAGTACGGCAGTGTACGACTATAGAGAGAGAGAGAGATAGTACGGCAGTGTACGACTATAGAGAGAGAGAGATAGTACGGCAGTGTACGACTATAGAGAGAGGGAGATAGTACGGCAGTGTACGACTATAGAGAGAGAGAGATAGTACGGCAGTGTACGACTATAGAGAGAGAGAGAGATAGTACGGCAGTGTACGACTATAGAGAGAGAGAGAGATAGTACGGCAGTGTACGACTATAGAGAGAGAGAGAGATAGTACGGCAGTGTACGACTATAGAGAGAGAGAGAGATAGTACGGCAGTGTACGACTATAGAGAGAGAGAGAGATAGTACGGCAGTGTACGACTATAGAGAGAGAGAGAGATAGTACGGCAGTGTACGACTATAGAGAGAGAGAGAGATAGTACGGCAGTGTACGACTATAGAGAGAGAGAGAGAGATAGTACGGCAGTGTACGACTATAGAGAGAGAGAGAGATAGTACGGCAGTGTACGACTATAGAGAGAGAGAGAGATAGTACGGCAGTGTACGACTATAGAGAGAGAGAGAGAGATAGTACGGCAGTGTACGACTATAGAGAGAGAGAGAGATAGTACGGCAGTGTACGACTATAGAGAGAGAGAGATAGTACGGCAGTGTACGACTATAGAGAGAGAGAGATAGTACGGCAGTGTACGACTATAGAGAAAGAGAGAGATAGTACGGCAGTGTACGACTATAGAGAGAGAGAGATAGTACGGCAGTGTACGACTATATAGAGAGAGAGAGATAGTACGGCAGTGTACGACTATAGAGAGAGAGAGAGATAGTACGGCAGTGTACGACTATAGAGAGAGAGAGAGATAGTACGGCAGTGTACGACTATAGAGAGAGAGAGATAGTACGGCAGTGTACGACTCTAGAGAGAGAGAGAGAGAGATAGTACGGCAGTGTACGACTATAGAGAGAGAGAGAGATAGTACGGCAGTGTACGACTATAGAGAGAGAGAGATAGTACGGCAGTGTACGACTATAGAGAGAGAGAGAGATAGTACGGCAGTGTACGACTATAGAGAGAGAGAGAGAGAGATAGTACGGCAGTGTACGACTATAGAGAGAGAGAGAGATAGTACGGCAGTGTACGACTATAGAGAGAGAGAGAGATAGTACGGCAGTGTACGACTATAGAGAGAGAGAGATAGTACGGCAGTGTACGACTATAGAGAGAGAGAGAGAGAGATAGTACGGCAGTGTACGACTATAGAGAGAGAGATAGTACGGCAGTGTACGACTATAGAGAGAGAGATAGTACGGCAGTGTACGACTATAGAGAGAGAGAGATAGTACGGCAGTGTACGACTATAGAGAGAGAGATAGTACGGCAGTGTACGACTATAGAGAGAGAGATAGTACGGCAGTGTACGACTACAGATATAGATAGTACAGCAGTGTATGACTACATATATAATACAGTAGTGTATGTATACCGTCATATAGTAAGGTGGTAGATTCATTTGTGTGTGTATTGTGTGCTCATTATATATATATATATATATATATATATATATACCTATCATGATTTTTTTTTTATAAGTTTTATTTGAACAAACGTGTTTGTTATTTCTTCAAAACCCAACCTAATCTCAAAGGGTCGGCTCGACTACGTTACACTAAGGAAATATAATTAAGTGACCTGAACATTATAAATTGAACAAGGTAAATACTGTAGTTTATGTGAAGCAATATACGTATACGAGACTATACGTATGTATCAAAACCACATTGTCAAAGATAGTGTTTCTTTGAGAACCGTTCTGGATTATGAAGCCAGGTGACTAACATTCGCATGTTTAAGGCGCAAATTTCATTTGAAAGACCAATCTAATCTTTCTGCAGCAGACGGTTCAAATGGGAATGGAATCTCTTTTATGCATTTGATTTAGGTTAAAGTAGAGATATAGCTTCTATGTCGTAGAAGCGTAAATATGCTTAACTCAGCCACATTGCAATGTCGAAGAAATTCTTTCTCACGCATTAAATTCATATTGCTAGAAATTAAAGGAAAATAAAAGAAAATCATACTTGCACCGCGCTTTACAACAACACTATGTTTTAACAGAAGTGTATACAAAACTACCGCGACACGGGAGGAGTGGTCTTAAGCGTTCATCTGTACCGATCACTGTTCTCAGGCTCGGTCAATGTGGGTATGTAAGAACGTTTGCCAGTAGAATCCCGACGGGTATCTTATTCTTCCCGGGGTTTTCCAGGGATCTTCCTTCACTACTTAAACTGGCTGTCAAGTACAGCCTTTCAAACACCAAAAATTGGCGTTGAACCCACCACAACAATGACAACATATAAAGGTACTAGTATTGAAATGCGTTTTGAAGATGAAATCAAAATATATTATTATAGGAAGAATCGTTCTGTATTCATCACTGTCGCCTCATACACTCAGCCTACCCAACTCTGTGTTTCGGTTCGAATATAATTTGTTTATCCCATATGTTTTCATTCATACAAAACACTGTCATTAAATCCTTTGAAAACACGTTTCAGCCAAGGCAACCATGTACTTTCAATCACTGCTCTATGCAATTTATTTTGAAAATACAGTACACTGAATGACCGATTTGGTGGTCTAGTGGTTAAAGGGTCAGCCTCGGAAGCGAGAGGTCGTGGGTTCGAACCCCGAGAATCATGCTCAGCATTTAGAGCTTAGTGTTAGGATTGGTCGGCCTGGTGTCGGGATAATGTGACTGGGTGGGACAGTATGCTACATGTCTGCGGCATGATGCCTGAATGCTCAACGTCACCATAAACTGTTACGCTGCAGACATCGTAGTGATATGACTGACCAATTGTTAAAGCTACGTTAAAAATCCTAAAAACACACACACACACACACACACACACACACACACACTACACTAATGCATTTAGGATTGCTAGTTCTCACAATTTCATTTCATGTTTGCTTTTTTTATAAAGGTATGTTTGAATTTTGAACTAATCTAAGGACTGGTTTGCGTCTTTACTCATCAAACTACCTGACACATAGATACACCCCACCCCCATTCATATGAATTAGCACATCGAGGACAAAATACTTACTTGACTTGGTCATTCTTTTCTTCGTCGCATCTTTTGACGAGATTCTTCAAAAGAGCTCCGAATATAGGTACATTTTGTTCAGAGGAAATCTGCAAAGTCTAACAGCATGTACGTCATTACTACGAGTTTGCGAAAAAGATAGTAAAACGAGCAATACACTTGCTTATTGGCATCAATGGAAAAAACATACGATAATGTTTTAATCTTTAAAGATATATAAAGCTGATAGGTGAATAAAAACACGTCACTATATTTTCCATCCATAAAAATTAAAAAAATGGCACCAGTATTTATGAAATAATACTAAGGGGCATTTGTTAGTTACATTAATTATAGTAAAAATGCATATTCAGACTCCTCCAAACGCTCATACGACATAGTGTTGCTGTAAAGTAGACTCCTCCAAACGCTCATACAACATATAGTGTTGTTGCAAATTCAGATTCAAACAAACGCTCACACGACATATAGTGTTGTTGTAAATTAGACTCCTCCAAACGCTCATACGACATAGTGTTGTTGCAAATTCAGATTCAAACAAACGCTCATACGACATAGTGTTGCTGTAAAGTAGACTCCTCCAAACGCTCATACAACATATAGTGTTGTTGCAAATTCAGATTCAAACAAACGCTCACACGACATATAGTGTTGTTGTAAATTAGACTCCTCCAAACGCTCATACGACATATAGTGTTGTTGCAAATTCAGATTCAAACAAACGCTCATACGACATATACTGTTGCTGTATATTTCGACTCATCCAAATGCTCACAATACATATAGGGGACTCAACAGTTACATGTACATTTGAGAGAGTAACGTACGTACGGTTAAATGTTTTGCATTTGAAACATGCACAGTAGAGAGAATGTTGGCATACCTATATGCTATGATTTAATGTAATGTGGCTGATATTGTACATTTCGGAATTGCAAATGATCTAAGCACACTGCTTACTACAATGACTGCTCCCTTGTGATCCTCAAATCAGCCCGAATTTGTCTAAGTACCCTATCCTTAGCAGCGTTTATACTAGGAGAAATGAAATTTGCCAGACTAGATAATACCAGCTTATGAAAATGCAATTAATGAATTACCAAATACAAAAAATGTTTAAGAAAATGTTATTGGCTCTTATTTTAAAAAATTTACCTTTGACGTTCGATAAGTGAAAATGACCGAGTGGAGCTAGCACCTTTTTTGAAATGTGCACATCTGGAGACCAAGCTGTATACTCTATAACCCATATTACACCCATCAATCATGCACCAAAATAAAGAGAACAAAGGTTCTTTCAAGTATACATATAAGATATACAAGGTCTTTTTAAAATAACCAGTGAAAAATCCCGGGGAAATTATTTTTCTTTAAATTTCTATACGAAACTGTACAGCGACACCATATTGTTATGTTATGTTCAGACACATCAAAATCATGTTATTAAATATTCAGACTCATCCAAATGCTTACAGTCATCGAGGACACTTTTCCAGTTTTGCTAGCGTCCTTCTTCTGGAAAGCCTCTCGAAGATCCGCTATATCAACGAAGGCCTTACTTTGAACCAGCAGGTTTTCTATTCGCCATAAAAGATATTCGTCTATTTCTTCTTGAGACATTTCTCGCCGCGGAACGATATCGTTACGTTGTCGCATGGCTAGTACACTGTCACGTCCTAAAACAAAACAAAACAAAATATGGATTCGTTCAAACATTAATCCTGCAATATGTGTGGGGGAGGGGTGCGTGTGTGTGTGTGTGTGTGTGTGTGTGTGTGTGTGTGTGTGTGTGTGTGCCCCTGCATGTTTTTTTTCAGAAGCTAAGTTTATGAAATTTGTCTAAGCATCCCATGATACACTGGAAAATTTCTTTTTAATTGACAAGAATTATAGGCAACAACGCACAATGTAATACCTGGCGCTATCTTACGTTGCGAGTAAACAACGCGCTAGGTCACTTAATGGTTTGTTTTTTATACAGTGTCATACAGTCTCGTGATCTAATGATCTGGATCATCGTCAGGGGCATACAAAACGCCGAACAGTAAACTGGTCTAGTTCACTATTGTACTAATGAGTAAATAAGCAGCAAAAAGGAAGAAGCAGCTGAAATTACATTTCGTAGTATCGGAGACTGGTTCACGTTTGTCATGCACATCATGGCAATCATGTTGTCCAAATTGGACAAATGATAAATTATCTGGTCCGGTTTTGCATTCTTTGTAAAATAGTCAGCTCGAGAAATGGTAATGCTTGTGAATTACAATCCGTAAAAATAAGGACAATAGACACCGGAGTTAGAATTCTGGTTAGTATTCCGCTTCTCTTCTCGCCTTCCATCACTTCCTCTCTGCCGGATATAATCCAACATGATTGTTCACGCCGTTCGAATGAGATTATCAAAGATTTTGTCTTCCAAGCTCTTAACGACTGACACAACAGGGACTTTCATTGATGTGCAGGAAAGTGTTACTTATTGTTGTTGATGCCATATTTTGTTTACGAAAAAATAATGAAAACGAGGATATCAGCCACGGACGTAAATTGAATGTAAGTGGACTATCACTGAATGCCTGTGACTATACCTCGATCCTACCCCACTCCCTCTCATCCTCCTCTCAAAATGATGGTTAATTTGAAAGATGTTTCTCATTCAATTCAATAATAATATACCTTGGTTCTAAAACTTTGGATAAACTCTAGTCCAAACATACGTGCATCGAAATTGCACAGCATGACTCACGTAATGGAAGTCTGGCTGATTTTATACATGACCTAAATTTCAAACATTTTAAAATTAAACTTTCTTAATCCGTTGAATACTGCCGTACGTAAACCACATAAGTCCTAAAGATGGCATACCTTACAGGTGGGCAAAAGTTGTCAAAGTTAATAGATATGCAAATACTTATTACAAAACGAATATAAGTCATTGTTTGCCTGAATATGTAAAATTTATACTGATACATTTATAATCATGGCTTCGATTGTGCGCAGATGTATAGATTCTACGCCGTAGACTCGAGTTTGTTGTCTGTGTATTCGGTATTATTGAAGAATCGGGTATGACCATGTTGTTTGAATTGCTGATTTTTTTACGTTAAATAGATATTATACGGCTCAGTCTGGTTAGTTTTTGTAATGAGTAGATCTGACATACCTTGATTTATGTTATGTTCCGCCGACCTTTGTGATTTCTGTAACATTACATTTTAGCTACCTATAAGATAAAGAACTGTAGTTCACGTCGTTGCGAGTTATCATTGCAAACGATTTCTTACGATTGAAGGTTTTAACGCGCATTAAAATGTGATAGCTGTAATTTGATTGGTCAAACTTAAGGTCAAGAGACTAGCTGTACTTTGATTGGTGAAACTAAAGGTCAAGATAACTAGCTGTAATTTGATTAGTGAAAAATATAAATTAAATTCGTATCGCTGTCTGTCAAATTTCCGTTATTTCAGAGAACTCGATTGTAATCCGACTGTTATGCTGCACAGTTTTAGAAAAGAAAGAAAACTAATCCTGGAAGACATACCTGTTTTAGAATGAGCTTCTGTCATAAACTTGTACAGACGTTCAAAATCAATTCCCTTGTGATCCCCATACCGCTCGCCAAGCATTTGGAGTATTTTCCCTGTCAATTTGATATCATGTTCCTGGGTAGTTAAATGAAAAAAAAATTTCAAAATTAGTTTACTAAATTTTGTTTTATTTACCGAAGAATCGCCCGAAGAAATATTTGACAATTAAATAAACTGTACCATTTGGATATATATATATATATATATATATATATATATATATATATATATATATATATATATATATATATATATATATATATATATATATACATACGAGACTATGCTTTTTAATAAAGTAAGAAAAAGAATTCAATGCAAATACAACAAACTTTCGTACAATTTAGCAAATAATTTTTTTTCCTAAATTACGCAGTGGTCATTAGAAGAAGAAACAAAATTAAGGTATTGCAAATCAAATCCCCCAAAGATCAAATAATTACATACACGAGTCCTAGTAATTTTTATTCTTGAATACAAACCAGTAAATGTCCCGAAGAATCCCAAAACTGAAGACGATGACGTGTCTCATACCTTTTAGATAGTTGATGAGTCAACATTTTTCTTTTGAATTACAGTAATATAATTTCAGGTATGATGTCAGTAATAATTACATTGAATGTCTTTATCCAAGAATTGATTCAGAGCACTCTTATATTTCCAGACACAATAATCAATTGAATTCAATAATGTTAAGAAAATACAATTCAGCCCAACTGATCACAACATTATTAATTTGAAAATGCTAGATGTCAAGGCACGAAAGACCAAGTCATCAAATTTACAAGATTATATATTTCTCTAATAGACATCGCGTCACAATTATCATTTTCTATAACAAAAACATTACCTAGTGAAAAATAAACTTATAGAATGATCAAAACCATAACATATACAATTAAGTTAGGACAAGTCCCAAACCCTGACGCGAATAAATATATTTACTTCTATTAATATTCATTCTGGTGTTAGGTTCATAAACATAGGAGAATAAGTTAGCTATCTTTTTGTTTTTGATATAAATTAAAAGCATAAAATAAAAAAGTCTATCAGGTCAAGCATAAATTAACTCAATTTTGGACCAGGTTATGTCCAGCACACAATGTTATATTACAGTATAATGTAATGAAATAATAAAAACAAATTTAAACAAAAAATTAAATTAAATATGACTGACATATAAATAAATTTTATTTACCTTAAAGTGTTCTTTACGTTTAATTAAAATATAATTAATTTCTAGTTCCAGGAAGCAATAAACAGACTGAAACCAGGTATGTTTCAGATTATCCAAGGGGACTTACTCTAACATCGCGGTAGTCCCCTCCCCCTATATATATATATATATATATATATATATATATATATATATATATATATATATATATGGCGGGGTAGGGATGTGTTGGTGTGTGTGAGTGTGTATATCTGCGATGACATGTCATGTCCAAAATTCGTGAAGTTGTGCTACATGGGTTTCTCAGAGTATGCATGTATCGCGACTTTGGGTGTAAGACATATTTAACAATAACTTAAATTAAGCAAATCAAAAGATAGTAACATATTTAAAGCGTAGTGTTTAACTTAATAATATAAATCGTTAAGTCAGAGGTGTATAAGAGTTATTGCAAATGGAGTTTCTTTTGGTTTATCATAGACTGTTTCAATGTTAACTGCAGCCAAATCTACATCATGTAAAGTAATACCATGGTTGATTTTATTATGGATGTTTGTATTCTGTGTGAGTGTGAAAGACATGCATATGATAAACTCAAGGTGATAGTCACTTCATGCAATCCTATACAAGAACATTTTTATGTAAAAATTATGCTGTTTTCAAGGATAATAACATAAAAAGTATAGATATATGAACGTCAGAGGTCTGCAAGGTTCAGTCTTTAAACAAAGGACATTTTCTACTGGTAAAAACAAAAGAATGTATTTATAGTATGCTTGCAAGAAACTCATGTTACAAAGAATGATGAAATATAGTGGGCAGCTGAATGGGGATACAAGTCTATATTTAGCTAATGCTCCTTTAATAGTACTGGGCTTGCAATCTTTTTAAAAATACTTTTGATTTCGTAATTCATAGAGATGTTTAGATATTGCAATTAATAGCAAAAGAAGAACCCTCATGAATTGTATGGTTATAACGATGATAATCCTACCTTTTTTCAGAACGTTAAAGGAGGGCATTTTATTTTTTTGAGAACTCATTAATCATATTGTGCAGAGACTGAACTTCTGTTCAAGACTTATATTGGATACTTATAATATTTTGCATAAAAAAACACCAACAGTCTAGGGCAACGATTCAAGACCTGACAAATGAATTGCAATTAATGGATCCTTGGCAAAATTTCAATCAAAACTTAAAGATGAATACCTGGATGCAAAAATCTCCCTTGAAACAAAGTAAATTAGATTACTTTCTTGTATCGGATGACATTCATATGAATACAGCTGATGAGTGTATCTTACCAGGGTATAAAACTTATCAGTCAGCTATTGTTTTAAAGGTGGCCTTTTCAACGGGTCCAAGCGGAAAGGATATTATACATTAATGCCCAACTGTTGAGTAACATTGAGTTTTATGATTTTGTTAAATCTTTTGTATAAATGACACTGTAAATGAATATCAAATAAGGGGGTAAATAAAAATTACTCTCTCCATGTTGTATGCAAGTATTTAATAAAAATATAAGTAGTGAGAAGTGGTCTGAGATTTATAGCCCGGCAAAATGTTTTATCAAGGATAGCAAGTTGATCTCTTCTTTTTTAACATTTAATTAATCAATAGAATAGTCGCTACTAATGATATCTGAAAAGAAATGTAATATTGGACGACAACACGTGTACTTTCTGTATGAGTGAAAATCAAAGTATTGAGAATCTCTTTTATGATTGCAATATAAATTCACAGTTTTGGCACCATTTTATTAATTATTCTTCACCTTTTTGTCTAAATAGTGTACATTTGTCCAAAAAAAAAACATGTTTAGGAGGTGAACAACTGGACAGTGTGGGAAATTTATTGTTTATGTAAGGAATACAATATTATTTCTCAATACATCAATATTAAACCTAGCTACTGCGCACAACAGTGTAATCGTATTGGGTACCGTCTAAATGTGTGTGATAGTAATAGATGCCGTCTGATTGTATGTTGTAATAATTAATACAGTCTGAATTGTGTATTTGCTGGTAATGTATACAGTATGAATGGGTGTGATAGCAATTGGTGCCGTGTGCATGCATGTGATCGTATTGGGTACCATCTGAATGTATGTGATAGTAATTAACACCTTCTGAATATATGTTGTAGCAATGAATAATGTCTGATAATGTGTGATATTGATGGGTACCATCTGAATCTGAATCAGTGGGTACCGTTTGAATTTGTTTGATATTAATGGAAAAGTCTAAATGTGTGTGATATTAAGGGGTATCCTCTCAATATGTTTGATTTTAATAGGTATTGTCTGAATGGGTGTGATAGTTATTGATACCACCTGAATGTGTGCAATAGCAATTGGTATCGTCTGAATGTGTGTGATAAGCATGGGTACCGTCTGAATGTGTGATAGTTATGAGTATCGTCTGAATATGTGTGATAGTTATGAGCATCGTCTGAATGTGTGATAGTTATGAGTATCGTTTGAATATGTGTGAAAGTAATATGAAAGTAAAGGGTACTGTCTGAGTGTACGTTTAGTAATTAGTACCGTATTAAGATATGTTGTAGTAATGTGTACCGTCCAAATTTGTGTGACAGTGATGGGTACTCTTTGAATGTATGTTTTAGTAACGAGTACCAGAAATGCTTGGTTTAGCTCCTTATTTGAAATCCTGGAATCGTCGTTGCTGCACTGCCTAAGGCTCATGTGGAAGGCCCTCAGGCGTTGTCGGCTGTACTCTCCCAAACATCTCGCCAGGTCGGCCTTCAGATTCTCATCCTGACTGGCTCTTTCTTCCTGCGGGCTAATTCGTTCTGAAAGACCAAGTAGTTTACCGAAACTCTCTTTAGGCCGACAATGGTAGATGGATAGAAAAGTGTATATATATATATATATATATATATATATATATATATATATATATATATATATATATATATATATATATATATATGGCAACCTACACATATAATTCAGCATAGTTAATGTATACATATACTGAGCTTGAAAGAGATATGTGTGCTGAGAGGTAGACAGGCATTCTTTAATATTGTTACTTCTTATTAATCAGTATCTCATGGTTTGAAAAAGAAGAAGGAATGAAAAAGCATCTTACGTGCCAATCTTCAACTTACCTAATATTCGGCCACTTGAAATTTTTTTCTTATCAAATGCGTCTTCATTTGCTTGTCTCTTCTTTTTCTTTCCGTGAACCTAAAAAGTTGTATGTGATTTTCAGACTTGCACCAAAAACTCATAAACGTATGAAACTTAATAAATAAATGAAGGATTAAGTTTGTCTCTTTCACTGTTAAAGTCGATTAGTGATATCCTTTATGAATGAAAATTCGTTTTCAGACACTAGCCCGCTGTAACTGCTAGTATGTCCGTTTTATCTGCAGGATTACAGAGAGAGAGAGAGAGAGAGAGAGAGAGAGAGAGAGAGAGAGAGAGAGAGAGAGAGAGAGAGAGAGACGGCCTTTGGAGATTTTTAAAATTATATCAATAATAAAAATCTAGTTTTAGAACATTATATTAGGTTTTAACAGGTTTAATAAAAAGCAACTACCATGCATTAAATGCATTACAATACGTGTGCCTTGTAGCAAAAAAGTTACCGTATATTGTCGCAGGCTACTGTAACATTGAATCATTGATTATATAAACGCTTTCCCAACGAAAGTTTACACATACCGTTAGGACGAACCATATATAGTACGTTACGTGGTGTAATTAAGATTCATCCAGCCCAAAATATTTTCTATCTCATTCCAGATTTATGTGTATTTTGTTCCTAATGTATCAGAGAGGATGGGGGAGCGGAAAATAGAAAGAATTGCGATAAAATTGTGCAGCATATTAAATTCATTTAAAAAACGGGGATTATGAATACATTGTTTCGTTATTTTCATTTGTCACTGATGTTTAATGAGTGGAAATTTGTCATTGATCTATATGCATCAACAGCACTCAGTTGCAGGTATGTTTATATGAATATTAGTGCACCATGCGCGGATCGCGATTCGATATACCAATAGTATTAGTATATCAAATTTCTTTATACCATCAGTTTAAAAGTCATGCTCATATTAATGTATGTGGTATATACAGCGAAAGATAAGATTATATATATATATATATATATATATATATATATATATATATATATATATATATATATATATATATATATATATATATATATATATATATTCGAGGACAGATTTATATTCTGTTTTTATTTATATTTTATAGATTTTTTTTTGTTTTGTCCTTACTATATCTCCGCTGTGCTTATGGTCAGTTCGATTACCAGTATGTCTTATTCGGTCTTTGCCGCCCTGAAGACGGTCACGATTGGAATGCATTTCTTCGTTGTCTTCGCTTTCCTGAAAAATAATATTTAAATAGATTTAACTATATCGCCTTTAAAAGATTTCTTTCTTCTTCATTTTATTCCGCAATCTTGCAACGTTCGCCTTGGATAGCGTAAAACAATTATCGAGAGGCTGTTTATGGAACAATTTGTTTAAAAATGAAACGAAGAACTTCTACTAGCACCTGTGACAGTTCTCCGGAGCTTACACCGCTCCGTGTTAATACAAATTCAGTGCAAGAATATAATTTGATGCGTGATAATAACCGCAATGGTGTGCCTCTTTGAACAAAATGGAATGAGAACACAATTTACTCTGTTCTTTGACATTGCGAAACAATTACAGAAATGAACTTACTACGTTGTTCACTGGCTTCATCGTCACTGTGTTTCTACAGTACTTCTGTAAAAGGGCAAGAATATACTTGTTTTTGGTAAAGATGCTGCGTGTATGGGGGGGGGGGAGTGTTCTACAAGTAGGCAAGGGTCGGTGGAATTGAGCCCCTGGTGGAGACATAAGAAGCAAAGCCCCGATAAGTTCCTACATTTAAATCCGTCCATGGCATATTATAATAATGTAATCGTCTAACTGAAAACGTACTCTAGAATACTGCATTTGTTTTGTGTTCGTTTCATTTTTTTTTGTTGTCGGGGGGGGGGGGGGGGTAGCTCATATGCTAATCCGAATATTAATTGATGAATGTAAATGGGGCAAAAAATTCTCTTTTAGTGCATTTTTCTATTTATGTTAACAATGCGCTTCGTGTCCCTACTTATAAATCATGCATCATTCTACATGGGCCTGCATTATGTACGACAAATAAGTAAATTTCAATGTGCATCAATATTGAATGCATACTTCGTAATCCCTTACCTGACCGACCCACACAGCCCTAGCCAGTCCTTATTCTCAGTTCCTCAAATTTAGTGTAAAAGTGTAAAAAAAAAATATAGCTAGGTAACAATTGCATAAACACGAGTCATGTATTTGAAGCCGCACATCCTTTAGTCGTGCAGGATCATAACTAACCAGCAATTCACTTGTAAACGAGATATTCATAAATTGTCAGTATTATATACCAACACCCTCGATTCGAGACTAAATGTAATTCAGAATTCAAAAGCGACTGCTGTTAAAACCCCAGATCACACAATATATGTATATATATATATATATATATATATATATATATATATATATATATATATATATATATATATATATATATATATATATATATAGTAATAAACTAGTAAGGCTGGCTTGTTTATTGACGTAGTATTATCCGTATCGACCCGTACAGCTATATATAGTTCCTGAAGGACTCCTTACCGTGGAGTTCATATGGTGTTTTAAGTTTCAATAAATTCACTGAGTCCCAAGATACTGTTACAAAACATACATAAAAAGGGCTTTCTGTTAGAATCTATATTTGTAATTTATAAGGTGATTTTGACTCAGAGAGCATTGTTGAAACTGTTTAGTTATGGTGGCAGTGTACAGGATAAACTGCCAGGTTGCCTATCGTCCAAGTAAAATTCGCAGAATATCGTCTGCTAGTGACCTTATCGAAAAGTATCTATAAATAGTTCCAAGTGGATAATATTATGTACAAGAACAAAAATGACGATTCTTTGTTACACTGGTATGCATAGAAATCACGTCTTACGCGGCACTTACACCTCAAGATGCACAACTGGTTCTGAAATGACGGTATTCGTACGATCTGTTTAAAATAATATTTTCTCTTTATGAACATTTTATTCTTCAAATACTGCACAAAAATAAATATTTATATATGTTAAATATGGATTTGCGACAGTTTGGGGAGCTGTGGGTACGTGACTAAAGTCAAATTTAAACGAACATAATGAATTCAGGCGTGGGCCTTTTATCCACGAGTAATTTAAAATGCATAAGCAAATTTCTAGACACTGACATTTCCACAAATTTCCGGATATAGATATTTCGACATTTTCAAGCGCCTATCATGAGACAAACTGTACTGATGTACAATATTTGCTTTGTTGATTTCGAGCATAACAAAGGCCCCTGTAATGTTTCAGAAAAGATAGTGTATGTGTGCGTGCGTGCGTATGTGCCATATGGAATTCAAAGTAGCTTTAACAATTTTTTGGTGATATCACTATAATGTCTGCATTGCAGTGCATTGTGTTGTCTAGCAGTAGGGCATCATGCCGCAGACAAGTAGCAGCATGATAATCGAGATGACATCCATTAATATTTTGGGAACCTCTTCGAATATCGAAAGCATGAACAGACACATTGCTATAAGTGCCAATAATTCTTGAAAATGAAATCTAAAGTTTTCCTACAAAGGAAGAAACTACACCATTTTAACGGCCTCAGACAAATCAGCATATGTAGTATTAAGATTTCAAAGACCTCTAAAGACTACAACGTGGAAGTATTTCATTCAAAATCCAGTCGGAAAATTACTAACTCTTTACTAATGCAAATTTACGGATAAAATAACACTCATCACACATCAATATACATTACGCCACTTGAAGCAAGCAAGGAGAAATCACAACAAGATGCTGGGATAAATCTATCCACTAATTTAACCTCAGCCGAGTTATACCAAACCGAATAAAAATGGTACTAACAGCTGCCTCGCTTGGCGCTCAGCAATAAGAGGTTAGTGATAGGGCTGGCAGGCCTAGTGTAAGGATAATGTGATTGGGTGGAACATGATGCTACATGTCGGCGGCATAATGCCGCAGTGACAGACATCACTATAAACTGTCACACTGCAGACATCGTAGTGATATGATTAAAATTGTTAATGTTACTCATAAATCCCAAGAAAATATAAACTGTTAATTTTGAAGTTATCTAAATTTTAAAACAATTGTCAAAATTTAGATATACCGAATCATTTTTGCGAGGGTATATCTTCCAAAATATACTTAGAAAATATTCAAGAACACGCAAATAATTGTACGTGAAGCAGTTTATTACAAAACAGAAGAGATCTTGAGTTCATACTCAATTTACAAATATTATCTCTACGTCAAGCTTCATGATTGATACAACACCAATCTGCAGCGTAACGCATGAATTATAATGCGACTAAAATTGCAATACTAAAATGTCTTCTTTGGACTTATTATGGGTTTTAGTATGTATATTGGTGACAAGTTGATCTCGCATATAAAGAACGAAGATACCGACGTCAGAAAAATATATAACATCTCGTCAGCTGGAAAAGATATCGCATGAAGTGAAATACCTTCAACGCACTATTGCAGCTCGTAAAGCCTTTAAAACATTAAACGCAGACTGTTACCGACAGCAATACAAAGCTAATCATAAATATACTGCTTTCACCAGATAATTTTCTTCGTATAACTTATCAGTGAAAGGTGATGTTAACAATCGGGATAGACCACATGTATATTAATGATTGTATCATACGGGTTAAGTGATTTTGTTTCAAAGTTAAATGAGCGAAATATCTTCATGATACTCAAATATATACGGTTATATATTTCAGTAAGTACAAATTAATCCATGCATAATGGACGGTAACGTGTTTAGAATACCACTAAAACATACAGATGCCAACAGACGAGTATCTACTATTTCCTTGTAATAATAATTGGGATTATAGGTCTAATACACTTGCAAAAGCATACGAACTAATAAAAGGAGAAAATGAGAAATGTAAAGGGGATTCTATTTGTCTCTATTCCAATAGTCATGCCTTTGAATCACGTGCGCAATATGTTTATGAGAGGAAGAGAAACTTGCTTATACAACTAGACCACTAGGGAGATAATGGTGGACATAACATACATTTTTGTAAATTAAAACCTTACGTTTAATTTCCTAAGATGGATTTAAAGTGTGGTTTGATAATACCAACAAGAGCGGAGAATTTCGACCCCGAAATTGCAAACATTATAAACAACTAAAGAAATTCTTCCAAGAATGTATTATTCCCAGAAGTTGGAGAAGTTAAAAAATCCACCATCTTTCTTATGAACATCAAAAGCACATATGAAATAAATAATAGAAGTGCTATCATACTTTAAAGGGAATCGTAGTATCTGGCATGACATGCAAAGTACACACTAAAACATAACATTGTAGGTGCCATAATGTGACAAAAAGACAATGTACCAGGTTTCTAACCAACAGAAAGGAACAAGTAGATGCTGTCAGAATGTATATTAATTTTGTGTCTGATGTTTGTGTCTGTATAATGAAATAAATCGACTAAATGCAATAATGGTTTAGCCATCAATAAAACATTTGACAGACAATTGTAATATGATAGTTTGCTAAGTAACTAACGTGGCTAAACAGAAGGCAACTGATATAACTATATTAGCTTTACGTGGTAGACAGTTGTCAGATCTGCGCGGATGATCATGCAAACATATAATTTAGTCATCAGAGACTATAGAAAAAATACGAGTTTTAATCCTTGTCCATAGCAGGGTCAGGACAGCAATGAAAGCCAAGTTTGAGAAGATCGAAGCAACACGTAAAAAGAAGACAAGGAACACACTTTAAATGCGACTATAGTTTTATTTTCAATACAATAGAGTTGTATGCCTCAGTATAACTGCTTAATGAATATAGATCAGTCGTGCAAAGTTTTATTCAGTCACCATATTTATCTTTAATTTTGTATAAAATAATTCGTCTACGTACAATGAGAGATAAGTTGACACTGCACATCCACGATAGCTTGGTTTTCTTGTTGCCTAGCAGCAAATCTTTATCTTTTAGTTTTCCGTGTTCAACCATAAATACTTCTAACTGTCCTTCTGCAGTCCTTGGTCTGTCTACATGGGTGTAGTAAAATCTCGAGTTTGAGTGCATCTGACAATCCACAAGGAATTGGTTCATTGTATTTTCTTAGGTGAATTTTGAGGGTTGTTTCTTTTCTTCGTATATCAAATTAGCCGCGATGTCGACCAATCACTTCAGTGAAACGGTATATTAAATTGCTTGGCAAAGATTTAAGGTGCACTAAATGTTTCATTGTCAAGTCAACTTTCTTACATAGAGATTTGTTTTCATATTATCCCAGCGCAGATCCAAACAAGCTAATCCATGCCGTACCTGAACCGATTAATGGACTTGAACGGACAGTAGTGCTAAACAATATACCAATAATTATAATCGAGGTGGATCTTAAGTCGCTTGTTGGTCAAGGTTTTCCTCGTCTGAAGTTTTGAAATCTAGTAGGTAATAGTCTATTCCTTTCCTCTTTTATTGATTTTCTCCAGAATTGTATCGGACATCTTCGTTTTCTGTGAATCGCTTCCTTTCTTGTTTTCTCTCCATAGCTGTTTATACAGCATTCTTAATCTTCTTGTCTTCACTTCTGTTGTATTATTTATTTCCGGACGAGGCTTAGGATAGCTGTGCGCAATTCTGCAATAATGGTACCTTTTCCAGGTTGGAGATTTGTTTATAAAATTGTGTCATCTTGTTCCAAATTTATTGCATTTTCTGTGGTATATACACTAATTGCTCCACGAGTGAAGGATTGTTCTTAGACGAATGGTTTGAGCATGCTCTGTCATGCGGATTCTCGGTCCTGTTCGTATATATATATCTCATATGCGTCGGCATTTTCACTTCATTAATGTTGATGTTAAACATCTATAAAAACCTTTCTAGCATTACGTTGAGTGGTATTCCAGTAATATGCATATTGGTAAATTTCACAGTGATTCGACGTTCGATATTTCAAGTATCTACTTCATTTAGTGTTCTCCTTTTGAGTTCTATAGCGTATTCCTTAACTAAAGGATGTTCTCTTTTCGGATGTAGTATAAATGTAGTATAAATGTAGTATAAATGTAGTATAAATGTTCGCCTCTATTACGTGAAATGGCTCGGATGTCTTCTGATGTTAGGTATCTCATTAAGGCGTCCAAATACGAAGGTCTTTCTTCCTGTTGCTAGATATAATCTCCTATTCGCCACCAGGAATTTTCCTTTCCGTCTGGATTAAATGTTATGTAATACTTGCATTCCACTTTTGTGCGCTCTTGTAACCCTTGGTTAATTCTCTGACCTTTTGTACTTTAGACATAAAATAGGTATGCATATTCACATTTTATTTAGTTTGTAGAGACAACCCCAAAGCTCTAACTAGCCATGCTGGGTGCAAATGCTTTTGCGACTGAGGACAATGTGGAATACTGTTAAATAAGAACTGTCAGTTAATGCATATTTCACTGTATATATTGCTGAGATGTTAGAGTTAATTCACGTTAACAATATTTTTACAACATTATTTCTGAGGAACCAAACTTAGTTTAGTACATATGAGAATAAATTTGATAAACGTTTGCAACATAAAGTTAGACGCATCACAGAGAGCAAGCAGGATGTATGGTTATGACACAGATTTACAAGAATTACATCTACGTACAATGTTGATGACGTTTTCGTCGCTGGAGAGAACACATTCATGGAATTGTTTGTTTGGTTTGATTTTAAAATATCGCGACTACATAAAACAAGGAGAATACATCAGAACATACAGTATATTAAAATTATAATCCGCATGAAAGAAAAGGGAATGAATCTTTGTTTTATTTTTTTTTAAATATATGCTTAAACTATGACCTGTAAGTTCAATGCACAAGTACCTTCTTATTCAGAAAAAAAGATCCCAAATGGAGAGTTTGAAAATAATTTAAGTTAATAGCATTTCTGTGTAACATTTAATCTATTTAATTTCTGTTTTTCTGTGAACCTTGCCCAGATATTAGCTTGCACGTAGAATGTGTGCATTTAATATATACGGCGTATGAGAACATGTCATTTATTAGTCCAAAGCCTTCTTTTTTATCAGTGAAGTAAGGAAAAATCTACTTGCCTGTGACTACAGTTAAAATCCACTCGTATGTCTGGTACAAACCGTTTGAAAAATTCAAAGTTAAAGTATAAGCAATGCAGATAGTCCGATGACATAGCACATGGTTAAGCCATGTTCATTTTATCTACGCCACATGGGGATTGTTCGGTTGCTTCAACACTTCAACACTATCCTTCGTAAAACGCCAAATGTTTTGATTTTTCTTAACCATACCATATAAAAATTGAAATTATTAGTTGACTAAAAACGAGAAATATGGGCCGAAGGTTGGGAGTGAAGACAAAACAAAAGGAATTTCAGGAAATTTTAAGATCCATTTTAAATTTACGAATGAAGAAAAGGCAGCCTATATTTTAAATAACATTACCCTTAAGACAATCACTAACCCAGATACTACTTTCCCAGAACACGTGTCAGCTGTACACGTATAGGTTAACCGTGTAAAACGCTTCAAGTTGCACGTGCACACGGTGCTTAGATCGATAAAGCTTCTAAATAGTTCGTGAAGGAACAATTCGTTATTCAAATGTTTCGTTCACGACTGAAGGAGATATATATTAATATTTTCTTTGCCGCCCAGTGCATTGCTTTGCTATAGGTACGTTTGGAACACCTATGCTATTAAACACTGTCGTCTGCTTTATATGGTTATATGTGTTCACTGCCGGTGCTTTGACGACAGTACGAAATTACAAATAAATGTAATGAATAATGACATATAAAAGGTACTATAATCCTGGATCAAATATAATTAATTTAAAACAGCTTTGTTTGACGCTTTTAGACGGCAAGAATGTTTTACGTCACTTAGGATATGAAAAACATCAATAACTATCTATCAATGTAGGGTCATTTCGCCGTATCTTTAATATTCACACACTATTTGTAGATATTACTTGTTTCAAACATGCTCTAATAATAATATTCATGTATCAAGCAAATCTAAATAGAGACAAGAAATTAGGCGAGGACAAATCACATCACTATATTAGCGGACCATCTGCATGGACCAGAGCTGTGTATTTTCCGGAAAATTTTAAATCGAATGCAGGCATCAGAATCGCAAGAAACAAATTCAGTAATTTAGTATGTAAAACTAACAATCATATGCCATTTACGGACTACAAAATGTGCTAGAATCATAAGCTAAGCACAAAAGAGAGAATCTCAATGTCCAGGCTTTGCTTCTGGATCAAGCATATTCTCTCGACTTTCGTAACCATTAAACTTCGCAAATCCAATATGATGTTGAAATTCCAGTATTTGTCTCCCGTCCTATACCTACATTTGCCATTCCTACCAAAAGAATGGACGGTACAACAAAAAAAGCAAAACATAACATTTGTTCACGTGAGCTGAAATAATTAAAACTTCCAAAATACCAACCTGTCCTGAATCCGCCATGTTGACTGTGTTCATAGTGGTCTAAAAGTACCTGTCAACGTCCTTGGAAACTAAAGTCTCTGTATTGATTTCTGGATCAAGTTACTCTTTACCTCATGCTACTAGAAGTTAATTAAGGGTGTTGTGAATTGATTTAACACAGCTTTTGATATCCATAACTTCAAGCATGCTATATGCAACAATTGTTGCAGACCACATGTACTGATATTTGTCAGTGTACACGTTCGTATGAAGTGCTTGGAGTACGATTATTACAGCACGAGTTCTCGTGATAAATTAAACGTTTACTGAAGTGGGGTGGGGTGGAGTTAGGAAAAGGAGAAATGTGCGCTCGGATAAGGATTAAACTTATTGCATTATAAAGCGTTTCATCAAATATTTCCAGTACCTAATTTATTTTTTTGAAAAGGGGGGGGGGTGCATTTGAGATGCTGCAAACAAACCCACAAGTAAACGGGCTTTTAGATGTTGATGTCGAAAACTTGGACGTACATTTATTTAGACTGCAATGGGTTGACCCTTACGACCCTGGATCTAAAAATCTAAAATGTTCGGCTGAAATACCGAAATAGAAAGAAACGAACACATTAATATTTATGAATATATCACAATACAAAACTCTGATTTGAAAGCAGGATCAACTGATCTTTTAAATTTAGGATAAAATATGGATGCTTGCAGTTAAATTCAATCATCTCTGGGTATGTTCTTAATACTGCAATTAATGCTAAAGCTATAATTTAAGGCTTTTGAAAATAATTGCTAAGTTACGTGTTGAATACCATTGATTTTCGTCACAGAGTGCCCTTTTTTAACCGATTGTCAAACAGTTTATTTCTGGATCAATAGCTGGACGATATTAGTTTTATCGCAGCAGGTCATTCATGTTTACGCCTTTATGCCACGTTCCAGTTGGATGCGTAGAGTAATGATCATTGTATTTTGCAATACTTTCGATCAATGAAATATGTTGTTGATGTGATTATGTTTTTCAAATGCATTCATATCCAGAAAGGGATTGGGGGAATGCAGTAATCGAGAGCTTGCTTTGCATCGCTGCAGTCTGGCGCTCGATTCTCGACTGCAGCTCTAATAATGTTACGAGATTGGCCATTTGAGAATTGTGGTGTCCTGCCAGATCTTTGCTTCTTTGGATTAAAGACAACCTCATTCCCAGAATATTGGTCAAGAGCACGTTATAAATGTTTTTGTTTTTTGCTAGGAGAGGAATCTAATAGTGTGCATTAGACAATATTTGTAAAAACGTTAAGGTTCATTTTACTCTACGCTAGGCCCATATAAGGCTTCACGAGAACATGTAAATTACAGTTAGTGTTGTTTCAATCAAAGGGACTGTTTACGTAATTCTATTGAATGTTTATGTAGAAAAACCAATATACTATAGAAAGTTACGAGATTTATATTAATTGCACCATAATAAAGTTGAAACGCGATAAGTCCCCTTGGTAAGAAGAGGCCGCATTTAATTGGCGCGTGCGTGGTTCATTTCGTCAACTGAAAAGAGAAACAAAGCAGCACGTGTATAAGATACAACAAATACTATTAGCGTTTACAAATAATCAGACGTACATTAACAGATAATGCTACCCCAAAACGACGTCATTTCAACGGATATTAAAACTATGGTGTGTACACTGCATATAATTGATGTACATCTTCACTTAGCATTTTGACACATAAAGTTAGGTAACTATGCAAATTTGTGGATGCATGCGTTTCTGCTTCCGAAAAAAAGTACCAAATTACACCGACCGATATTTTTCATGTACATTCTTGAGAAGCAGTGGTTTGCGCATTTTATAGTGAACGCGATATGTATATTATCTACATTACCAGATAGTGAAGATAAATAAAGGTTATGTAGTACACAACTTAGTTTTAATATCCATTGCTATGAATTCTCTTTTAGGCAATACAAGCTTTTCATGTATGTCTGATTATCTCAAACGCTAATATTGTTTGTTTTATATGATACACGTGTTGCTTTGGTCTCACTGGATAGTTTGGCATTTTGACACCTCTCAAATATTTAAGGTAGAACGCATGATCCTAATTACCATAATCCTATCATTTGTCATTTCACACATAAGCTAAATATGTAATGTGTTTACAATTACTTTGGGTGAGGCTTGGAAATGGGTTGACATTTTGGTGACTGCCTGTCACAGTTAGACTAGCATTGGAGATAAAATGCGTAACTTGGGCTTCAAATGAGCAGCCGACTTGGCTTACGTATTTACGTGTGTCTGCTACAGAGGTAAATATTTAAAAATCTAGACGGTTGAGGGGTAATGAAAAGTATACTAATTTGTTACAGTACTAGTGAACTGTATTCATGCATGAGGCACATACTGATTCTTTTAGCTGTCTTGTCACAGGAAAATATTTAAAATAGGTCGTTCCTATAAAAAAATGAATGTAAGAAAGAGGGGTTGGTGGCAGTGTTGGCTTAGTATTAATGTCACTATTTACATAAGGAATTAACTGTAATACTTCAGTCAGAATCTTACAAGCATTCTTTCAACAAATATCATTAGTTATTTTTTATTATCAATTTTTGGCAATCGGTCATTGTCGGATGAAAATTTGCCCCCCAAAAAAACTGTCCAGTGAGACCTTAATTTGTTTTTTCTTGTTTAGTTGCACTTGGAGGAAACATGCACGCGCTATTTACAAGCGGCCTCTTCTTAACACTGGAAACGTTGCCGGTTATAACGTTAATATTGTATTGTGTATTTAACAGAATTCTCGTAACTTTTTTTGGTCTTTCGCAGGAAAGGAGATTTTCTTTTGATTTTTCCACATAAACATTTAATAAAAATACGTAAACAGTCCCTTAAATCGTCAACACCATTTGTAATTTTCATTTTCTCATGAAACCTAATAATTGTATCTTAACACCAACCTCTTAATGCTGAGCGCCAAGCGAAGCAGCTGTTAGTACCATTTATTCAAGTCTTTGGTATGACTCAGCCAGGGATCAAACCTCCTAAATGACGCTTCCGCGGCGGACGCTCTAACCACTAGGCCACCGGAGCGGTCGAAACCTAATAAAGGCGTAATACATGAACAGGAACGTTGTTACAATTGTTGTCAAATGCAAGCCATGCGAACTTAACCCTATACGATTAATAAATCTTCCATAATAAGCGAGCTTATTTAATGCTTTAAATAAATAACACTAATTTCCGAATGCGATGTATTGGATATGCGTTTAAATAGAAATTTAAGCAAAGACTATAAATGACAATTGACACATAACACAATGAAACAATCCAAATCACATATAAATAGTTTATTTTGATAATATCGATTATATCACTGATAAATATGAGCCTGCGTTTATATAAATAAATCATCACTTTAATAGGGCAATAACTATTTGAACAATCCAGTTCAAGAAGACCTTTTCTCTGGATTATCTGGGCAATTAGAGTAGTACATTTGGAAGAGGAATATATAGGGTCAATAATTCCCTTTTGATCGTTTAATAAATGTTTGTTTGTCTCTTTAAATTTAAAATTCACTTGTGTCGTATTGTTGCTATTACCTCGCCTCAGTGTCGAATTTTGTGTGCTTTTATAATTAGACATGGTGTGTATGGATATTCGTATTTTTTAGTTCAGTGTCTTGCAGCATTAAATTAATAACTTTTTCCAAGACCACAAAGAAAGGCTATTTTGGTTATAAACTTCAGGCTTCAACATTAGAGCGTGTTTGAATCCCGGCCGAGTCATACCAAAGGATTATTTTTAGAAAACTGTACTTGTAGTTGCCTCGCTTGGCGCTCAGCATTAAGAGGTAAGGGTTACAACTGGTCGACCTTCCTTCAGGTAACCGGGTTGGAAATCTTACTAGGTGTCTGCAGTATGATGTCAGAGTGCTAGACATCACTATAACCTGCAGACATCGTAGTGATGTGACGGGAAAAATTGTTATAGCTACGTTAAATATCACACACACACACACACACACACACACACACACACACACTAATATACCATATTTGATGATTAGGCAGTATTCATTTATCAAGATTTTTCAAACTAAGCAAGTCGAGAATAAATTGTTAAATTTTTCGCTAAGTAATTTTCTGACATTGATATTATTGCAGGTCAAATCTAGTAACAAACATCGGTGTTTGGGGAAGAAATAAACCGTTTGTATCTCTTTAAGACAGTACAAATACTTTTTTTTTAAAAAGAACAAAAGTAGCTTAAATGTTAATATATTTCTTAAGTGGAAAAAAGTACTAATGACAAGGTTGGAGATGAAAAGC